>CM060846.1:36887500-37155000 GCA_030762175.1 Metallyticus violacea
TATTTGGCTTTAATGACAAGATACAAACTTTTTATAATGAATAAACATTTTTAGAGCCATAACATGCACTTTACTGTGACAAAACGTATTAAAATCACTAATGGTATTTACAGTACTTATAAGCGTTTTTATTCCACGTTAAATCAAAGAGAAACCTTTTTGTGTCTTGCAGTTTGCGTGTAGCATCTAAACTCCTTTGTTTGACTGGCAAAATGCATGTAAGTGTTTTGTAAAATTTCATATTAAACTTGCAGACTGTGTACAGTCCAGTCCAAGTCCTTAGACAAAGGTACATTGTATTTAATAGCCGTGTATTAATGTTCATTAAATATTAATGCTGTATTCAACTTTAAGGTATGAAAAAGATACATTTCTATAGAGTAGCTACATTTATAGTAATATTAGTCATCCAACTTTAATAATTCGTCTCCATCTGAAACGGTTTATCAAACAATTGTCAAAAATCTATATGTTTTTCTGTTACAGCTGAGATATTTTGTATCACTGTGATATTTTAACGAAATATTGTGCTAATTAAAAGTTCCACCAGGTTTCAACAAATTCCAAAAGTACAAACTTTATGTTATAGTTTTGATATGGGCTATATTTAAAATCCAACATAGATATAAGTAACATAATATTTCTCAAGAAGGAGTATAAACTCTTGATTTCACCTAGTTATGCATTTACTTGCTGTAATAGGAGTAAAGGTTGTGAAACTCCCGCCGAAGAAACTTATAAGTTAGGTATGACAACAGAGTTAAGTTGAGATGTTAAGGGGCTGATGAGATGACGTATGCCGTCAGTATGCCACTCCCAACCTTCCGGGAAAGGGGCCTGCAGTACATTACTAACACCCTTGTACCAGGAACTATTAGTGTTTGCAAATACATGTTGTGAGCCAAACAATGGCCCATTGTAAATGCACGGAAATCCAAGCTGCCGCCGCATTTTTCTCGGAAACAGTGTCTTCCCCAGATCATCCTCCAGAATTAAATTTAAAGCCAGCCGGAAGCTCCAGTGCATACCTCAACAGAATCTTTTAAATCCTTGTGTTACTTAACTAATAAACTTGTGGCCTAAACCACATTACCAAATATGCAAGGTACACGCAATTTCTCTCATATCCACAATACCCTGAGAAAATCCCCAGCTACCTAAATATCTTTCTAAATAATACGTAATGGAAAGTATGTGATCAAATGAAATCATTACATAGGTTATTAAGTTTATTATCTGAAACAAGGAGTAAGTACGCTAATCTAATTGGCAGCTCAATTATAACGAAGTACACATTGTTAGGTTTCTTTTCACTTCACAAACTTATCATTTATACTTTCGTAGTTTCTTTTCTATAACGGAAACACTGTAAATATCTGTATGTCAAATAAAAATGGAAACTCTGCATGTGTTAACATGATGTTTCATAACTGCCACGTTGGCAGCACAAGGCACGGATTCTGCCTCTGCCGAGATATGAACTTCGAGTCATTTAAACTCTATCGGCGCAGAGCCCCTCTGGAAGTAACGATAATCACTGGGTAATTTAGGGAATGAGGCTCCATTCTGTTTAATTGTACCCCAATTTGGCTTTCCGCCCTGTTGATCAGTGATCTGCAGGTACCCGCTTAGCGGTTAAGCCAGCGAATTTTCCCTGACAGGCATTTAGCAAACCAACAGCCCGAGGGATCAGGTTAAAGCCACTTTACAACAGAGCTCGCAACTCATGATAGCGGCACGCGAACTTTCATTCTTAAGTTTCGTAATTTTGTGTGTGTGTGTGTGTGTTATATAATTATGTTCTTGGAGCTGGTGACGTAGTTGGATATAGTGAAATTTTAAAACGACACCGCAAAAGTTGGTCATTTTGCTGACAGATTTTTCACGCTGCATAACTATCATTTAACAGCCTCATACTTTTAAATAACACAATCATTACCGAAACCTGTTTGTCATTTATTATTTTGAATGGTATATTTTTCTACACTTAAATATATCAAACCAATTCTCCTGATTTTCCTCCTTCTTACAAAGGAAACCCTCGTGTTCGAACGAACAAAATCGCAATAAAATTCTGTATAGGTCACTTAACTCTGAATTCATTATTGAGGTTTGCTTTTCAATTATTCCCGCTTCCGTCACCTTCAGTAGATATTGCATGCTTTGAATTGACACTTCATAAACCGCTAATGGTAATTTGTTGCAATTTAACGTCATCCATAACAACGAAGGTCTACAGAGAAGATGAATGAATGTTTTACGAAATGAGACTGGAGCCCGCAATGCTTAAAAGTTACTTGCCATTCATCTTTTCAGGGCAAAGAAAAACTCTGGAAAAAAAAACTTACCCAGGAAATAGAAATTACGAGATTCAAACCCGGGACCTCCAGATTTGCACGCAAACTCGGTGACCACAATGCTCCGGAAGCGGTCTCTACTGGTAAGTGCGGCGTTTGCAGAAAAAGGAATATCATTACGCAAATAGCTCATAACTGAATTTTGTTGCGTTTTTTTTATTTAAACCCGAGATATTTTGTATTAGGTTGAACTGTTTTTAGACAATTTTCTTATCCCTGCTGTGGATTTTTAGTGCCAACGCGCATTGGTGTTGATGTATAATTTGTTTCTTATACTCGTCCGGAACTTATTAATATATTTTTGAGAAACAGCTTGTTGCAAATGTATGTATTTTCTTCATAGTGTTACATTTCCAATTTTGTTGGTCCTGGTGATGTAGTGGTAACCATACTTGCCTCCTAAACCCAAGATTGCGGGGTTTACTCCGGTCAGGACCGATGGATTTTTTTTCAGTCATAAAAATCTTAAGTATCTTCTTTCAGAAGGGAAGTAAAGCCGTGGGTACCCATGTTGTAGATTTACGGCATGTAAAAGAACTTCAAGCCTAAAAAAGACCCGTGAGCAAAATTTTTCGGCCTTTTCACGCCCTGAATTGAATAGGACGCTCTTGACCTGAGATGTTAAAGAGCGTCCGTAAATAAAGCAAATCAACAAAATGTGTAGCATTTATAGATTCAGCAGAATATAATTTATTTTTATGCAGTATTTTCTTTAGTAAACAGAGCATGAAACACCACTCTGGGCTTGAAGTCTTTTTTTGTTTTACTGTAATATTCGTATACATAAACATTAAAAAATATCAGGTTGAGGATCAACATTATTTCAAATAATTTTTGAGGAAGTCACCCAATAGTTTAAATTTTATTTCTGAATGTGCTAATTATAACAAACTCTGAACAATCTTGTTTGGAAGAATTTATCAACGCACTGTAGAAGTCTAAGTATCTCGGAAAATTGTCATTGAAATACACACCTCATTTGCAGTAATAACCGTTTCCTGAAAAACCCGGCGTTTTTACTTCTCTAAAGCATTGCAATTTCAGGTTATGTACCGAAAATTGTAGCCGGTTATTAAACATATCTCCTCTCTTTATTTTCTCGCTAAATTTACCACACTTTTTCACTAATTAGTTATATAATTAACATCGTGTTAATGCCGTTGACGACTGTATTTGTGCTAAATGTGCAAGGACGGGCAATGAACTTTTATCGCTCACCTAAGGGGAAAAGCCACTCTTGTGGAACATGTGTGTTATCAGAAATGCGAAATATTTATGGAACTAGTTTTCATAAGGCGCGCAATTATCAGACGACTTATCATGAACAAATATACACAGAAACGTATATTAAGAGCATATTCCAAGGTATCAGCTGCCATGGAACGCAATATTCCTTTGTATTCTTATGTTTCAAAGATACTGTATTACAAATTTTGTAAATTTCTCTACATTCAATGCTTCTATATGGTGCTTCAGCTATTCTTAGTTAAGCATTGTTTTCACAAATTTCTTTTCTGTTTTCTTTTCATCATTTATGAATGACGGAAATGCTATATAGTGTCCCTTCAAAAAAGTAATTAAATGTAAACACACATAATACAAAGTGGATATAAATCACCATTAATTGACATGAAATGATGGCTTATCATTAATTAAAAATAAAGGACACATACATAAATGCACGTTTTACCTTAATTCAACATGGCCGCTTTTAATTTCAAAGCATTGAGTCTAACATTCTAATGCTGATTGTAAGATGTACATAAGCCTGTCGCCTTAAATCGCTACACATTCTTCTCGAATATGATTCTTCCGGTGGTGAAAACCTCTTACTTGATGGCCATATATGAGGTGAATTTCTGTCTATCCATCTTTTGGAAAATCATTAAATGAGCTATTCTTCCAAATCCAAAGTCAAATGAAGGGATCTACAAGTGAGTGAAACAAAAAGGATGTTCGAAATTTTCTTGTAAATACCTGTTGTACCTCTGCGTGTCAAAACACAAAATAGAGCACTGACAATAACCACTCGTTCCCCTATAAACAGAATTCTATAGTTATATTCTGAAATAATAACAGATCGATGTTTTCAGCACTTTAGGATATGGTACTTTGAAATGAATGTCGGTCAATGTTATATACCGGGAGTGCCAAAAATATATACATACAATTTCAAAGTACATATCTATATAATATATTTCAAAGTTGGACCAAAAACAAAAGTGATGTGTAGTATGATGTTCTGTAAACAGATGTGACTCTCATACATTATGATAGCGTTGCTACGTGACAGGTAAATCAACAATGAACAAATGAAGCAAAGATTATCGTATGATGTTCTATAAAAAGATGTGACTCACATTACGTTATGCTAGCGTTCCTACAACAAAATGGAACCAAGATTATCATTTGAACAGCGGAAAGCAATTTTGAAGTGGTGTTGGAAAATCGAGAGCGTTGTTGAAGCTCAAAGGCAATGGAGAGGTGTGCACAGAACAGAACCGTCAACGTGAGTAACAAATGCACGCATTCAAGACAAATACGAGACTCATGGTACCGTATGCGATGTTCACAAGGGCAGATCTGGGAGACCTCGCATAACAACAAGCCCCGCGTCCTGTGCTATGGGTTTTGGAACGTTTTGAGCACTCACCGCACAAATCTACAAAGCAATGTGCACGTGAGACTGGGATTAGCAGAATCAGCGTACGTCGTATGATTAAAACAGCAAAGTTGAAAGTTTTCGTCCCAAGACTTTTGCACGGATTAAGTGAACATGACCCTGGTCGGAGAATGCAGTACTGTAACACTTTCGCAAACGTTGCTCAATCAGTAGGTCAACGTATTCAGAAGTGCATCGACGCCGATGGTGGGCATTTTGAGCCGCTGTTGTAACTGTAAAAGTCTAAGATTATTAGTGATCATCATTTTCTGTTTGTGTGAATTCAGTTTTGTTACGTTAACACTGTTTTTTCTTTGCTTGAAATGTGTATAAATTTTTGGCACCCTCTGTATATATATGTAGATATGGTACATATATATGTAGATATGGTATATATGTGTAGATATGGTATATATATATATATGTGTGTAGATATGGTATGTATAGATATGGTGTATATATATCATATCTACATGCCATATAAATTTCAATGGGGGCAAACAATAATTTTTGAAATTGGGTCCACATTTTAGGTCCACACTTTAAATTTTTTCGCTCAGTCAACATTTTTGCTTAGTGTTAAATTTTTTAAGTCTATTCATGAACTTTATTTTATTGCATAGACAGTATGTTTCCAAAATAAGTGTGATATTTTATGGAATGATAGATCGAAACAATAACTTAATATAGGTGAACATGTGACCCCCGATATATTATGCAACACTAAAGTGAACATTACGTAGGCATTCACGGTGTCCGCCACATTTCGCAGACGCCATGCGTTGCAGTTGATCATCATGACATGAAGACTGGCGTACGCAGACTCTCCTGTTGTACTCAAAACGACCGATTAGCACCAATTGCCGTTGCTGCTGACATAATTCGAGATCAATCCAATAAAATATTCCGCAATATCTAATAATCCACGGTTCGACGATTTGTTTTTGCGCACTAAAGTCATTGGTGAACATTTCCAACAGAATCCCTCAAATGTTTTAAAGTTGTTTTTCAACGAAAATACCTGTAATTTTTTTTTTTTTTTTCCATGTTTAGAACCTCTTTTACATCTGCTACTACTTGATAGATAGCATATTAATAGTATTAATAAGTGCTTATTAATTTAAAATATACAATTATTATTCATAAGAAAATAAAGTAAATTTTGTTAAGGTGAACATTGCTGTTTGTTTCTCAAACTCACGATCTAGTAATTTTGTATATAAATTTTTATTATGCACGCTGTATGTACAAATGATAAGAGTTTCTGCATTGGAATTATTTTTTTCTTGTGTTAACTGCTAGAGGAAAAAATACAGCCTTTAGTACAGAGTTATCAATAAAAACGTTGTTAAAAATTTGTGGGACAGCAAATACAACGTTTAATATTTATAATAGTTAATAGAGAAACCTTCTAAGTTTCGCTTCGTAATATTCGCTGTCCGGTAGCTGCAAGTTTGCAATTTGGAGGCTAATAGTAGTGAAGAAAAGTACTTTGTGTCCTTCAATTTCATCAAAACAAGTCCGTTATCACTACACAGGGGAAATTCAGTTATTATAACGCTTACGCAAAGGGATTCTGGAGTTCGATTCTTGCCAGAATCGTCCTTCCAGAAAGAGGTTTCAGATTTTCCTCTGTCCTCATAAAAGTCGTATGCTGTGATGGTACCCTAAACTTAGGTCTGGAACACTTCCTTTTTAATAATATCCGTTCCCTAGTTTATAATTTCACTTATACTGGGTGTTCCACTAAGAAGTATCGAGAAATACTGACAGTTTAAACACAGAGGAAGATATAATGGTTTGCATCTTAAAGGATACAGGCAATCTCCCGGTTTATACAAAAACAATGGTATAAAGGACTTGGCGTGTATGCCAATGTTCAATGCTAGAGAAACCTGACGCTGTTTATTCCTTAGAGCAACACACACACACACACACACTACTGTAAGCATGAGAATGCCACAACAAAACGTTCAGTGTTCACTGTGGTTGGCAGAACATAAATATATTACGCGTGTTCTCCTTGAGTGGGAACTTGATATTTTCAACGCAACTGGAGGCGTACACATCCAGCTACATTGACTATTTTCCTAAACTTTGAGAGTTTCTACTCCAGGTTGTGCAATAAGGTACGTTATGAACTATTATTTACACTTCAAATTATCACTTATTTCTCGATATCTTTAAGCGCAACTCACAGTAGCTACTGGACAATGACAGTTATAAAATAAAATAACGTTAATTTTTTATATTCTATCTCTCCAAAATTATTGAGCCCTCGGTAACTATTTTGTACAGCCTTGTATTAGGAACCCATTTTGATTTTCTAAAACTGAGTTCATAAAGACATTTAGACGTGTAAAACTTCTTACAAATATCCTTATAGACTGCATTCATATATTAAGCATTCATTTTCATGTAATTATCTTGTATTTGTTTAGTTTTTACACATGTTTATACAATCACAGATTCCTGATTTCATAGCTGATGACGCAAATTAACCAACCGAACATGCACATATTTGACTTAGTTTTTAGAATTGTCCTTTTTTCTAGTTAATGTTTAATTTAGTCTCACATAAAGACCTCTTCTCCTTTTTTATCAGCGTGGTCATTATTAGCACTTATACTTTATGATATGCTCCCTTAACTTTTTTCATTACAGTAATTCTTAAAGCGCGGGATAAAATGAAAAAGTTAATTCGTTTTTAAAATGATATGTGGAAGGCCGGCAGTGGACAGCAATCCTATACTGTTAGTTATTGTCAAAAGAAGCTAATGTATTGGTGGAAAAAGAATTTGATAACTTATTGGTAAATGGGTTAAAACCGTGGAGATAAGCGACATGGAAAGCTATTGTAAGAGAAAAACACACATCAGGCCAGTGGTACTCTAATATCTGTTCTACTAAGTGAGAATATAAGGATACTTGTTTATCAAACCCCAAAGATCTTGTCATTACAGAAATACATTTACCCAAATTCAAGGTCTCATAAAGGTAGACGTATTTAAATTTTAAAAGTCGCAAAATCAAACTTTACTGAAAGATTTTATGCGTCAACATGCAATTTGTTATTTTATCATCTAAACAAGATGTATTTTTCCAAAAATATGATGCTTCAGAATTCGACCGCACATTTTCAAAGGGATGCGGATAGATGGTAAACAATGATTTTGATATAGGGAACATAGGGTCTGAGAGTTCAACTTTCCTTCTACGAAGTAGGTGTAAGGTAGCACGCCACTGATTCCGCTTCTACTTAGTTTAACGATCAAGCAGTTGTAAGCAAGCAGTTAGAGTAAGCTTGCTGTTGCTCCGCAGCTCAGCGCCTAGGCCTATGAAACTGGAAATTAACACAAAATTTACAACAAGGGTTAGAGCCTTGACGAGTCATTAAGTTATTTGTTTATTGCATTATTGCTAAAGGTCGAATTTTGTATTCTACTGCGGTTCTAGATTAGTAATTTTATGAAATATCGCGCAACATCGATGTGATTGTAATGTTTTTGATTATCTGTTTGTCAGCGTATGTATTGCTCTAGCAAATGTTTCAAACAAGAATTTTTTAAAAAAAAATGAAAATTTGAAATTAATGAAAACATTTTCCCTTATTGTGAAAGATTTGCTTTAAGATTGAGCAAAAGTGTTAAAATGAATAAAAGATAACAGATACACACTTCCCGTTTTAAAGTTCTACAAAGGATTTTTATGGCGTTTAACGCCCGTTTTTGTTACTGAGGCACCACAGGCGGTGAACACTGGCGATACATGAAATGAAATATATTGGGAAATATTTTTTTTAAAGGAAGGAAACGTTCTAAGCCTCCCCGGCATTTGCCAGTTATGAGGACTGAGGAAAACCCGGAAAAAACCTCAGTCAGGGAGAACGGTCCTGGTGGAATTTGAACTCCAGTCCTCCCGCTCACGAGTCCATGCCTTAACGATCTCGGTCACCCGTGGCGGTTACCTCTACAAAGGATGAAAACCTAATATCGTGAATAAAATTTATGTTCAGAACAATGATAGTGCAGTGACACTTTTCTTTGTTTTCAGATTTTCAGTACCACTTAGAAAACAATTAGAGGAATTGTAACAAAAGACTACCGCCAAAATCCTTGCAGAGTTACATTGGAGCATAAATGAGTCCCGCAAATTCCCAAATAGGCACGAATGTAATCACCGGCGCCAATATTTTCGCCAAAGTCATCAGAGACAACTGGTGATTTTGGAACACTTGATTTTTCTCCATAAAAAGAAATCTATCGTGGGTGATATCAGAGAGCGCGGTGGCCAGGCTACTGGACCGCCTCTTCCAATTCAGCGGTCCAATAAAACGTTGTCCAGATGCTTCCGCACATTTCTATTAAAATGGGGAGGAGCCTCATAATGTTGGGATTTATGTACTTCTAGAGGGACATCTTCCAGGAATACAGGCAGTACGTTAGTAAAAAAACTAAAGATACACCTGGCATTTAGCCGCAGAGGAAGTCACCAACTACGCTAGTGCATATGTTTACACTGAACATATGCTGACTACGTGTTTCGATAAAGTAATGAAATGGAAAACTAGTTTGGGAAGCTTTGCTGTATCCCTCTAACCTTCCTTCCACAATTAAGATCTTTGCGGACTATCACCACCACTTGTACACTAGTACTGCATGCGTAATGTTACTAATACTTTTGGTATGATAATAGTGAAGTTTCTTGTCGTTAATTTGGGTATCCTGCTAGAGGACAAGATTTAATATTCCGCTATTTCTGGTTCGTTGTTTTTTTGTCTGTATTGGTTTCTTGTTTTTGAATGTGAAAAAATGGGTAGCATTAGTGAATACCAATACATTTTCATGTCACAAATGATTTATCTCTGTTATTAAACAATTGAAACTAAATATGTTCTAAGTGGGCCTAAAATGTAATATATGGTATTACGCCAATTTAAGAAAATAAAAAAAAACAACAAAAATACAAGTAAAGTAAGAGGCTCGAACCACTTACTCTCTGCTGAGAAATCATATACATTTAACCTACTGAGCTAAATAGACAAAAAAATAAAAATAACTTAAGTGTGATTATCTTGCACAGTCACAAATGTTTTACTCTGTTATCAGTGGCGCGCATACCTTTGCAAGAAGCAAATCGTTAGCAAAACAGCGATGACCCTTATCAATGAAAATTAATAACCAGGGACAATGACCCTAATGTTTCTCCATACGGAGGCATAAACGAACATTTTGTGTCATACATCTAAAGCATGCGTAATTTTAATTCCACATATTATAGGCTAACATCCAATTAAGTTCCCTATCTCAACAATTTTGTCTGTGATCCCTCTGCAGTCCTTCAAATTTGGGCGGTTGAATTCTGAAACGCACAGTATATCGCTTCGATGTTCAGTATTGATGATGATGCCTGGCATAATATAGATAATTTTACTTTTTTATTTTAGTTTAATTTTTTTATAATTACTTTCACCTTTAATTTCACTGCACTTATTCGTGAAACAGTAATACATATTATTGCAGGATCAGACTCTTTCTAGATAAAATCAAATTGACATTGCGTTATATTTGCAAAAGCATGCATACAATATACATTTGGCTAATTTTTTCCGACAGAGCAATTACTTTTCGAGAAATTTACCAAATTAAACACTTAACCTTGGTTTTTATAACTTCAATTCAAAATTACAGCATAAATTGGTTTCACATTTTATAAAATGAATTTAGTATAGTAACCTAACTAGGCGAGAGAAATAAACACTAAAAGCTAGTGCTTGTATAATACTCTTCTACTTTTAAAATTGTATCTTATTTCAATAAATGTTAATTTGTATATCTGTATTTCCAAAAGAAGACATTTATACTGTACACTGAATAGCTAAATATATACAAGTTATTACACATAGCTGTAAATAGTTGGGTGTTTTCCAGTGTTGGAGACAAGAAATTCAGCCATCCAGAGAAGTGTTAATGCATACCAGCAGCGTCTGGAATGTGGAGGGGTTAACCAAGAAAAAAACACATATCATGGGAGCAGTAGAAAAGAAGGGAAGTGAAATAAATTTCTGAATAAAAAAGAACTGAGAGGTCATTCAGAGAGCTGTAACGCTGCGGGAAAGCATCAGAAGAGTGGAAAAGGGGAATATGTGGATATATCAGTTTCATTTTTGTAAGTAACAGCACCCAGTGAAGTCTAACTCTTCCGAAGCGATTTGCCCCACACTAGAGACCTGTGTTATTTGAACAATTCGAGAAAAGGAAGATGAAAAGGCTTTTAAACACCTTACATTATTTACAGAACGAGTATGGAAATTGCTTTTTAAGATCACAGATCATCATTCTTAAACTGAGATGATTATATTTAATGTTAAAATGAAAGAATGACAAGATTTACCTAGGTTTAGTCTACTGCCTTGCATAAAACATTTGGGATGAATTATGGCATACGTAAACTGAACAATAAGAATTAACCCAGGAAAGGGGATTGTAACTAAAAATGTAGCTTCTGCATTCCTGCATTAGGCAGGGAAGGCTGGGGTTGGGGAAAGAAAAAAAAAAACAATTTGCATTAGGACTGGTGAAATTGTTTCATGGAAGTAGGAAATTATTTACTATAAAAGGAGACTAGAAAAGGTGAGTGATCACTCCAATTGAAAACCAAAACTCAGACTCGTATTTAATACCATTAAGAAATAGAGATAACAGATTGCAAAAGTGACCTAACACATTAATCCAAACAGTTTATCATTTTAGAAAAATAATGCTCTAAGACAGATTGATCCAACAATGACTCCGGGACAGATACGGCCTTCGAGGTTCTTGAAGGAAATTGTTTGTTACGTTCCACAGAAACATAAAATACAATTTATAATAAAATGTAATATCTATGTGCTAAATTGAAGAAATGAGTGGGTAACAAAATGGTTGGACTAAGTCAACTCTCTTCCTTCGTCCCTTCTTGTTGCATTGTTTCCAATCCCAAGCATACTACACAACTTTACATTCTATGAACAACAAAGCAAACCCAGTACAAGGTCGCTTCAGCATAAAGGTGAATGCCAGCAGAAGGGGAAAGCTTCATAATTCAAAATGGTAGATATTTTGAACTGCTTTTTTTGCATCTTCCGTTCGGTTGCGAGTTTGCAGAGCGAGTGTGAACATGAAAGTGTCGCATTTGGCTCGTTCAGCATTGATTTTGTGTGTGTGCGCGTGCGTTGTTACGTGCACTTGGTCCATATTCCGTATAGCAGCATTACATTTGCTGTTAATAAACCCATAATGACTGGAGTGTTCACTAAAGATAAACACGTTAGTTTGATCTATGGAGAAACAAGTCAAAATGCAGCCACAACTCGCACACTTGTCGATTTCTAAACGAACGTCTGCCTTCCTCAATTGTGTTGAACCGAACAAAGCTGCTGTTAATGGCTAGTGGATCATTCAAGGCACATTGCAATAAGGACAGACTCGTGTGATCATCTAATCATCTTTTATACATAAACGTTGTGCAGGATGTACTACAACATTTTGAAGACAACATTGTAATAAACTAGAACCGGAAAATTAGTCATGTTACAACAATATTAACTATAATAATACATCGTTATTACACTATACAAACTTTTATTGTTTCATTGGATAATGAAGAGCTGAAGGGGTGCCCTGAATGACAATACAAATAACCCCGAAAGAGACGACAATGACATCTAGTTGTGCCCTACGTCAAAATTTTATGGAGAGAATCTTGACCGTAGAGTAACATTTTGTAGAAAAGTGATTGTTGTATTATGAAAAGATACACACTTTATAAAGTAGGCGCGATGGAGCGATTAATGCTATTTTGCAAACGATTCCATCGCCAACATTCGCAATCTCCATTTTGGGCACCAGCAAATCCATATTGGATTTGATGACAGCACAGGAACATTCAATAAGACGTTATAATGTGGTGTGACATTCTGGTTCACTGTGTAATTGCATTTGCTTTATAGTTCCTTATTTGGAATTTCTAAACACTGACTTGACTATAGAAAACCTTATAGGGAATCTTTCACTTCAGCTAGTTCTCCACCATGCACTGTCTCAATATATTAGAGAAGTTGCAGAACATCTTGATGCTTGATATTCTCCATATGAATAGGTTCTCGTGAGACCTGGCTGTTACTACCATGATTTAACCCCTTTGCAGTTTTTCCTGTACTGTTCTACCGCAGCCAAAGTATATGAAACAGAACCAGACAATATCAAAGAATTCGTGGGTTCTCTGCTACGTGAAATGCAAATACGTATCCATGCTGACACTTCGGAGAAAATCTCAACAACACATGTTTGAATGTATTTGCACACTACAATTTCTGGTATATCCTTAAGAGCCGAATCACATATCAGTGAACCAAGACAAGTGGCCGAAGTTTGTAAGGCACAGACTTGTAAATGGGATGTTTGGGGCTTGATTCACGCCAGGACTGTCCTCCCTGACTGAGGTTTTATCCACGTCCTCCTTAGTCCTCATAAATGGCAAATGCCGGAGAGCTGCCCAAAAAATCCTCATTTATTATTTCATCTCATTTATCATCAGTGTCCACCGGTCTGTGATGCCACAGTAGTAAAAATGGCCGTTAAACACTTCAAACAAAATACAGGGTGACCAAATGGAATATAACGGTTTTCAGAACCCTCTTATGAGACACTCGTATGGAATTAAATAACAAATCTTTTTCATGGAACAAGTAGCACAATGCAATTTATTAATATAAACTTATGTTTTAAAAAAATCACATTTTTAAGTGGGCTCCATGACAACGAACACATTCGCATAATCGGCTCGGGAAGTTTACCATAACTCGCTGCATTGAAACGTGATCAATCTAATTTCACGAGTTATGCTTTCTTTTAATTCCATGATGGTCCGCAGCCCGTCGCAGTATACTTTACTTTTCAAATATCCCCAAAGAAAATATTCTGCAGCCGTCAGATCTGGCTGGCCAGGTAACATCAGCAAATCGAGAAATTAGGCTTGCAGGAAACAGGATTCGCAGAATGTTCATTGTTTCACGAGTGGGGTGAGCTGTGGCACCATCATGCTGGAAACAAAACTAATTTTCATCATTATCATTCATCTGAAAGTCCAGTTTTGCCAGCATTTCTGGTACATAAAGTTCTACTCTAAATCATCTCTGAACGTAGGAGACTGACTGAGATTTAACAAATCTTGTAATAACAAAAAGACACGTTTTTTCAACCGTCAAATAATTAATACTATTATTTATTAAACGGATAGAATAAATTGTATAGTTACATAGCAACCAATACTATAACTGTAATGCAAAATCAATAGAAACTTCAGCGTTCTGGAAACCGTCATATTCCATTGGACTACTTGTGATTTTTAAAAAACAAGTTCAGATTAATAAATTGTATTGTGAAAAATGTTCCTTGAAAAACTATTTTTATTTAATGTTATACGAGTGACTCACAAAAAGGTTCTGTAAAAGGTACATTCCAATATATATGAAGCAGTATTACTTTTATGTTAACATAGTTTCGCTCTTACAAACAAAAATTCATTATGGGTAGCCAGGCATAATATAAACACTGTTACAGGGAAGCAGTTACCGACCCTCTGTGAATAACCGCCACGGGTGGTCGAGGTCGTTAAGGCGCGGACTCGTGAGCGGGAGGTCTGGGGTTCGAATCCCGCCAGGACCATCCTCCCTGACTGAGGTTTTTTCCAGGTTTTCCTCACTCCTCATAAATGGCAAATTCCGGGCAAGTACCCTAAAATTTAGGCCTGGAACGATTGTTTCCTTAAAAGTATCCTTTCTCAATATATCATCTCATGTATCATCAGTGTGCATCGCCTGTGGTGCCTCTGTAGCAAAAACCGGCGTTAAACTTCATTCATTCCTCTGAGAATTCGGATAACCACATCCATGTTATCAAGCGAAACTACAGAGCTCCGAATAAAATATTAAAAATGTTATGGATGCAACAGCACTTAAACAATAGTTTCATTGTTTCAAACTTAACAGTAGAACACAGAACCTAATTGGTTTTGGTAATACACTACAAACGAGGTGACTAAGGGACATTCCATTAAGCACGTCAAAATCTGTACACCATAAACTGAATACCGCAACCTCATCAAATGAACTAGCTGGACTAAGCAGAGTTTGCGTTGCGGTTGCTAAGTTCCTACTGTTGCGGTGCGCTCTTCTTGAGTTTATCTCTTCGTAGCCTGCTGTCTCCTACAGGTACTATTGCCCCTTTGAAAACCAATGATTAGACTTCCCACTCGTCATCAATGCATGCGGGAAACGTAGAATTGCGAAATGCGGCGGTCGCCGACCACCTCGTATATGGAATATTATAAGGCTTCCCGGGTTATCAACCGCTCAAAATTAATGAAACTCGAGCTTTCCGCCATCCTGAACTCTGTGGGTTTCATAAGGAACTTTCGTGAATCATGTGAAGCTTCGAGTCATATACCAGTGATTGTATTTTGAAGAACGTGGCAATCGTTTTCAGCGTAATAATAATAATAATAATAATAATAATAATAATAATAATAATAATAATAATAATACATGCCTCTCGATACGTTGTCGGGAAATATATTTCGAACTGAAAAACGATTGGAACACAATACACTAAAGCTGAAAAGAATCATTAGAGGTGGAACTGAAAATATTTACAAGTGATAAAGTTATATGCATTACTGAAGCATTATCAGACATTATATAGCCCACTTTGAAAAATGCGAAATCCTTGAAGAAAGTGCTATCTCGAGGCATAAAGCGCGGACGTGCACAAAATTAAGTTCATAAGCTCATCATCCAGACCAATACCATCTTAATGTTGCACCTTAGGTCGCATTTTCAGTTCAACCAATTTTATAACATCAGGTGAACTGATTATTACTTTTCGAACAATTTTCTCCTCTTACTATATTACATCCTATGACCAAAAAATGAGTCACTTTTGAACGTAAAATTCTTCTAAGTTCTACTCATTACAGCATACGGTTCACAAGGTAAGCATGGCTGCGTAGCCACTGTAGCAATTGTGTTATACGGCATGCACTAAAGATGCTGACTATTATGTGTATATTGTGTTTGCTCTGTGGGAGAGTGTGCAGTGAGCGCAAGTTCATCTCTCGGCATGAAGCAACTTTTAATAAATCTTTGTATAATATTATAACAAATTAGGTTTCTTAATATTGTTTCCCCATACACAGCAAGCTTTAACTTGAAAAAAAAAAAAAAAAACCACACGCACGCACTCCCTCTCTCTCTCTCTCTCTCTCTCTCTCTCTCTCTCTCTCTCTCTACCATACAAGAAGGACAAAAGGTGGCTTACGGACACAAATTCAAGAAACCTGGGATATTGTAGTCTCTCGTCCACACTACTGTAGAAATCTGACATCATCTCAGCCATGAAGATTGAGGGTAGTTATACATGATATCAATGTGTAATTTCTATGTTTTTACTTTAGAAGATACATTTTTCTGTTAGTATATTTATTTAGCTATTTGTAAACAATACGTTATTTTGTGACTACGATTTTGTATGTGCATAGGTAATGTCATGAAACACAACTGATACTTTAAAATATAAAATGGTTTAGGGTAACAATGTTCTACATATACATTTACAAAAACAATAATAAAAATATTGAGAGAGATTTGAACCCAGGAGCTTAGGCAGAAGAGCATATCTTCTAAATCGTTCTGGCATCACTATTCTACCGTAACATTCTCTTTTCAGAAGCTTATAATTATGGCCATTATGTTTACAGGCAAAGCGTCCGCCTTTTGCAGTGTGCACTCGCTGCATGCGCTTGCGAATACATCGTTTACGGGAGTGACCAAAGTTCTCCGACGGACACGTAGAATTTGGCTGATTATTTCTTTTAAAGTATTTACACGGAAAGCAAGGCATGCAATTAAAGAAAAAAAATTATAGTGTTTAACGCCTGTTTTTACTACTGAGGCACCACAGGGGGTGAACACTAAGCCCTGGGTCCAGGGGTGCAACACAGAGGTCTGTGCCACCCGTGGTATTTTGCATTAGGACGGTACCTTGTAACTCTGATGACATATGAGATGAAATGATAAATTGGGAAAGGATTTATTTAAAGGAAGGAAACGTTCCAGGTCTAAGTTTAGGGTACCTCCCCGGCATTTACCCTTTATGAGGACTGAGAAAAACCTAGAAAAAGCCTCAGACAGGGAGGTCGGTCCTGGCGGGACTCGAACCCCCGAACTCCCGCTCACGAGTCGGCGCCTTAACAACCTCGGCCACTCGTGGCGGTGGACCAATGTAGCAGAAGGGAACAAAGGATAGCTAAACGGGGCCTTCTAGTGAGCAACTGCAGCGTTTTACAGAAAAACGGATTCAGAGGTAAGCAAATCGCAAATCACCGACTTTTGGCATGTTTTTGTATGCTAATGAAGGCTCTGGCTGAATCGTTCGCATGTCTATCTTTCTGCATTATGACAATTTCTAGTACCGTGTTTTTGGTGGGGGGCGAGGCTCTCAGTCACTTCTGGCTTTTGTTGAAAGGTAAGATAGATCTCAACGCAGTTTTACCTCACGAAGATTGAGACCTTACTTTTAGAGAATGAGCAACTTATTGGTAGGTATAACTACGCACTGTAGGTTTTCGGGCGGGCTTCCTCTGAAAAAAAATTGATAATATTAACAATTACAACGGTAACGTGAACGATATTACGTGTACTAACAACTGAGGACAATATAGATTATTTAATCATTGTCAGCAAATCAACGAAGGAATATGAACCCTTATAAAGACAATGGAAAACTCAGGTAGCAACAGAATATTTTTGCAATCGTTCCTGGATGTACATCTTTGGATAAAGGAAAACATCCAAATTACAAAAGTTATCATATTTGCTGATTCAATTGCATGCTGAACGTTGCAGACTTTCATGCACACCTCCTCGGAAGTACTGCGTACTAGCGTCCCTTGCACGTAAAACAAATGACACTGTTATCAGGCGTCATGGACCGTGACCTCCATCTTAAAGCCCTATCAAATAACTGTACAATGAGAGGCACAATGATGCCAACATGATGCTCCAATTAGAATTAGCCGTCATGTGCCTGTGGCAGGCGAACAATGTCTCGCCGCAACAATAGAAGCTGTGCCCTCCAGACAACAATGAGCGGCTTTGTTTCCAACACAACAGCTCTACCGGTCTGGCGGCTGAACTGTCTGTGCCTGTTTTTAATTTATGTGCGAGCGCGTGCATGTATGTTTGCAGTCTTGTTCGCAATCCCTCTCGCCTTTTTAACGCTTGTTTGTAAGTGGCTGGCGTGGATTGGAACATCTACAAACATCTGCTTTAGGCATGCGAATATCCGGTCATTGCCTTTAATGAAAACACGAACAGTTAAAGCGCTTCATAATTATTTCCTGAATAGAAACTTGAAATCTGTCAAAGTTATACATGAAACTGTTTCTGTTTCGGGCTATCATAGTTAGTTTTATATTTAAATGTGTCTCCTATTATAAATTTAACACCGAAATATACTGTTAAAATAGTATTTAATACCTCTGAGATATGAGGAAGTTTACAATGTTTCTACTTGTTTCTATCCTACTTTGATAATCTTTCTTCAAATGTTAAACTTATAAAAATTGTTTCTTATCACAACTTCAGGACTTTTGGATCAGCTGCTAGTGCTGATTGCTAGTTTTTCAGTTTCTCTGTTTACAATATTCGATATTAAATAGTAGAGATTTTAACAAAGAAAAGTTGTTATAAAAATTACTCAATAGTAAGGTGTGAAAAGAAGAATATAGGAGAGAACCAAAGAGACTAAAAATCTGAAATGAACTAAAAGGAAGAATTCAGGAAAAGAAAAACGTTTATAAAACACAAGAAAAGCGAAAATGCATACATTATAAAAGTAAGAGAGTCCTAGTTGGGAAGCTCTCAGGACAAAGGGAATGAGTAGGAATCATTTTATAAGTAGATTAGAACTGAAGCCAAAACATTTAGCTTCTTTAAGCACTTAAAAATTAGAATTCCTTTATTACAAAAAGTTGTTCAATGAAATTCTGAAATGATAAGGAATACTTTGTAGTAAGTGAACGAAAGTAAATATCAATGGATGAGTAGCAGTTAATCCAAAAAAGGACAAGTAATAGAAAGATATCAGGAGACAGCATCAATATGGAGCTATGGAAATATAATGAACATAGATTGGAAATCAAACTTTTACAATTATTTAACTTAATTTGGAATAAGGAAAAATTGAAAAAATAGGGTATTTCACTAATCATTACAGTCTATATGAATATACTGGAATATTAAAGAAGACTGTGCAACATAATAGTATAAGGAGAGGAGAAGAATGGCTTTTGGAAGGGTAAGTGATGCATAGATGTCATATTTACAGTAAAACAAATCTTAGAAAAGAGTTCGATTTATCAATTTATTTGCTATTTTTAGAATATACAAGACACGTGATAGAATTATAATTAAAACGTTATGAGAAGTTCAAGAAATTTACAATATACCAGGAAATTTAACAAATATTATATAATGAAACGCAAATATAAAATTATACTCCTATTAATTATGTTATTTCAAACCAAGTATTTAAAAAGTGCTGTGATCCTTCTCCATTGCTGTTCGACATATACACAGAAACTAAAAATAGAAACCAAAAGGAATAAGGATAAATGCCTATGTTCATATTCAAACTGTGTTGTTTGTTGATGATCAAGTACCGCTAACAGAGTGTGAAAATACGTACAGAAGTTTGTTGCGTATCACAAAACTATTATATTACAAAGAAAAATAGCATAGAAGGCTAAAGCTAATGCAAAGATGGGAAAAGAACGGCCCCCTGTTAAATAGTTATAAATTTCAAGATAATTGAACAAATGTAGAACTGAATTACTTCATACCTAACCTACAGTTACAGAAACAACAATAGATATGCAAGAAAATGTAATAAAATACAATGAACTAAAATTTCAATAAAAGCATGCTAAAATACATTGAACAAAGTATTTATAGTGTTATCCAAGCCTGCTTTAATGTATTCAAGAAACAGGGTTTCTCAGAATAGCAGATAAAGCCCTGCAAGATGCGACAAGAAGGGATGGAATCAGAAACTCAGACATAAAAGAACAAAGCGAAGATATAACTGAAGAAATTGAAAGATACCAGAAAGAGTGCAAAGATTATGTTCTTCGAGTAAAGCCCTCAATACCCGAGTAGGCCTTATTTTATAAACTGACAGGCATCATGGATGTAGATGGGAGGGACAAGTTTTAGTCCAGGAACTGACCAATTAGGCTTATTTCTTAGCACGAAGAAGTCGGTAACCTAAAGCACATGCCTAATAAAAAAAAAAACTAACACCAAAAGAAACTAAGCGGTAAAAGATATGCATATTTGCTTGTAAAGCAAGTGGCGGAAGAGTTGAAAAGGAAAGCAACGATTAGTATATGCACAAAAGAGTTAAGTGACGATGAAAGTTAGCAAGAATAGACAGAGTGAAGATTTGGGGGGGGAAAGAAAAAAAAAATGCGAAAAGGGACTCGAAATGGTAAATGTGAAAATCTAGGTAACACACTTGGTAGGGTTAGGTAAACAAAGTAGAAAACAATAAACCGCACAAAAAGGCACCTCAGTATGTTATTGAGCGTGTTACATTTTAGTAGGTAAAACATAAATCTAAAATGAAGATGTAGAGTTCAATCCTGGTTCCCAAATGTTGTATGACACAGAGACTCCGCCACTACAACATAGTTTATATCAGTAAGTAAAGCCTGTGAAAATAAAATATCTCAGAAGAGTATTGGGAAAACGAGAAGGGATAGGCTACACAATGAGAGGATTAGAGAGGAGATAGGGCAGAAGAAAGCAGTGAATGAGGAGTTCGAAGAACGAAGCTGAAGTGATATGAACATATGAATAGAATGAATAAAAATAGGAGGCAAAGCAAGTAATGGAAATGAAAGTTAAAGGCAGAGTAGAAAGAGGTAGGCCGAGAAATAATTCAGAAAATAGAATAAGGATTGATTAAAGAAAGACGAACAGAGAAAGGAAAAAAAAAAGCTAAATCTGGATCGACAAAAATGAATGAAATGAACAAAAAAGAGGCATCCTAAAGCTTGGCGTCATAAAGGAAAAGAATAATAATTTCATATTAAAAACAATGCAAACTGATTAGTGTTGCACGAATTGAACATCTATTGAAAAAACAATAAAACAGGCACTCAATCGTGAAATGTGTCTTAAATTAAGGCTAAAGATTTATAATTATGTGATTTGTAACCATTAAAACTCCCCTAACCTCGCTTTAGAACAAGCTGCGTTAAAAACATCCGAAAGGCAAAATATATACTCGTGCAAGGGTATTTTTGCTTATCTTTACATTATTTTTTACAATTTAATTATTATATTAGCATCATATCTACATTGGCCTTAACTGCAATTTTTAAAATCATTTATATTTACAAAGAACCTTTACGATATACCCCTTATGAATAAACCTTTACGAAAAACCCATCCCTTAATTAAAATTTCAAATAATGCACAATGTTTTACTCCATTAATTCGTATGTAATGTAAAATCCATTGTTATGTTTGACTAATTACCATATAGAATAGGATTTTGATTAGATACATAGAAACCATTACCTTTTTCAAGCAACACATAACACTTGTGCTTGCTGTATGGTCACTGTCCCGAGTTCATATGATCCCACTGGCTAAAACACTAGCGAATACATCGTACACTTGGTTTTTAATAATAAATGTAACACGCATTTTTTGATTATAATTACACAAGTTTTATGTTATGTCTTTATTTTATTTGGCGTCCTATGGTGTTGGAATATATAGGCAAAGATTCTTCTTTAATAGGCGATATATAAAATCTACAATTTTTATATATAAGGAACTATTTCTCAGAAACCATTATAAATAATAGTAGTGTTGTATACTTCAGCAATTTGGTACGTTCATTTCGAGAAAGACAACTAAAAATTGGTTATGAGGTGATTAATGCATTTTGAAATGAAGAAATTTGCTATGAACATTTTTTTTTTCCTGCAGAAAAATGTGATAACATTCATTACTGTAAGATGCAAAATCTTGTGGTAGTGGTAATCGTTTTTGGAAGTTTTTGTTTACACTCTTGCATTTTACTATTGTACCTAGTCTTTCAATATATATCAGTACCCTTTTGCTTCTCCAACTTTGCAGCCAAATTCTGAAACGACAATGTTTTTCTTACAAATAGAGGAATATTTCTAAGGACATCTTCAAATGTCAATCTCCTGAAGACCTCAAAGTAAGTTTCTTTTCAAAAACAGGTTTAACATCCGATCAGTAAAATTTAACAACCAATATTACTTTGTAGAATTTAATTAAGTAGTTTCAACTTCCTCTCAAATGAGTCTATTCTTGGTCTATTAATATTGCAAATGTAATACCAATATTTTATATATGCTATGCCATATATTGAAATTTGAAACAAGTAATTTGTTCAAAATTGAATAATCTAGCATTATCAGATTGCACTGTTTTCTCACAGCAATTCCATTACTTTTTTCTGACAAGATCGTTATATTTCATAAAGTGTCCCCACGTGTTCTAAGAGCTCACGGGGCTCACAAAATAGCGCCCACGAATTACTGAGCCTCCAAAATATTATAATATAATTGGGGAGCTCTTGAGCTCTCAAACGCGCTCCCTAATATATGGAATTAACATATTCAAAAACCATTTTTGAAGGTTATCTTCGCTATTGCTTGGAAATGCGTATGCAATACAATTGTATATACAAAATGTGATTTTGCCATAATTATTTCCAAGAAAGAAAAAGAAAGCATTTCTGATCTCTCTCTCTCTCTCTCTCTCTGTCTCTCTCTCTTGTACCCTTATGGTACCACCATGCCTGTTTTCCGCCTTGCATGCTGTAGCATATATTCTTGTGCAGTTTATCAGTAAATCACTAATGATGTGTCTCAGACGTGTCTCTTGCGTCTATTGACAGTTTCCTGTTCTTAATTTTTCCCGTATTTTAAACTACGTCCTAAATCTATTGGTTAGATATTCAGGAAAATAGTGCAGTAATTTTTAATAAGAAATGTAGACCAATATATAAATCTCTAAGTATACCAGATGCATCGTTTTTGGTAATGCATTGTATAATTGTATGTTGAAAGCATATGAATAGCCGTTAGCTTTACTTTGTAAATACATACAGATATACATTTTAATCTTTCTCTGTAGGCACGAATCTAGAATTGAACCGGGAAAGGCGGATTAAAGTCTCTTTATCGCCTATTGAAACTGTCTAAATTAACAGACTTCAAATCTTGTGTCGAAAGCGTTGCGAAAGTTTTCATTAAGAATATAAAATTATCATTCTACTAACTTTTCATTACATTTATTTTTAACGTACTACAAAATATATTTAATTTTGTGTTTAAATTATCTAAATATATTAACTAGCATTATATGCCACAATGAGGTTCTTGCGAATTTTAGTATGAACATAAAGTTTTGCACTAAGTGTTACGCAACAAAACAAATAACATTTTATTATACTTTTTACTATTATTATTGTTATGTTTGTTGTAACTGTTAACATAAAATCCTCAATTTCATTATTGTAAATGTAAATTTTAATTATATAAAAACTTTATTAGTACACACATTTCAATACTAAATTATCATTGGATTGTAACTAAATTTACCTGAATGGAGTTGGGAAGCACAAAGGACATAATTAACACTTAAAATAATGCATTGGTCATTGTTAATGTACTATTAAATGATGTTATAATCAAATGAGAGTTTGTATCATTTTAATTAAGAGTAGTATATTTCAGTATTCGCGTTCATGGCATAGGGAAATGCACAAATTGTGCAATTGAAGTTGTTGCGCAATTAACATATAATAGACTATAGATAAATACTAATAAATACCAATGTGCAACTAATGGAAACATCAGATGAGGGAAGAACTGCATAAACAATAGATGGAACGATAAATATATTTCATTAGTCAGACAGAAAAATATTCCGGATCACGGCCAGTACTCGAGCCACGGTATTCGGTGTACCATTCCACTAGTGAGCCCTAGCGGCCATAACTACCAACTTCTCCATCTAAGTCTACACTCCCTGGGGCTGTCGAAGTTGTCTCATTACAGAGATTTTATCCTTAATAAGCGACTCGAAATGTTCGTTTGGGACTTCGATTTTAAATACTAACCACGTATAGTTTTGTGTAAAAATCTGTATGCCTGAGAAATGATAGGACTCACATACACGCTTCAAATAGAAAACTGATGCCCTAGAAATTATACATTTTCTAAAGGTTTACAATAAATGCAAGAGTAGGTTATTACAGTCTGCATAGAACAATAACGTACATAGCACCAGCATAAAAATACATAGTTATTTTTGGATTACATATGCAGTTGAAACTAAGCCACATAGAGCAAAGGTGTGGCATTTTTTAAAACCTGTGTTATATGAGTTGTTCGAAATAATACCCATCATATTTATGCCATCTTTAAAGATTTTCGCATTCACTCTCTGCTTCCACAATTCTTCCAATTCTCATCTGATATTTTCGTTAAGTTTCTGTGCAATATGGTGCGTTTTTCTTGTAGACTTTTTCTCTGTTCTATTGGAAGTATTTCAGTACAATATACTACAGTAAAATTTATTTCAGTAAATTTAATTAATTAATAACACTAAAGCAGAAATAGATCTTAATAATATGGAGCTATGATTTATATTCTAAACTGAGTTATAATAACATAAAGACAGAAACAATGTTCTGGTAAGCTCAAGTGCGGGAACTATCTGTTATGACACAGAATAGTATAACCTTGGCAAGAGCACGCTGCGCTCAGCTGTGGACGTAGGTAAAAAATAACACTGCATTATTTCACCTAGGTAACCAAGTTCACAAATAATGCAAAATTAAAAAATAAAAGGTAGCTAGTGCTGTAACAGGCAAAGATTTATGCTCCCAAAACTGCCAGATAATATGGTTGATTTCGTTTTTGCTGTTGCAAACAGTCTGAATAGAAACTGATTATGCTCCAGGCATCTCGGTCATATGTTGAAATCATTTTTAAAATTAATGTTCTAGGTATTGTGGTTTTACTTTTTCCTCAGAAATTGTGGTTTTGTGGGGTCATTGAACTCCTTGCACTTTTTGGGAAAGGGTACCACTTGTGTTTATAAGGTCTCATTTAAGTAGAAGCTTTGCTGTACTAATAATAGGAAATTGTTTGTCTTAAAGACAAAATAATACACGATCAATAGATGTTTGCGCGTAAAGATTAAAATACATAATTTGGTTGTCAATAAATTTACCATTTATAAGATACCCATCTTGTAGTAACCATATAAATACACCGTCACGGAGGTTACGGTTCGGACTTATGAACAGGAGGCCTGGGGTTCGATTCCCACCAGGACCATCCTCCCTAATCGAGGTTTTTCCAGGTTTTCCTCAGTCCTCATAAATGGGAAATGCTGGAGACGTACTCTATAAATATCCAGTTTATCATTTCATCTTATGCATCATCAGTGTCCATCGCTTGTGATGCCTCAGGAGTTAAAATTGATTAAAAAATTACAAGTGCATGTCTGTTATTGCCTCTGTAGTTGCGCATTTTTACTTGTACGTTTTATGGGAAAAATTGATTATGTTTGCTAATAACTTTGGAATTCTTTCGCATCTGTTTCTTGGAGAGAAATCTTTTAGAAAAGTCAAATAAAATCCCCTTAGGCTTAAGGTTGAGTGCGGGAAAGATAAAACTTTGTCCATCGTTGTACTTACTATTTTCTCTTCTAAATAAACTATGGAAAACTGTGAACCTTGTGACATAGCTCTACGCATAGATCAAGTGAAGCCTGTTCTACGGTATCTTATTTAATATTACAGTGCAACATGGTAAATGACCTACATTTATTTATCTGTTTCGTAAACATTTTGAGCGCTTACAGATAATTCGTTGAATACAGCAATGAAGTCACGCATAGCAACTCAATTCTTGTTAAACCAGTTGCAATTAACTGTTTAAAAGACACAGTATAAAGCTAAGCTTTTTTCACATTATAAACAGTTTAATGTACTTTCTGATTTAATGTTAGATATTACTAAAACTGTATTATTTAATTTATGTGACCCAACTTAATGTTAAGTGTTAAATGCAGATAAATGGGAGTTGTTCTTTCTTACATCACACATTAAAACTGGAGATCCACGAAGCATTAAATATTCTTAAATAAATCATACAAAAATGAATTAGCAGAAAACAAAATATACAAGACGACATTCATTTTGAATTTTCGACGAGTTCTAGCTTATTTTTACTCAAACGTGTGTGTCGCCCCTTGCTTTATTTTCAAGCATTCTTCACATTGTGTATATCTAGTTTTCCGAAAAGTTATACGTCGGTCCTGGTGGTGTAGTGGTTACCATACTTGCCTCCTAAACCCAAGATCGCGGGTTCGAACCCGGCCAGAACCAATGGATTTTTTCGGGCGTAAAAATCCTAAGTATGGCTTCCTTCGAAAGGGAAGTAAAGCCGTGGGTTCCGTGTCGTACATTTACGGCACGAAAAAGAACCTCAAGCCTGAAAGAGAGGCCTCTGAGCAAAATTTGTCGGCCGTTTCACACCCTGAGTTGAATGGGACGCTGATGACATGAGCTGTTAAACAGCGTCCATAAATAAATCAATCAATAAAAAAAAAAGAAAGAAAGAAAAGAAAAGTTATATACATGTTCCAAGAAGTTTCAAAAAATAAATAATAATAAATTTGTAACATTACTGAATTACGTGATATAATTTTTGTTGTGATATGTAGCCTAGAAGCAGCTTTCTTTTTAATATTTAAAAATAAAACGGAATAAAATTTGAATTTGACTCGACCATTTCAGCTTTGTAACCAATTGAGCTATACTCGTTACAGAATATTTTGCTTTGCTGTTATGAACAGTCTGAACAGAACCTGATTATGCCCCAGGCATGCATTAGGTTCCGAGAGAGTTGTTAAAATGTTTTTCTTTAATAGCAATTTTTTTCAAAACTACATTTTCCTACGTGTATGCACCTCTAGAGAAAAACTACTGAATCAATTGGTTTGAGCTTTTTAATGATGTTTACATTCATAACGCTGAAGCTATTGAAGTCGAACTATTTAGACAATTTTTATAACCTAGGAATTAATAAATGATTTGTATAATTGCGCGTGAAATAAAATATTTTAATTCTGATTCCAGTGCTTAAATTCCATAAACATTAATTCTGTACTCAGAAAATATGTCAGAACATGCTGCCCAAATTTCAATGTTGTAGTTCCTAATGGTTCTGCCACAATAGAAACATAACCTTTTAACTTAACATTGATAAAATAGGGACTTGCTACTCTTAAATTTATTCATTAAATTGTTTGATTTTACAGTTCGCTTTATACATAATTCATATTTATTTTTACGGTTTTTACTTTTACTTTTAACATCATATAATTCAGTCGTGTAACAATTCAAAGCTGAATATATTTATGTCAAATCAAGTGTTTAATTTTAATATTGACATAAGTTTTACCTGTATTAATACGTCCAGAATCATATTTGCGAAAGGCAAATTTTATTTTTTTTAGTTTAATTTTAAATTATCCGAGCGAAAGAATTAGTTCACAAAAGGTTTATGGTTCCAAAAATCTATATTAGTTGGCCATCTGCATTTCGTTTATTTTACATTTTGTCTGCTCACGTGGTGTTCAATTTCATGAGTACTAGACGTATTCTTTTGAAAGTTGTTTTCCGAATCTCTTCCATGCCGGTCTCACGGCAGTATACATTTCCAAAAAAGACAGACTGCACACTCTAGAGCAACTTATTATTGTGTGTAAATGTTATTTGAAACGCAAACTATCTTGTCGTGTGCGTGCCGAATTTATTCAGACGTTTCCTTCTAGAATCTCAAAGCATGATATAGAGAAATCTGAATATATTAGTTCAATCGAAACAAGAGCAAAAACGTAGTTTAGAGGAAACTGGCACAACTTTTGAACGTTCGCAAACAAAATTATTTCAGAATTAGCAAGTAAGAGTTTCGGTAATTGAAAGTAAACAATGCGGTGGTCAAATTTAATCCCATCAATCTGAATGCATTTCCCCAATACAATGCATGCACATCAATGAGGACGATAATTCGTGCATCTTCTTTAAGCCGAGATATAAACAATGATGATTAATCAAAATTTAAAGATTTTCTACCTCATTGAGGGGAATAAGCGTTAATCTCCAGTTTTAACCTTGACTTGCGGAATTCATCAAGTCCTTAAATCATAGCTGGTATTTGTGACGAAACAACGACCCTAATATATGTGTTGAATAGGTGTCGAAACCATTTTTTATAATACCGCCGACAATTATCAGAACAGAGAGAGAAGGCTTGTCAGATGCGCACAGTGAACCCACCTCTGTGCTAGTCAGTGCAAGAATAAAACGAACTCACCGCCATGAATTAAAGCTTGGTCACCGCACTGAGCGAGAGGACAAATAGAGAATAAACTTAAATAGCAATTCACAGGCTGCTAATGATGGTTTCCACAAACAATGTGCCACAAACACACCGCTGTGAGAACCAGCCACATTATTTTCCCAGAAATTTGTCCTCAGAGACAAAATTGTAACCGCTAACGCTGGGTTCCACCTTGAGCCATCTGCTTCGAAACAATTGCTAACAAAACTGGTTACGCAGCAGCTATTTCGTGGTTCAGCTAATTTATCCAATAAATATATATTTTTGGAAACATAGTAAAATATTTATATATACTTTAGCCCATTCCTGAGTGTAATATCACATTTTCGATAACGCAGTTCATCCAGCCTACAGTTAACAAATCTCTAAACAAAATTATGCATCTGCCTAAAAAAATTAGATTTTCACATTTTAATGGATTAGATGTTTTTAAAACTTTCAGTTCTTAAAAACTGTTTTATACAGTTACAGTTAAATTGTTTTTTTTTTATTTGGTTTATTTACGGACGCTCTTTAATATCTCAGGTCATCAGCGTCCCATTCTATTCAGGGCGTAAAACAGCCGACAAATTTTACTAAGAGGCTTCTTTTTCCAGGCTTGAGGTTCTTTACCGTGCCGTAAATGTAGGAAACGGGACCCACGCTTTATTCCTCTACCGAAGGAAGCCTTACTTAGGATTTTACGACCGAAAAAAGCCATTGGTCCTGGCCGGGATCGAACCCGCGATCTTGGGTTTAAGAGGCAAGTATGGTAACCACTACACCACCACGACCGACGAGTTAAATTAATGTAGTTGCAAAAGAGTAAAGATAATATGTATTTACTTCTAATTTTATTAAATATAAATACGGGGATAGGTCCATAAGTTTCCGGCCTAACCAATTTTTAAGTATTATAAAGACAAAAACTATATTTTACATTTCAACATAGTTGCCCTTTATTAAAATACACCTCTCACATCTTTGAATTAACATTTCACCCGCCTCCTAAATAGTCAGAGGTCTTGTCTGCAAAATAGGCATAAACAGCATCCATCACTTCTTCGTCACACTTAAATTTCCTTTCCCAAAGCTCCTTCTTAAGTTTTGAGAACAGGAAATAGTCACTGGGAGCTAGATCTGGGCTGTAGGATGGATGTTTGCCCTCCTTGAATCCACATTTCTTCACAGCTTCCTTTGCAACAAGAGATGTGTGCTCTGGGGTGTTGTCATGAAGAACACGCACACCACCATTTAGCTTTCCTCGCCTTTTCTGTTTGATGGAAGCATGTAGACTGTGCAGTAGGCCAGCATAGTACTCCCCATTAACTGTAGTGTTCCTCTCCTTGAAGTCAATGAAGAGTATTCCTTCACAGTCTCGAAAGATTGTGGCCATGATCTTGGTTGACTGAGTGACCTTGAGCTTTAGAGGCGGTGCTTCGCCAGGTTTACGCCACTCCATTGATTCTCTTTTGGACAAGGTATCATAGTAGAGGATCATAGTTTCATCTCCTGTAACTATGGTTTGCAGAACTTCTCTCTCGTTGCCACGGCACAAATTGTCTGACAACAGATGACTCGTTGCTGCTTTTGGACTGAGGAAAGAAGTCTAGGCACTGAACTTATTCCTGTTTAAATGTTCATGAATAATTCGAAGGGCTGTTTGTTTTAGAAAGGCCCAAACTTGCTGCTATTTCACCAATTTTGAGCCACTGATCTCCCATAATTTCTCCTTGCACAAGAGCGATGTTTTCAGAAATGAGCACCTTCAAGGGCCGCCCTGCACGTTCTTTGTCTTCAATATCTTCTCGATCCATTCGAAAACGTTTGGCCCATTCTTTTACGGTAGAATATGAGGGGGATGCTTCCCCACATATACCGTCCCATTGGTGTTTAATTTGATTCGAGTTAGTAGTTTTTTTGTGAAATATATAATAACAGGTCGATACTCCATTTTGAACAAGTCACAATCTTCTACACATTGCCTTCTTTATGCAACTAAATCTGAACAACTGAACAAAGCGGAGCGGAAGTTAAACTGCAATTATTTACTTAACAGATAAGGTATGACACAAGATATGGCTTTTGTGAAGGCGATAAACCTTATCGTCGAGGATAGAAACTTATGGACCTACCCTCGTGTATTTGAATATGTTTTTATATAAAATTTATGTCTCAATAATTCCATATTTTCCTCTAACTCTGGTTGATATCTATGGCACTCTAACAAATGAATATGACACTTGTGTTCTGCCGTCGTGGGTTCAAACCCGATCAGGTTCGATGGATTTTAGGGTGTAAAAATCTTAAGTATGGGTTCCTTTGGAAGCGAAATAGTCATTTGTCCAGTGTCGCAGATTTACTGCACACAAAAGAACCTCAAGCCTGAAAGAAGAGGTCCCTGAACAAAATTTACAAGCCGATTCATGCCCTGAATTGAATGGGACGATAATAAACAGAGTTGTTAAAGAGCGTCATAAATAAATGTGTAATTTGTCTTCTGCTTATGAAGAACAAAAACGGTTAAAAATACAGCAATATTTATATTACTATTTAAGTGTTGTATTTACTTCCTCTTCTCTAGTTTTTGTTTATTTATACTATATATGCTATATATACTATTTACAAAACATGGTCCTCAGATGGGTAAATAACTATAGAATTGAGACCAGAAGGTATACTATTTCTTTCAAGTTATACTTTTATCACCGTCAAACTTTGTCGTCTTTTAGATGCATATAGGATAGAACTCGGCAACTCCCATAAGGCCTTCTGTATAAATTTGCAAATGTCGGTGAATAAAACAATTGGTTCATTTTACTATAATGTTGCAAGTAATCGTATAACTGTGTCTTGACCCGTCTGTCTGGAAAACTTTATTTTAAGCATAAGTATCCCCTTTGGGCTCAGTTTTCTTTTTAAACAAGTACTCGTCTAGCACTGTAGGTGTGTGAACGAGTGATATTAAGTAGGCCAGAAAAGCAAGATATTTCGGCATATTACACAATACGTGAGAGATAAATGTACATGCAACAAAGCGAATTATCGGTGGTTAGATAACTTACGACTATTTATAAAAGAACGCGTTTTGGACTGCATTTGCCAGCTCGTCATGTCACAACCGACCGAGTACATCACCAGCACCATCAACAGCGTTTTGACAGAACTTGGACTCGATGCCAAAATATGCAGCATCAAAATCAGTCGGTTCTACAATCGATTCTGGCGTTCTTGTGGTTACAATGTCGCCATTACTGAGAACCAGAGCAACAAAGAGTTTTATTTCTTTATCAAGGATATTCCCAAAGATCCTGTAAGAACATTTGTATTTAATGCCCAAATGTACTTCTTGAAAGAAGTTGTCTTCTACTCCAACGTTATGACTGTCTTCGCGGATTTTCAGAGGAGAAAAATAAAGGTAAGTATCCATTTATGTTTTTCCATATTTGACATAACAGTCTAAGATAAAACACCGTTCAGATATTAGTCCATAAGCCATATTTAGTTTAACGGAATGGCTTGTAATATTTTATTTTGTTTTTAATAAATAGTGCTTTTACAATAAGAGTATAAATCTAAATTGTCTAATGCAAATCACAATTTACAGCTCGAATTTTAAAAAGGGTAACAAATACTCCGAATTAAAGTTTTGTTATTTGGTTATTGCTAAATGATTTAATATTAGATAAGCGTCTTTCTTTAAGAACAATACTCAAGGGAAAATTTGTTTTTGGCCCCTTGTCTCTTATATGAATCGATTGCCGGTCTACTGAAAAGGTTGCTTAATTTATGAAATACATAAATAATTAAGAATCTGAATGATTATATTATATCAATCGATGATACACAATATACGTATAGATAGTTGGAATAGCTTGTAAAAATTAATAGTGTTCTATGTTACAGTTTTTCAGTAACATGATATTCCAATGAGTTTCTTTATGGAAGTATGCTGAACCATGCTCCGTAAATAGATGATGATTATTAGAATTAAGACAAGTACTACTAAAAGATAGTAGGGTTACTGCACCACCAATTAGACTTACTATTTCGAGGTAAAGATGTATATACACGTGCCAATCTGAATCGCGAATTTGGCTTGAGTTCTACCGAGCCAAAATGGTCTTTTGGTGGAATGTTACGATCTGGACTCAGCTGGAGTCTCCATTTCAGCTCATCGCCCTGCTCGCGATTGGGTAGTAAATAAGACTTTACCTTACATTCAGCAGGGCTCCTTGTATCAGTCATGCCTCCTTTCACGAACGACAGCAGAGGGTAGAGGAGAAAACCGAGACAAATCCATTCAACTAATGCAAACGGATAATTACAATGCTTTTCATGTTGACCTGGTGACTCAGTTGGTTAGATCGTAGTCCTGCCAAAGGAGAGATAATTGGATTCACTTTCCCTAGCGACAAACTGTTTTTAAATCGTCATAATTTGTAGACACTTTTCTCACTATAATGTTAACATTTTTAGAGAGGACAACACATAAGTTGCAGATTTACCTTTATTTCATGTACGTTGCAAATTTATAATAGGTTAGCTTAGCTTAGGTTAAAAAAAAAAAAAAACGAACTTTGTTTTCACAAAAAATCAAAATTTATACCGTTAACGCATAGATACACATTTTGGTTTGATTAGATTAGGTTACCTTAACTTGGGGAAAAAAATTCCACAACTTGTTATGTTAAAAGCGTATGCCTTTTCCCGTCTCAATTATTTCCTTTATGTTTTACATTGCTACATTACAGTTTCCCATTTGCTTTCTCTGTATACTAACATGCTTCGAACAAAGTTACTTTTAACGTGCGATTGCTTGTTTCTGTGCTTTACGACTGTATTTGTTGAACTTGAACGTAAAACTTCTCCTTGCAATTGGGCTCGGTGCCCTCCGCTGGCGTTCGTGAAAGCAGGCGCAAGGAGCCGTGCTTAATTTAAGGGTAAGTGTAAATGAGGGGTTGGTGATATTCTTGTATCAACATGTACAGACAATGTATTGCCACTTGTAGAGGAACCATGCGTTTTCCTTATATAATGAAACATTCATATGATTCTGATATTTTGACAAACATCTTAAAATGGAGTTTTAATTGCCTATTCAGTTGAAGGGTTGTAGCGCAGATTACTCGTATATTTTATGTGCTTTCATATGTGTAAATTATGTTATCTCAGCGTGATCAACGTACCAGAGCTTGCAAGTTTAATCCCTGCCTGACCCCTTATTAATTAATTTCTTTTTTTACGAATATGTGAACATTGCCTACGCTGCATTATTTTTTTCAATGCTTGGTACGTATTACTTTTTTGTCTACGCATAATGCAATACCTTAAACGGCAAGTAGACGGAGGGCGTAGTTAATGTTTTTTTTTTTTTTTTTTTTTTTTTTTTGGCATTTTCTCTATTATGATCCGTTCAAGATATCTGCAAAAGCGACCAGAATTTAATGGTGCAATTCTCGCGGGAGAGAATCCCTGATGCTAATTGTGATTTTTAAAGAAAAAGTGGACAGTATTCGCGCAGAGCCATTCTCGATATTGAGAAGTACGAGAAAAGTTGAAAGTTTAACGCCTTTGTGTGGTGTAATACATTCCCGTTTGCTCACGAGCCAAGCTCGCCGAGTCAGACTCGCGGGACAAATTCCTATTTTTTTTAATGGTGTTAAACGCCCGCTTTTACTACTGAGGCACCACAGGTGATGGACACTGGTGATATATGAGATGAAATGACAAATTGGGAAAGGATATTTTCTTTAATGAGTGAAGCGTTCCAGGCAAGTTTGGGATACCTCCCCGGTATTTGCCAGTTATGAGGACTGAAGAAAACCTGGAGAAAACCTCAATCAGGGAGGACGGTCCTGGAGGAATTCGAACCCCAGACATCCCGCTCACGAGTCCGTGACGGTAAACTCTTACGTGAATGGGTATCTTAAATGCTAAACGAGTAAGTATGTTTACTTTCTAATTAGAGAATAAATTTGAGTTTTGATGTGAAAGCTTGGGTATTTTACAAATGTGCTTGGAATATACTAATTTGTTTTTCATCTGATTGTATTTCGTCCAGAGTCAGGGTTTGCTTAAACTTTAACGCTATTTCATAACTCGTCCTTCTTCAAATTCAGTTTTTTTCAGATTTGCATTTCAGTTTCTACCAGGTGAAGCGAAAATTTAAGAGAAGAGAAGCAGTGCACAATAATGAGAACAAGTTTTTAATTTATTTATATAACACTGCGTTCTTAAATTAAGAAGATACTAGGTAAGATTTTAAACTTTTAAGTCTTATAGCCACTACTGAATGAATGAGTGAGAGAGAGAGAGAGAGAGAGAAGCAGCTTAAAATTGAAACTTATGGGTACTCTCAGAATCAGCAGTCTTTTTAATTTCAGAAAGAGCAGCTCCTTCCAACAAAGATGCGGCTTCCCATTGAAGTTTCAATGGACTACTCTATCAGAAATAATTTTTCTGAGAGAATTTTGCTGTAAAACCCTAAAATATTTCTATAAAAATATTATGTATATAACTTCATTATCGCTTTTTGAAATCTAGACAATCCAATACTCATAATTACTTTTTCTTCTCCAACCAAGTTTCACTAACAAAAGTGAAGTTTCCACCAGAAAACTTGTAATTGGATAGAAATATTTTAATAAATGCAAGAAGCAATTCTTAGAAACTGCTGTTTAATTACCTGTAGTCATTACTCAACATGATACCAGATATGTGAAAACACTTCTGACAACAGAAGATAAAGTTTTGCCTTACAACATTGTGACGAAATACCAACACAAAGACTCGCCATGAAAAAGAAATGTTATATCAGCATATTTTTGGAATATGGAGTCAACAGTCAATCAAGACGCATTCAGAGGCACCGAACTTCATAACTGCACATGCCAATGAATCTTACTGCACTACATCGAACATAAGAGGGTGGTTTCATTAGTAGCTTGGTTTAATATTAAAGAGAAGAATTTCAATCTTGCAACATACTTTACTTTTTGGCATATTCCCTGGAGGTTCAACGCACTTGATCCAACGTTCTTCATGTTCATGATTCCCTCCTGGAAGTGGTTTCTGCGAGGTCCTCAAAATACTCGTTTACATCATGTATGACCCGTTTCTTTGACCTAATTTGTGTTTAGCCGAGAAATATTTCAGTTTTGGAAACAGATGGTAATCCGAGGGAGCGAGATTAGGTGAAGAGGACGGATATTTCAAATTGTTGTTTGGTTAATTTGTCTTGAACAACGCGGCTTGAATGCACCAACATATTGTCATGTTGAAACAATGCCTTCCTTTTGGGCATTTCCACCTCTCCAAAAGCGATGCGTAGTGTTCGCCAGAAACGGTTTTCACCTTCTCCAAGTAGTGAATCAAGACTACTTTTGTGTATTCAAAAACTGTAATCATCACTTTTCCAGTCGGATGGGACCCATTTTGCCTTCTTCAGAGCTGGTTTGCATCTTTAGACTGATGTTTTGTTCATAGTCAAAACGCCGTAAATTTTGGTTGGATTCTTCTTAAACATTTCCAAGCAAATCAGCCGATGTTTGCATGCGATTTCTCCTTTGTTCCGGAGTGAGCAGACGCGGCACCCATCTTAAGTAATGATTTTTCATATGCAATTCATTATGAAAAATCAAACGAACCCTTTACTTGAGATGATCGTGGCCTCTGATAGCTTGCGTACGTTCACTTATTTATCAGCCAAAATAATATCATGAACTTTATTGATGATTTCTGGCCTTAAAATGACTTTGCAGCTCCAGGACGTGGTGCATCTCGATGTTTGTTCTGCCAGACTGAAACTCATTTACCCAAAGTCGAACTGTTACATAGGGAAGGCATGTGTTATCTAATGTAGGCAAACTCTTCTCAAGGATTTCCTTTGCCGTTTCCCCTTCCAGAAAAGGAGAATTAAATCACACCACGAGTTCCAATCTTATCCATTTATTTGCTGTCACTCAAAAGCTTGTGTTTAACACTGCGAAAGAGGTCAAGATGACTCCTGACTAAATTTATTGCTGAACAGTTTCCTCAGATATTCATATTTTCCCACCAAACATCGTTTCTTTTATTCCATTTTCTTTCTCTTCATTATGCTACATTTGGATATAAAATTAATTTTTTTGTTCATTTTTGATGCCCTACAATTAGATTAGCGAGAGGGGTCAATTTGACTCCTATAAATTTACAGCTTAAATACGCAGTAAAACTTTCGACAAATGACCACAAATACAGTTAGAGTAATCAACAATGTGCTGAAAGAAATATCGGCTCATTGTTGGTATCCCACCTGTGGGTATACTATAAGCTTCTACATGTAAATAACACGTTCAAATTTAGGTAGTGTTGTGACTTCAAGACGCTCGTCTTGAGTCATGTATCTTCAGAGGGGCCTTTCGGATGACAATGTTATATGCATTTTTTCGAGAGTTTTGACGTTGAATGAAATTGACCTATCAGACTTGGGTAGTGAATTTATGCCAAAAACTAGTGACAGTGATGTAAATGTTAGCGAAGATTCCTTATCAGAAGCGAGTGCGAGTGCGAGTGCTAATATTCCTCAACCATTACCTCAGTCATCTCAGCAGGGCCAGGCTTCATCAGATTTCTCCACAGTGAAAATGGTGGCTAGAGACGGGTCCGAATGCGAAGTTATCAACAAATCATCGTCGTCAGGAAGAAGGACTGCTGTAAATGTCCTAAAAGAGCGAGGAGGTCCCACTGCATATGCTGCCCAATGAGTGGTTGACTCTCCCATTATTGCTTTTCGTCTATTCTTTGATGAATCGATGCTTCGTCTTATAGAAAAATATACAGGATCCAATGCTCTGATGGAACTGAAACACCAGTGGACTGTTTCACTCAGGAACTGGAGAAGATGATCGCCATCGTGTGCACCCGAGGATTAATCTGTACGAAAATTATGTCAGTAGATCTTTGGTCGGGTTCCTGGGTACATACATTCACCAAAGACACAAAGTCATTGGATGGATTTCAGGAGCTGCTCGGATTTCTCCAATTTGATGAGACATCAACCAGGGCTGAAAGATTCCTAACTGGTAAGTTCACTTTTGAATCTGAATTTTGGTATAGACTTGCGGAAAACTGTCTCCGTTGTTATCGTCTAGGGGAAAATATAATTATTGATGTGCAATTACTTCCAAGCAGAGCAACATGCGGGTTTACCCAATGTATGGCAACAAACCTGACAAATATGGTCTTAAATACGGGATCGCAGCAGATGTAGCATAAAACATACATGCAATGCCTTATCATACCTAAATAAGATGACGTCCGGAAAATCAAACTCTAGAGGAACGTTCTACGTCTAATGCAGCCGTTGCTAAATGAAGGAAGAAATGCAACCCCAGACAACTTCTGTACATCTCTTGCACTTGCCAAAAAGCAGAAGAAAACGTCATTGGTGGAAAAAATGAACAAAATGTGTTTTGAAATGCTTAATGAGGTAAAAAAGACGAATGCACCACTCCACCACAGCGCCATCTTGCGATCGGCTGATGGCAGAGATGGTACCTTCACTGCTTACTAAGCAAAGAAAAATAAAAATGTACTACTTCTCTGTATACTGCATTCTGAGGTGGCAGTGAGCAAAGAAGATTTTTCAGGCTAGATGCCATTGATCGGATGACTCGTAAATATTCCAATATAGTAGCATGTAGCAGATAATCAATGCAGTTTTCTACTATATCCCGGACATTGCAGCAATCAATGCATGGATAATCTACGTTGAAGTAAAGAACAGAAAATAAAAAGGAAGAACTTCATTCTTCGTCCGGTGAATGAACTGAAGAGGAGGAAAGCACAAAAATAAGAGCAACAAGAGGAAGAGGATAAAGGGCATAGGCCTTCCAAAAAGCGGAAATGACAAATCAGTCTGCGTAAAAGAAACAAGGCAAGTGATATTTATGAGAAGTGCGCACAAAGTAGTGTGTGGAAAATGTGCAAAAAAAAAAAAATGAATGGTGTTTAAGGGCGTTTTTGCTCCAGAGGCACCACAGACGATGGACACTGATGATACATGAGATGAAATGATATATTAGGAAAGCGTGGTTTTCAGATTAAGAATAATGTATTACTTTTTCAATGTATATATTTAAGGATGTTTTAATATCAATTTGTTCATTGTTCTGAAAGCATTTTCAATTTCAATAAAACTATTAATAAATAGAATAATAAAATTTTGCATGTTTATATGCAAGGTGTCATAATGACCCCTTTCTGCTGTTCTAGGTATGTTAGATTCTTAGCTGTTCTGGGGTTAAACAATGAATTAAAACCAGTAAGACTTTTGACAACATTATATCGATACACAGAAAGCAAATTTTATTCCACATACACAAATGTTGCTCTTGCCGTTTATTAGTGTGCGAAAAAGTTACTTATATCACCTTTGTAATAGCTTAGATTTGGCGCTCTATAAATTCTGTTTTTTTGGAAGTTTAAGAGCACCTCCGCTAAACAGCCAATGACGGATTTAATGGCTGCCAGAAATTGATTGAGAACTTCATGAAAACTCGTCCACTTTTTATCGAAATGTATTCGGTATCTTGTAAAGTCAAAAACAAAATTATTTCTGATTAAGGATTATTTCTGATTTCCTTATATTAAAAGATCTGTATCAAATCAAGCAGGTAATGTTTTTTATTCAGCACTTCTATTTTAGAAAATGTCCCCGCTTGAGCGTAATAGCATTTCACGCCTTTTTACTTGTTGATTTCAGGATGAGAGTAAACACTTGAAATGTGTCCCAAAGTGCTATCGGGCGCAGTTTACCGAAGAAAACAATGCTGTTATAGTGCTCGAGGACATGTCGGCTAAAGGCTTCGTGAACCCTGACAGAAACAAAGTTCTCTCTTTGGAGGAAATTTATCTCGCTATGCGGCAACTGGGTCGTTTTCACGCTCTGTCCATTGCTTTGAAAACAATGGAACCTGAAACGTTCAACAACTTGAAAAACAAGATTGCAGAAAGCAAGTGGACGGATGATTTCCTAAACAGGTTCTATGATCTGTATCACGAAAGCTGTAATGATAGTCTGAAGCTTGCTGTTGAGGTATTTTCAGAAACTGAACCAAAAATTGTTGAAAAGATCAAAATCCTTCGCGAGAATATGAAGGACACAATGATACAGGTAAGAATATTGTTATAGCCTTCAGTAATTTTTCCTTACCGCTGTTATACACTGTTGTACTTAATACTTATTACTTATTTAAAGTTATTGCATCTACCTTGCAAAGCTTAGATGCACCACTTAAATGATCTGTTGAACCCTTTTAAGTTTACTACTTTTGCATTCAATAAATAGTTAAAGCATTACCATATCACGAAGTGTGGCAATATTTTATTTAAATGTTAGCAAATTTATAAAATTGTTAGCATAAGGTAAATATATATTACAGTTTCTTGATTATATTTATGAAAATTAAAGCTTACATTAAAATATATATTAGTCACTTATTGCTATTTCCATGGCGAACAAACAGATCGGCGTTATATTCGCAATTTAATTATTTAGAAACTGTTTTAAGTCTCGTTTAAAGCATAGTTAGATCGAAAAGATAAAGGTATACTGACTTAATATAAATTTAATAATGTCTAAACTAAAAATAGATAAAATTAATACTTTTTAATTTATTAAATTAAAATAATGTTACTACAATGCAAAGTATACATAGTGAAACCACCATGGGTGGCAGAAGTCGTTAAGGCGCGAACTCGTGATCGGGAGGTCTGGGGTTCGATTCCCATCAGGACCGGCTTCCTTGACTGAGACTTATCGAATAAGAATGGGGTAGTCTGAGCTAAACCTGCAATCAGCGGTCTTAAATATTTAGCGCAGCAACCATACTACCCAATCCCGTTCCCCACCAGCAAGCCATGTGTATATATATACCCACATACACACACACTTTATGAGAATACGGAGAGAATTTTTTTTTAACTATTACTCAGATGTTCAAAAATACCTTTGTCTTGAAATCGGCACTTTAAAACTTCAGCGTCCGTGGATTCCGTTTTGAACAGGGATGCTGCACATTGCCCACAGAATCCCAAGATTTGACAGTTACTAGAACTGTATCTCGAAATGAAAATGTAATAAATTGAAGCAATTTGTTATAGATGATGAAAACTGATGAAAGCAACGAGCCCTTTAATGTTATAATTCATGGAGAACTCTGGGCGAACAACCTGATGTTTAAAGGCGAGCAGGAAATGTGCTTCTTGGATTTTCAAAATGTTCGCTATGGTTCGCCAGCATTAGACATCGCCGATTTGTTGTTCCAAAACACAGATGGGTACGTATTTTACTTTAATTCTAATCAGGAGACCATCAAAAGAAAATAAGAATTAAAGGACACCAAGTATCTTATACTATACAATTAGCTTTATATATTGGTAATGAAAGGAACTATATACAGCAGATGTATAGGTGTCCAAAACACAACCTGTTCTTTAGAGGTGGTGAAGAAAGGAACTATTTCGTTTTACGAAGGAATTTCCAATGCCTAACAGAGATTCCCGAAATGATGATAGTATCTATGTAGCATTATATCCACTTATTTATGCCGAAGTTAAATTTTAATTTTCTGTTTACAGCTTAACAATCAATAGTCAGAAATGCTCATTTATTGTCTGGTGCTTGTGAAAAAAAAAGCACAAATAATTGCAAGTGGGTGTAGAATTATACTCAAGAATTTGCAATTTAAGTTTATGTTTATAAAATAAATATTTAGTAATCTGAAATACCAATTTTAATTTAATTAAATTGAAAAATTTAAAGGCACTAAATACAATACATTCATTTATTTTTCTATCTCTAGTAAAAATGCAAAACAAGAAAATATATAGCGTAGAAAGGGAACTATGAATTTTCTTTTACAGGATCATTCTTCTTAATGCACGGAACAAAAATGTTCCATATCATTTGGTGCTTTCTAAGTTTTTAAGGATAATCCAGCTGATTGCTTTTTTAAACAAACACTTTACACGATTTATTGAAATTTAGAGGTAATTTTAAGGATATTAGAGGGATAAACGGATCCTCTAGTGTTACATTTATTTTATTCAATTTCCCTTAGTTATAAGCCTTCCATATCCAAGAATTAGGTTAGTAATATTGTGTAGTCATGGTATTATCACACAATATAGGAGCAGTTCATTGAACCGTTCGCAAACTTTCAGTTTTATTATTCATATATAAGTATTTATGAATAGTCCAATAAATAATTTGATTTCTAACTTTTACGTCTGTTTCATCTGCACACTAAATATTGCTTAATATTCATCTTATCCCTATAGATTCTGCTAACAACTTTAACAAGTGCTTTCAGATGTGGCAATTGCAGTATTCGCATATACTTTTGCAGATGTTTATGTTAAACATTAACAGGAAATAGGTAATTCCTGCGTTGCAAGATAGTGCAAAATAAAACGGGAGTTATTTCAGGAACAAGAAACGCTATGCCAAGTTTATTTAAACAAACATACTCAAAATGAAACAAAATTTCTCAGGTTAAAAGGGAAAGTTATGGATCCCCTTGCACCCTTTATTTTCAATTTTTACACTTAATGACTCTCATTTTTACCACTTTATAAAGAACAAATTTTGGAACTTTAATTCAAATATTTTTTTTTTAATTTACCAAAAATTCACAGAATGGTTAGTTCCTTTCACAGTTCAGTGATTCATATACATCTGTGGTCTTGATTCGGCCGCTATTTTCTAGCAAAATCAGTCCATAAGAGAAAACAAAAAACAAGCCGAAGAAAGTCATATTTTTCAACCAACCCACTGAGAAAAACTAAAATAGAAAGATAAATTAAGTGGTTAATGCTAATTACCTCAGTTAAGCTCCTAAGCACATATTTGAACAGATCTCTTAAACATATATGTGGCATTTGTTCCATGCATGCATACTTTCTGAAATCGCCACGGATGTTAAGGCGCGTATTCGTGAGCGGCAGTGATAGAGTTCGATTCCCACCAGGACTGACCTCCCTGATGGAGTTTATTTCCAGGTTTTCCTCAGTCCTCATAACTGGCAAATGCCGTTGAGGTACCCAAAACTCAGGCCTAGAACGTTCCCTTTAAAATAATCCTTTCCGAATATCATTCATGTCATGTGTCACCAGTGTCCACCGCCTGTGGTGCCTCAGTAGTAAAAACGGGCGTTAAATACTAATTAAAAAAACTCTCTGAAAGTACCAAACATTTCAGCGATAGTAAGAGTTCTATACAATATTTTTCCCTCCGCAATATTTGCTGAACTAACAAAATCATACTTTCACGCCTTCCATATAAAGAACTGAAGCTGCCTTCCTCGAGAATTCATTGCTGTTTCACTTTTTAGGATTTGCAGATACGTCCATTGCTTTTAAAGGATTTGTGTTCAAAACACACATCTGAACCACTTTCTAGATGGTTATAAGACATACTTATGATTCATGTAGGTTACTTCCAGATAAATCTTTATTCGTTTCTTTCATGAAGTTTATAGTCAATTTAGTTCAGAAAAACCATTTATGGTGCTGTTCCAGTTTCGTGGGAATAGAATCAATCTGTTGCGATTCAAAGTGATAGCGTTTCTGTTAGAAAAAAATTGAATAATATCTCTTGATAATGTTGGACGAATATTTGTTCATAATCAGAAGAAAAATTATAATTCATTAGTCTTAAAATATACATCAAAGTTTGAACTTCAAATTGTCATTTGAAAAAAAAATCAGGTTCATAAAAACTAACTAAATTCGTCAACTTATAACGTAGACTTTCGCAGCCGAAGTTTGTCATGGTAAAAGTATTTGGGCTTATGCCGCGTGTACTTAACACAATCCAACGTTTCGAGGACCTTCGGAGTGATGAGGTTATACATCGTAATGTTAAACCGAAATTAGATGTTGCAACAGTGCCCGACATTTGCAGCGGAATTAACGAGACGGTTGTAATGGGGATGATTTATAGAACGGCAGTTAACTTAATTGTTTCTCAGGGATAATTTAGTTCTTTTCCCAACGATATTATTACCGGTGACTTAAAGTTTTCCCTCTGCTGAGACTCTTCTACTGAATATTTTTATCGTCTTTTGATGCTATAGGGGAAGCAGTGAGGAAATAAACCAGGTGGTTAACAAGGTATGCAGGGTTAGGATATGCAGCACGATTTATTATCAATGTTTGTTCCACTTAAAGAGGCACCGTTATACCTTGGAGAATTTCTTGGGCAATATGTGCCACTTTAGTACTGATTATGGCGATCACTCTGATGTTCTGACGCACTTTAATAACCCTAAAACTCCTACTGTTAACTCAATAAAATAGGCCAAGCTGTTAATTAGCTTAATACAGCTATAATTATTAACTTGATAAAGACTAATCCAGAACTCAACTAATCTTGAGATGCAAATGAACTCAACTAACTTGAGACTCAACTGACTTTCAACTAATCCTGAAATGCCACTGAATTCGACTAGCTCTGAGACGCAACTGAACTCGACTACAAAAATATAAGCTTAAATAAAGGCGGTAGTCCATCAGTCTTTCCTGACGCGATCTTCGTTCTTTAAAATATGCTTCTCGAAAACTCCAGAATATTTTCTTCCATCTTCCCGTCTTTATTAGATAATATGTTTCCCCCGATCCTTATTATTTTCCTGATTGGCTAATAATGTCGACATGTCACACATATACAATTTGTTTCTCCCCTTCAAGAGGTTATCGGTCCGTTTCTTTCCCCCGTATGTTTATTGTTCTTGCCCTTACTTCATGTGACCAAAACACAGCTCTCTAACTGTATACGAAATAAACATCTTTTTCAAGGACCCTGCTTGAGAAAGTTCTCCAGGAAATATCGGTTCGCCGTTTTGCTTAGGTCATCTATACAAATATTGTTCATGATGGGCAACACGTTTCTCGTTCCCGTTTTCAGGTCAAGAACAGAAAATAGGGAGGGTTTCCACCCTGGTAACAAAATCATATCATACACAACATTTAAATACATTTACACAGGATAGAAATGATATTACACTCATGATTGTGATAAAGAAGTTACATAACATTAATTAATATAATAACTCTAATTTAATTGGGGGTGGCAGCTCACAAATTTCACCTCACATTCACTCTCCTAACCAGTTTGGTATAAGGAGATGATCGACACAGGCACATTTTAATACAGTGGTTGATCGTTCAGTTACAACTTGCAGTTTTATGCCTGCGCACGCAAACATGGCAAAATTCACTGTGTTTAAATAAATGCAATTATTTTTATTCTATACTGCAAATTATTAGATAAATTCTTTTTGAATTATTTGATGATTACGTAAAAACACAAAAGTTCTATATTTTTAACTAAAATTATACTAAAATATATTGTATGTGTTTGGAGTTTACGTTAGTTATGTGGAAGTTATTGTTTAAGTGTAAAACATTAATTTTCTTTAGCTCTTTCATTCAAAGCTAAAAGAAATATGATTCGTTTTTAGTTAATTTTATTAAACGTTAAATCTTTCGTAGAAAAGAAAGAGGAAACCTTTATTACGAAGTAAATGCCAGGACCAAATATTCTAATTCCCATAATGTACATGTTTCAGCGTAAACTTGACTGCTTTCCACCATTCACTGCGCAACAGGCAGCGGTCACATTTATTCTTCAATCGCGGACTTCTCATCCTTAACACTCACCTGCACAGTAGCGCCATTCCAGTAGTTGCAAGATAAAGGCGCGGTTGCCAAAGTCTTTTTTTAAAAAAAATCTAGAAAAGATAGAAGAAAAGTGTTTAAACCCATTTTGATTGTCCTTATTATTGAGATCTCTTTCTGATTCAAAGGATGACACCTATATTCCTTCCATCCGGTATAGAAAAATTCTTCAAATCGAGTTTGCACGAATATCTGACTTATCATCGCTTAACAAAACTTCTAAAGTTATCACGGACTCAGCAGTGTTGATCTTACTTCTACAGCTGTGTTCTGAGATCTTGAGGGCTCTGAGTAACGAGCAAGAAAGAAATGGGCAACCAATGGCTGACATTAAGCAGTTTACGCAATAAATCAAGAGCTTCGGCCCACCGTCAACGTGACAGATCCCTCAAGACTACTGTGTTTATAGAAACTTGCGTTATTTCCGGGAAAAGTATCAAAAGTTTGCTTATACGAGGGTAGGTCCACAAGTTTCCGGCCTCGCCGATTAAGGATAATCACAAAACTCTCATCTGGTGTCATACCTTATCTGTTAAGTACCTAATTGTAGCTGTAACTTCCGTTTCGCTGTGTCCAGTTGTTCAGATATAGTTGCATAAAGAAGGCTTTGTGTAGAAGATTGTGACATGTTCAAATTGAGTTTTGAGCTGTTATTAAGTTCTTCACAAAAAAGGACTTACCCTAAATGAAATTAAACACCGAATTGACAGTGCATATGGGGAAGCACCACCCTCATATTCTATCGTAAAAAAATGGGCCATACTTTTTCGAATGAATCGAGCAAGCATTGAAGACGAAGAGCGTGCATGTTGGCCCTTGTAGGTGCTCACTCCTGAAAACACCGCTCTTGTGGAAAGAGACATTATGCAAGACCGGCTGCTCAAAGCTACTGAAATAGCAGCAACGCTGGGCCTTTATAAAACAACAGTCTTTCGAATTATTCATGAACATTTAAACATGAATAAGGTCAGTGCAAGATGGGTGCCAAAACTTCTTTTCTCAGTCCGAAAGTAGCAACGAGTCATCTGTTGTCAGGAAAAATTTGGAGCTCTGCCATGGCAACGAGAGAGAAGTTCTGCAAACCATTTTTACAGGAGATGAAACTATGGTCCTCTACTACAGTCCCTTGTTCAAAAGAGAATCAATGGAGAGACGTCCGCCTCTAAAGGCCAAGGTCACTCAGTCAACTAAGAAGAGCATAGCCACAATCTTTTGAGACTGTGAAGGAATAAGCTTCATGACTTCAAGAAGAGGAACACTACAGTTAATGGGGAGCACTATGCTGGCCTACTGCACAGACTACGTGCTTCCATCAAAGAGAACAGGCGAGGAACGCTGAGTGGTGGTGTGTGCCTTCTTCGCGATAACGCGCCTGTGCACCCAGCTTTTGTTGTAAAGGAAGTTATGAAGACATGTGGCTTCAAGGAGATCAACCATCCATCCTACAGTCCAATATATCGCTCCCAATGACTATTTCCTCTTCTCAAAACTCAAGAAGGACCTTCGAGGAAGGAAATTTAATTGTGGGGAAGAAGTGATGGATACTGTTTAGCCCATTTTGCAGACAATAATTCTGAATGTTTGGGGGGGGGGGGTATTGACATGTTAATTCAAAGATGTGAGAAATGTATTGCAATAAGGGGCAACTATTTTGAAAATTGAAAAATAGTTTTTGTGTTTATCATACCTAGAAAAGGGTTAGGCCGGAAACATACAGACCTACCCTCGTATGTGAAAGAATTGTGATTTCTTTAGGAGGAAGCAGTGACTCCTATAAAATGTTATAGGATATAAATGCAGGTATTTTGTGGAAATGTTTCAGGAAAACCCGCATGTCACATCATGAGCCTCTTATTGATGCATACCACCACAGCGTTATGGAGATGTTGGACCTTATGGGCACAAGTGAAGAAATAAAACTCACATATTCACGAACCGCATTAGATGAGCAGCTTCGTAAATTCTCTGTCCATGTACTCAGCACTTTTTTCTACAGCATTCCTTTCCTACTGGATGAAGGTGAAGACATTTCCAAAAAAGAGATTCCTACTTTGTTTGATCCAAAATTATGCGTAATTGTGCATCAAACTATTCTCTACTCAATGATAAAGGTTGTCAATAATAAGACTGATGCCTGCAAGCAAAGGTTGACTGATATTATGAAGGACTTTATGGATCTTGGATATCTGGATGAACTTCAGGCTAGAGCAGCGGATGTAGAAGTGTAATATTTCTTGTATGTTAGATGGCTATTTGGACTATTATACAATGACTAGCTAGTTGAATAAATGTCAGTCTTATGTACTCAATTTTTCAAATATAAATGTAACACGTGTTTTTCTTCACTTTGGGCTTAGCAAATACACTTATTTCAAAGAGAATTGCTACTTAATATACCACTCTGTTAATTGCAATATGCATACAATCGCCTTTTCAGCTATATGCACCAATTGTATACTCACATAGATAGATTTAAAAGGTTTTTATTATAAGATAGCAAAATTCCTTTTCAAATATAAAATATTTACTAAGTTTCAATATTTTTATTCTTCTGCAGCATAAAAAAAGTTTTCCAGTAATGAAATGTACGTAATAATATTGTGCTAAATATTCCTTTTGTAAGGCATGAAACAGTTTACTATACAATTTTTTTTCCTCTCTGTTTACCAACAATAATAAGAGATCTTCACAGAAAATATTAAAATTTAGGGAAAAATCTTACGAGTGCTGTTTATCCTTGCAGGGGGCTATGCGAATTCGAACATGAAGAAAGAACGATTTGTGTTGCACTGTGTGTAAGATACAGAAAATTTATAAGTAAAGTTTTATGCAATAAATGTCAGCAAAATAATATTAATATATAATGTTCTATATTGCTTCAACACATCGGAGTTCGAGTATTCTGACTGTAAAAGTGAAAACATTTCCCCTTTAACATTTTTATTATTTCATAAAGCTTAGATGTTAAGTTAAATTTTATGGCTTGTGCAAATTTCTTTCTGATTATAAAATTACACCTATATACCAATAAACTAACGAAAAAGGTGAATTTGCTGTAATAGCATGCGTGTAATCAAAAGGATCCTTGGTGTTTACGAAAAGTTGAAAAGCGCAGACACGTTTCAGCTTTACTGGTGGCGAAATCGATGACTAACTGCCTTTGTCATGCAGTCACTGCGGAAAGATCAATTCATTGAAGCGAGAGCGTGAGTACTGATATATCTCGCATCAGCGTGTTGAAGCACCGATAAAATTATAAATATAATTTCTAATGTATTTAGTATATTGTTCGGTGCTAATAACTTACTTATGTACATCTTATTTCCCTTAACACTAATCGAACTACACATCTTGAAGCGTGTGTACCACGCATTCGACCACTCCCATCGACTCCCTATCCATATCAAGTATGTTTTCTTGTAACAAATACACTAGCGGCTCCACGCACAGATGAAATAGATAATAAATAAGAGATTCACCTACTTATACACAGCAGGCACAGATGTTACAATTAAGCGGAGTTGACAGATGCTTTATAATAAAAGTATTTGGTTCTATAAGGACATAAAATTAAGCATCCCTTATTCGCTTTTAACCATGACACATGCATTACGACTCCGGCTGTATTGAGCGCTGAACGTTTCCTTTCCTATCTCTGCAGTTAGCATATTTCCTGATTTGATGAATTTACTTTCTCGTAAGTACTTAAAGGCTGTTTTTTTAAATACTGTTTAACGCCCGTTTTTACTACTGAGGCAGCACAGGCGGTGGACACTGATAATACAAGACAGGAAATGATAAATAAAGGAAATTATTTTTTTAGGAAGGAAACGTTCCAGGCCTAAGTTTAGGGTACCTCCCCGGCATTTGCCATTTATGAAGACGGAGGAAAACCTGGAAAAACCTCAGTCAAGGAGGACGGTCCTGGCGGGAATCGAACCCCAGACCTCCCGTTCACGAGTACGCGCCTTAATGACCTCGGCCACCCGTGGCGGTCTTCAACGCTGTGAATATACCTTTGAGAACAGCTTTATTAGATCTTTCCTTTCTCTATGAATTTCTGCTCTTTAAATATAAAATACAAAGTAATAAATATTTAAACATATTTATACTTTGAATAGCATGCCAAAATTATTTAAAAATTACAAAATTTCGCTTCGTTTATTGCCATAGAACGGTGGGAACTATAAATGAGACGTAAAAAGGTAATTTTTCCACCTGGAGAAAACTTTGTATTAAAATTTCAGTTCTGTTTGGATTTTCTATATATTTTCTAGGGTTATCTTAAGGTTTTAAAACTTGTCAAAAAAGCTGTAATAACTAGTACTACCTTAAGAAATCTGTGCTTTTTATTCTAATTTTATTCAGTACATATTGTGAGGTTTATGTACGTATTTGTTAACTGCGATTAGTTTACACTCTGTGCAGTGAAGAATAGTGAAAATACAATGATTATTTATTTACAGCAAAATACTTAAAAACAAAATCAGATAACTTAATTAAATACATTCCAACTTAGAATTAAATCCATCTAATTTAAAAACACCTACAGTTAATTTTACACATATTTGCATGCTAGTTTACTAAAGTACATTTCACCTAAATAAAACATGTCAATCTAGTTAGATACATATTAACCTAGTCAAATACGCCAAACTAATTAAAATATGTGAAATTAATTTTACACATATTAACTTCTAGATTTCAACAATTAAAAGCATGTCAATGTAGTTAAAAATGCACATCAACCTACGTCAAAATAATTCAATAATTATTAAATGCACAACTTAATTTTACATATATTAACACAATCAAATACATTCAACCGAAATAAAACATTTCAATCGTTACTGAAATTCCAATCAAGCCAATTAAATGTATAGCTTAATTTTAGACATGAACTTAATTAAATACATTTATAAAATTTTTGGCTTTGTCAAATATAATTGAGCACATTTAGGCTTAGACATATATCAGCTTGAATAATAATACATACTAGTTTAACAAATCTAATTATTTAAATACAATAAGGAGTTAAACAATACCGAGGGTGCCAAAAATGTATACACAATTCACAATTTCACAGTAGATATCTATTTAATATATTTCAAAGTTGAACCGAAAAACAACAGTAATGTGTAGTTTGATATTCTGTAAACAGATGTGACTCACATACATTATCATATCGTTGCTACGTGACAAGTAAATCAACAATGAACAAACGAAGTCCAGATTATCTTAAATCAACAATAAACAAATGAAGCCAAGATTATCTTAAATCAACAATGAACAAATGAAGCCAAGATTATCTTAAATCAACAATGAACAAATGAAGCCAAGATTATCTTAAATCAACAATGAACAAACGAAGTCCAGATTATCTTAAATCAACAATAAACAAACGAAGTCAAGATTATCTTAAATCAACAATGAACAAACGAAGTCAAGATTATCTTAAATCAACAATGAACAAATGAAGCCAAGATTATCTTAAATCAACAATGAACAAATGGAGCCAAGATTATCTTAAATCAACAATGAACAAACGAAGTCAAGATTATCTTAAATCAACAATGAACAAACGAAGTCAACATTATCTTAAATCAACAATGAACAAATGAAGCCAAGATTATCTTAAATCAACAATGAACAAACGAAGTCAAGATTATCTTAAATCAACAATGAACAAATGAAGCCAAGATTATCTTAAATCAACAATGAACAAATGAAGCCAAGATTATCTTAAATCAACAATGAACAAATGAAGCCAAGATTATCTTAAATCAACAATGAACAAATGAAGCCAAGATTATCTTAAATCAACAATGAACAAACGAAGTCAAGATTATCTTAAATCAACAATGAACAAATGAAGCCAAGATTATCTTAAATCAACAATGAACAAACGAAGTCAAGATTATCTTAAATCAACAATGAACAAACGAAGTCAAGATTATCTTAAATCAACAATGAACAAACGAAGTCAAGATTATCTTAAATCAACAATGAACAAATGAAGCCAAGATTATCTTAAATCAACAATGAACAAACGAAGTCAAGATTATCTTAAATCAACAATGAACAAACGAAGTCAAGATTATCTTAAATCAACAATGAACAAACGAAGTCAAGATTATCTTAAATCAACAATGAACAAATGAAGCCAAGATTATCTTAAATCAACAATGAACAAATGAAGCCAAGATTATCTTAAATCAACAATGAACAAATGAAGCCAAGATTATCTTAAATCAACAATAAACAAATGAAGCCAAGATTATCATATGATGTTCTGTAAAATGGAGCCAAGATTATCGTTTGAAGAGCGGAAAGCAATTTTGAAGTGGTATTGGAAAACCGAGAATGCTGTTGAAGTTCAAAGACAATGGAAACGTTTGTACAGGTCAGAACCGCCAACGCGATATCGAATCTATTAGTATATGTTCATATATTTGTATAGTTACTCGTTAGTGTTTTGTTCATTTTATTGAAACATTTAGTAGCTGGATGATATGAAGGTTAATTGAAAATTATAACGGAATTTGACTAAAGTGAAAAAGATTTTGAAGGAGGTGGTTGAAGTTTCAACTAGTATAAAAATGATTTGCTGCTTTGGAAATCTAAAACACCTTAGAGCAAGAACGTGTTTTAGTCACAGCTTGGTGAAAAAAAAAAACTAACTGAAATAAAATAAAAAAGTGAGGACAACCATTTTATGTTGGTGCATTTTCTGGAGAAATCGAAGATAATGAAAGCTTCAACAATATGACCCATTTATTCTTTGTAAAGGTCTTCGTTATACCCGAGTCATAGTGCTGATACATCGAAGTTTGGAAGTTTGATCGCTTTCTTGAAAATAAAATCTGTTGTATATGTAGCAAAAAAAAAAAAAAAAAAAAAAAAAATCCATTGTTTTCAAAAGAGGGGATAAGTGAATTTTTATGGAAGTTCTCAATGCAGAATTTTTTTTTTATGAAGAATGCTACTGTTTCAGACCTACTATTGTTAATAAAGTGACAGGAATTAATTTTACCCAGCGTAATTTGAGTAGTGTAACTAACTATACATATAATTTCGTAAATTTATTCTGTTAAGTTGTGTGATACAGCAAGACTGCTACTTTCAGTTGTAATTGATAAAATAATGGTACAAAATTACTTTGCAGCATTAATTTTCTATTGTTTTATTCCAGTGCCGATAGACTGCTACTTTGAGTTATATAATTAGGTAGACACTAATTACATTACAATAAGGTAATATAAAAATGCCTTTCCATATAATTTAGCTTCAGCTGAAGGGGAAAACCGCACATAAGCAAGTAGCAACACCGTACACATTCGTTTTTTGTTTCTGAGAAACCTGGCAAAAATTAACGTTTTATTTTCACGAAAGAAAACAAGAGTAAGTTCTCTGGTAGACTCGCTTTTGTTTCTTTATGTCCAAGATGAACAATGCCCTTTCTTCTTCTGCCGTACCTTTGTTCCTACTTCGTGTTTCAAACCGTTGTTTTTATCACAACGTATTCAAGAGAACACACCCACTGGAAGTAGTTCCAGCCTTGCAAACTTTTAATTAAGATGCACCTTAATACTGATCATAACAAAAAGCTGGCTCAAATGTGGCAAGTAATGAATATCCATGCATCCTTTAGAGCTGTTAGAAGTAAGCAAATACTCTTTCCCTAAGATACAATATAAATAAACAAATAGCTTCTGCTTTTTTCACTTGGTATGAAGTGCCTTTGCTCAAGAGAATGAAGAGAAGAGAATGAATGATAAAATGGGACAGGAAATATCCATTGCATTAATTACTTTTCTTTCCTCTTTAATATTGTCAGATTACGGAAAATATTCATAAAAAACTACTACCAAATGAGGAGGTTCCTTTCAAACCGTATTTTGTACACAGGAACAGGAAGGGGAAAAAAGTCATGTTCAAATTATGGGTAATATATGTATTAAAATGTAAACATTATATATCAGGAGACGTTTGTGTCTCACGGCCATTTGTCATCGAAATTTTTCTCTAATTAGATTAATGGACAAAAATAGAGTTTGGACTTAATACTGCTTAACACACTAGGTATTGATATATGCATTTTTAGATAAACATACGTGAAAATTAAACAGCATTATTTAGAAACTCGATATATTATACTGGACTGTCTCCTTAGTCTAATGGCCGGGGTATTCCGTATACAATCCCCGGTACGACCTTAGGACTTTTCTAAGTTAGGGAGGATCTGAAAGGGATTCAGGAAATGGGAAGATTGAGAGGTGGTGGTGTTCTTCGATTTCGAAAGTCGTGCGATAAGGTGACAAGTGGGGTTACGGTAGGCTGATCACATGCCCTCCAGCATTACTGCCCTTATTAATGACGTCGCAAGACGGAGTAACCACTGTCCGTCTCTGATATCCATAGCCACGGGATTCAAACCGCCACGGGTGGCCGAGGTTAAGGCGCGGACTCGCGAGCAAGATATCTGGGGTTCGAATCTCACCAGGACCGGTCTCCCTGACTGAAATTTTTCTAGGTTTTCCTCAGTCCTCATAAACGATAAATGCCGGGGAGGTACACCTAACTTAGGCCTGGAACGTTTCCTTCCTTTAAAAAAAAAATCCTTTCCCAATATATCATTTCATCTCGTGTATCATCAGTGTCCATCGCCTGTGGTGCCTCAGTAGTAAAATAGGGAGCGTTAAAACACTACTCAAACAGAATGTCAGAGACTGCCAAACGGTAGGATCATTTCGTAAGGTGTTTATTATTATTATTATTATTATTATTATTACTATCATTATTATTACTATAATTATTATTACTATCATTATTATTATTATTATTATTATTATTATTAGAAATTATCAATTATCCTAGATTTATATTCCTCATAAAACATATACTAGTTTTATCCTGCTGAATAATTTTCCATTCTATTTTTTTTATTACTATCATAAACGCTATCATCTCCTTCATAATATTGTTAGTGTTTTTATTTTTATGTTTTACTAGTATATTTATTTCCACTCTCCTAATTTACATAGATATATGAATAGTCATTGTTAGTGCTTGTATTATTATTGTTCTATTTTTTTTAATCCTCTTGTGTTAATACTTTTCAATATTCATTTTCTGTATATTAGCTCTAAACCCAAGATCGCGCGTTCAAACCCGGCCAGGATCGATGGATTTTTTGGGCGTAAAATTCTTAAGTATGGCTTCCTTCGGAAGGGAAGAAAAGTCATGGGTCCCGTGTCGTACATTTACGGCATGAAAAAGAACCTCAAGCCTGAAAGAGAGGCCTCTGAGCAAAATTGGTCGGCCGTTTCATGCCCTATATAGAACGAGACTCTGATGGCTTGAGATGTTAAAGAGCGTCCTTAAATAAACAAAAAAGTATATTAAAACACATTTATTTCTTTCGTGTTTTACATAGGTTCATAAGTGCACGAGTATTACCCTTGTTTTGTTTACGTTATAATCTTGATATTGTCACAGAGACTTTGTGTAATTATTATTAAATTGATAGAGGGGTAGAAATTGCCAGTTAATCTTAGCTCTGCCAAATTAAATAAATATATGATTAGTGGTTAAATTAGACTCCTTGAGGGACACCATGAGTGAATTTTGACGTAAATCAGTTATTTTTTTTTTTTTTTTTTTTTTTTTTTTTTTTTTTTTTTGCAAATGGTTCCTCGAACCTTCGGGCGTCCACAGAGAATCATAATTTGCATGTCGCCCCTCTTTTTGGGCTCTACAGACATTCAAAGTGCTCCGCGTGTCCTTTTAGTTTACACATTTTTTTTATATATATATAAAACAGTGTCCTTCTCAAAACTTCATTTTCACACATTCAAAATGTTCCACTCACAACAGTTTTTGTTTAAATTCAATTAACATTTCCCAGAATGTACAGAAGTATCCGTTGTAATATTCTATAGGACAAAATAATAATTTGTAAAAAATAATATATATGAAAAATTAATCGTTTAAGAATAATATTTCTTATAGATTTAACTATTTTTCACAGCTAAGCCATCAAATTTATTTAAAATGTCTTTTTATACAATTTTTGTGTGTGGTTCAAAGCTCCAATTGCAAAAATGCCAAACAATTTTCTCTTTTTAGGAGACTCAGGAGACATTTTGATTATGGAACATATTTACGAAATAATTTATAGGTCGCAAAGAATTTACCCAAATTTGAATTAAACTTGGTACATATATTAATTCTGCAGCAATGCAATCGCAATAAAAGTTTCAGAAACACCAATATAAAAATGTAAATCACTGAAAATTCACCTCCAGCGTCCCTCAAGGAAGAAATTTCTCATAGAGATACCTTACGGAGGTCTCAGGGCTATAAAGAATCAAATGGGGCTCGCGGTTACGTGCTTGGAGGATACGGTACCTCAGTTGGTAGAGTGTTGGTCCGGAAGATTGAAGATCCGTGGTTTGAATCCTCGCTGAGATCCGAATTTTTCATACTTTCTCAATTTCCAAACATGTCCTACACACGGTTAGTGTGAAAGAAAAATTTCTCTATATGTACGTTTGAGTCGTACAACTACCACCGTGTGGTGTAGTGGTTACCATACTTGCCTCCTAAACCCAAGATCACGGGTTCGAACCCGGGCAGGACGGATGGATTTTTCCGGGGCGTAAAAATCCTAAGTATGGCTTCCTTCGGAAGGGAAGTAAAGCCGTGGGTCCCGTGTCGTACATTTACGGCACGAAAAAGAACCTCAAGCCTGAAAGAGAAGCCTCTGAGCAAAATTTGTCGGCCATTTCACGCCCTGAGTCGAATGGGACGCTGATGACCTGAGCTGTGAAAGAGCATCCATAAATAAATCAATAAAAAAAAACTACCACCACGGGTGGCCGAGGTCGTTAAGGCGCGGACTCGTGAACGGAAGGTCTGAGGTTCGAATACCGCCAGGACCATCCTCCCTGATTGAGATTTTTTCCAGGTTTTCCTCAGTCCTCATAAAAGGCAAATGCCGGGGACGTACCCTAAATTTAGGGCTGGAAGGTTTCTTTCCTTAAGAAAATCCTATCCCAATAGATAATTTCACGTATCATCTATGTTCACCGCCTATGGTGCCTCAGTAGCAAAAAATGGGAGTTAAAAACTATTAAAAAAAGTAGAACTTCGTTCAAAATTCTAATTTATAAATCAAGATCATTTGTAATCCACCAATCGTTTCGAGATAATTTCTGCGTTAAAATTTCCACATCAGTTCCCCCCCGCCATTTTTAGAGATCCTATTTTGCACATCATGACTTGTGGTTAAGGAACCTCATGATTGTCGTTTTCTTTTCTTTAGTACTGAACTGCAGGTCTTGAATTTTGATCAATGCGGTTCCATTTTCATTACGACATTGACATGTACATTTTTCAATTTCTCCTGCACGATTTGTTTCATACCTCTGATACCACTGAAGTGTTTCATCCCAGGTGTTATTCAGGCAGTGTACAAAATCATCAGGTTTTTTTTTTTCTTTCTTTTCATTTCTGACGTATAATATCTTTTCGTGCTATCGAAGTAGTTTTTTCACTACCTCAAAAACTCTGTTAGGGGGGTTGAAGGACCCCTGGCAGAAAAGTAAAATATCACCCCTATAACATTTTGAGGCTCATGTACTAAAAATAAATTATTCGTGGATAACATGCATATTTCTATTTGGCATTAGCCGTCATTAAATAGTCTTAGAATATAGATATATTTGGAAACTCGCATTAATCTACACAATCACAAAAAGCTGATGCTACTTTAATAGCTCTTTTTTCAAACTGACGCACATTCCATAACTAAAAGTAAGGGGTCTTATTGTGTACATCTGTCATACAAGTAGTAATGATTAATCTACCTTGAGTGGTATTCTTTTGTAAGAACTTGGATCTGCTGCATGTCAAAACAAAAGCAAACTGAAGTATGTGTCCTCTTATACGCTGCTTCTTAGGAGGTGAAACCTTAGAGACTAACTGCAGTTCTGCTCAACTTTGTTTTTTGTTGCAAATTCCCTCTCTTTGATGTTTCGAAAGTAATGTAGAAGAACGAGCGATAATGATTCGACCCTCTCTATGCTAACAAGGTGACTTTAAAATCAGAATCTTTGAAAATAAAACTCATCCATGGAACTATCGTCCTTAAATAGTAAAGTCGTATGCGTAACAATACAACTAAATTAATTTAATAAACTTGCCGATGTTATGTTCCCTTTTATCCGCTTGTGTTTCTACTTCTCCCTTCAATTTATTAGAAATAACACACTGGTCTACACAACATCAACACTGATCTACCAGTACGTTTCAAATTAATCAAGTAATAAAATCTGTGTCGTTTTCATAGGTGCAGGAATATTAAATATTCATGTTATACAAGAAGGTTTGGTGAATGAAAACAAAGTGTGTTATGAAACATACGCTCTATTTCTCAAAGGACTTGATAAAAACTGACTTCACAGGATAGATGAGCATATTCAAAATTACAATAAAATATGTCCTTATTTTCGACCGTTCATAGGCATAATATTAGAAATGCACCTTCAAAGATGTTATATACTGTTAATATAAAAAAATCACATTAACTATAGTCTAAAGTCTTTGTGTAAGTTAAATGTAGTAAAAGACACACTTGGCCAAATAAGCAATAAAGTATATTTGAAAATAATTAATGTCTTCATTAAAACTTTTAGAAATGAGATCACAGCTTTTTAGCAAACATTTTGGTTTTCTCATCTGTTTCTGAACCTCTTAGTCTTAGTTTGTGTTATATTTATGTTAGTTCTTAAATATTCAAAAGACTAGACTGTCTCATTCAACGAAACCAGTGAAATACCAAATTCGTTACACCTAAGCCGCAAACTTAATACATATATCTGACTCTCTATCATGAAATACAGGGTGTCCCATTTATCTTGCAAACCCAATATAACTTATGGTGTTAAAAATGTTTGTTTGAAGCAATTTTTCAATTAATGCATCAGGAAAAGGTTAACCTTTTGGGTGAGCAAGATAAAAGGAATAGTGCTTTAGTTATAAACGCTATTCGAAATGTATTTTGCTGTATATGTTGGTACTTTTGCAGAATTTTCTTAATCAATTGCCTCCTTCCAGAACTACAATTAATTTTATTGTCAGAAATTTGAATCTACTGGTTGGTTCAAAACAAAAAATAGCAGTATTTTACTGTTTTAACAGAAAAAAGCAAAGAAAATTTGTGTAATTTTTTAACGTACGCAAAAAACACAATATTTACTACATTAGCAAAATAATGATATAGGAATATAAAGTTAAATATTGCCTTACATTGCATTCCTCGGAAGTGTTAATATGGTAGACCTTAGTCCTGTGTGTTCTCGAGGAAGGACGTAAATTCTAATTCAAAATTTTATACAAGTTTTAGATCGCTGAGATAAAGTACGTGCGACCCAAGTCATAAAGCCCTGCATGAGTGGATTAGGCTTATTAATAAAGTCCTGTATTTACGTTATTAGCAATGTAATGCAATGAATACAACTTCCAAACTATTTCTTGCTGGCATAGACCACATTAAACCTTTCTGGGTGTAATAAAGTTTACGAGCAACTAAAGTGCATTTAAAGAAATTACATAAAGATCAGAAATATACAATATGATTATTTACATATATGACACTAACTATAGAAAAGAGCAGAGAGAAAGAGAAGTAGAAAAACAATCCAAAGAGATTGTAATGTCCCGCTGTAGAAATTTCTAAACATTTGCTTCGCTGCCAACATACACTAATTAAGACTGTACAAAGCTGTGTATCCCACCGTAGTTTCTGCTCTTCTAGCCATATTGCGTTCAATACAAATCGCCTGTATCCAGTTTTTTTTTTCTTCTTCTTCTAAATACTGGTTTTGAGATGTAGCCTTAACCCGTTCTCTTCAAACAGCAGCTACACTTCTGAGTTTGCTTCTGGAGTTCAGTCCCTTGAAGCTTTACAAGATAAGCTCGAGATTCTCAGTATTGCATTTTCTTCTTTAAGTGTTATTTATAACTCACCTTTTGATATATACAGAGAGTGCCACAAATGTATATACACTTTCACAGCAGATATATATTTAATACATTTCAAAGTTGGACCGAAAAACAACAGTAATGTGTAATATGATGTTCTGTAAACAGATGTGAACTCCCATACATGATGACAGCGTTGCTACGTGACAGGTAAATCAACAATAAGCAAATGAAGCCAAGATTATCTTATGATTTTCTGTAAACAGATGTGACTTATATTAGGTTATGCTAGCGTTTCTATAATAAAATGCAGTAAAGATTATCGTTTGAACAGCGGAAAGCAATCTTGAAGTGGTATTGGAAAACCGTGAATGTTGTTGAAGTTCAAAGGCAATGGAGACCTGTGTACAGAACAGAACAGAACAGAACAGCCGTTGGACTTCCACTTATGGGGATCTCTTAAGGATGATGTATACCGTAGAAAACCAGCTACACTGACAGCATTTCGGGAAGAAATTGAAACGGCATGTGATGCAATCGCTGAGAACACTTTCGCACAAGTTACTCAATCAGTAGTTCAACATACTCAGAAGTGTAACGACGCCGATTATGGGCATTTTGAGAAACTGTTGTAACTGTAAAAGTCTAAGATGAGTAGTGCTCATTATTTTCTGTTTGTGTGAATTCAGTTTTGTTATGTTAACACACATTTTTCTTTATTTGAAGTGTGTATAAAATTTTTGACACCTTCTGTATATTATAATTGGCAGTAAACAAACATATTTTTGACATTGTGATAGTAAATTTTCATATATGGTATTGTTTTCTCTTTGACATTTTCACTAAAATAAATTTTCTATATTCTATTTACAATACGTGAAATTAAATATTTTTCTTTATAAATGTTGTAATTAAAGTAATGTTATTCTTTTTTGATTTTGCTAGAATTAAACACTTCCTAGCAATTTCTACCTAAAATTATTGCATTTTTAACAGTAGTGACAGCCTTCCCTTTCATGTAATTCACATTTAATTATTGTGTTTAAGATTAAAGCGCATGTATTGACCATTGGTAAATGAATCATCCATTGTTCAGATATTTAAATGATTATATTACAACCAATTCATATTTAAAACTGTGTTTAATTTACACATTGTGGCAAAACAAAAAAAAAATACTATCTTTCACAAAAATGCAGAGCACGAAGTTGTGCAGGAATAATGGACACCCGGTACTTAATCTGGCATTTTATTTTCAAGATATTCCGTGTAGATAACGTGAAGAGATGGGTTCAAGTCTTTCCCACCCGCTGCGATGATACCCATTTACATTTTTAACTCGTGTTCCATCTAAGGAGCCCAAGGGCTAGTTCCGGTTTACGTGGGAATGCTCCGCACAATATTTATATTTTAAAGAACTGGTTAAAATGAATCACATTTTGAGGTAGGTGGAAAAGGCGAACGGCCACACCTATAGGCTGCCATCTCTCATATTAATAACTTGGGCTATGAATGCAGAAGCCGCTTATTTCGATGTTATGAGAATTTGTATATACATCATGTAATGAAAGTTTAGTTTCACGTTTCTAGATACCCTAACGTTTTGAATCATGAAACACGACATAGAATAAGTTCGGGATGACGTGTCAACTTGTAAACACATTTTAAATATTTATATTTAGACACAAGGTATTTAAAATTTCTGCAATTTAATTATTATATTTAAATACCCTTGAAATGCCATCACCTATTTACTTATGTTGCATTAGAAGAAATTCTATTATTTGATCAAATTTCTTTAAATATTATGTGATCTTTCCTGGCAAGCTTTGTACGCCAATGTGTTAAAATACTTTTAGGAATATTTGTTTCTTTTATTGTAGATGAAAATTATTTTTGGCATACTTTGTACTTTATTTTGTTTCGAAACTATCCACGGATTCTTTTAACCATATGAATTGATATACATAGCGTGCCACAAAGTATACACTCTTCGAGCAAAGAAAAAACTGTGTTAACTCAACAAAACGAATTCACACAAACAGAAAATGCTGAGCACTAATCATCTTAGACTTTTACAGTTATAACAATTGCTCAAAATGCCCACTATCGGGGTTGATACACTTCTGAGTACGTCGAACTACTGATTGAGCAACGTTTGCGAAAGTGCCCTCAGCGATTGCATCACATGCCGTTTTAATTTCTTCCCGAAGTCCTGCCAGTGTACCTGATTTTCTTCGGTATACAACATCCTTAAGAATTCCCCATAGGTAGAAGTTCAAAGGAGTTAGATCCGGAGAACGCGGTGGAAATTAATTCGGACCTCTTGGTCCTATCCAGAGCCTTGGAAGATTGTCATTAAAGTACACACGTACGTCTCGGCGATATGTGTTGGCCCCCCATTCTGTTGGAAGTAAAATTCCTCATTTCCATGAGTCTCAATATGTCTCGAATGCGTGCAATTGGTCGCGTTTGCGGTTCTGTTTGGTATGCAGGTCTCCATTGCCTTTGTACTACATTCTCAGTTTTCCAATACAGCTTCAAAATTTATCTTCGCTGTTCAAACGATACTGTTAGCTCCACTTTGTTGTAGCAACGCTAGCATAACTCAATGTGAGTCACATCTGTTTTCAGAACATCATACGATAATCTTGGTTTCATTTGTTCATTGTTGATTTACGATAATCTTGTCTTCATTTTTTCATTGTTGATTTACGATAACCTTGGTTTCATTTGTTCATTGTTGATTTACGATAATCTTGGCTTCATTTGTTCATTGTTGATTTACAACGATTTTGGCTTCATTTGTTCATTGTTGATTTACCGTCACGTAGCAACCTATCATAATGTATATGAGTCATATCTGTTTAACAGAACATCATATTAAAGTTGTTTTTCGGTCCAACTTTGAGATATATTGAGACATATTAAATCTACTGCGAAAGTGTGTATACATTCTTTTGGCATCCTTAGTAAATATAAGGTTAATTTTTAACAATGGCTTACATAACATTGCAGTATTATATATATATATATATATATATATATATATATATATATATTTGCTGTTGTTTGTTGATGTTTACTGTTGCAAATACTGTGAAAAGTGCAAAGTGAACATTTATTAGAATATCTGATTTTTACGCACATTAAAAATATGCGAGTATAGTTAAGTATACTTTTATAACAACTTAACGGGCCTGCAGCCGAGAATATTTGTATTGCAGATCAAGCTTTCGGCCATCTTCTCCGTGGCTTTCTAAGGGAACTGTTGTGAACGGCCAATTGGATGATAATTTATAGTAAATATTAATGCTTGTGATTGATTATAAATACAGGGCTTTAGTTATAAGCTTTATCCGCTCATGCGCTGTTTTTAAGTCTCACTGCTAGTAGCGCCCGTACTTCAACTCCACTTCTAACCTTTTGGTAATGTACTTGGTCTTCGCTTTCTGAACCTGTTTCCTGCCACTCTCACGGCAGTATACATTCATTCGCGAACATGGAAACTCCATTTACTCTAGAGAATTTTTTTCCCAAACTTCCTGGGGGTTCCCGATATGTTGCAAGGTGTTTGCTAAAATGTTCATCTAATGGCGAATTGTTTCGATTTTTTGTAATTATATTACAGTTGCCATTTCCACCAGGAATATAGAAATGTGCCACCGTGAACTAGACACTCTGATTTCAGTTCTTTGATGTGAAGCGTACGTTTTAGATATTTAGTTAGAGGCAGTAATTTCCTTAGTTTATTATAAGTAGACTCAGAATATTTAGCCCCCTTTAAGCGACTGCATTATCCGTCCTTGGGTACGCTATGCATGGACTTCGCTCGATGGAGTTAAACCACCGGAGTTTAGTTACAAGGAGAAGACTGGTTGTGGACACGAAGATGCGTGTCAGGTGATGGAAGGGAGGAACAGATGGGCAGATACAAATAAACGCGCCGCTATGCTATGGCGTTATACGATTGACTAGGGACAAGGGTCTGTCATAAACTTCTTCCGTCTGTCATAAACAGGTGTCTTATTTATGACCCGAGCTAAGAGGGGGTTCGCTCAGTTCAGATCTTTGTAAAGGGGATTTACGTGTCGAAAATGTTTTGGGAATCATTGCTTCTGTAAACGTTATTAGAAATTCGAACCAGCTCATCGTGTGCGTGCGGAATTCATTCAGATCAACTTTCTCTTTCCAGAGTAATAATTCACGATAGTGTTATAATATGATTCTATCAATTTAGTGCAAACCATAAAAGAAATTGGCGCATATCTTCAACGAATGTTCGCCAACAAAATCACTTAAAATTATGGATTTAGAAATGAAAAACAAATATTAGAAATTAAATCAAAAGTATTGAGTGGCTAAACTTAATCGTGTAAATAAGAACGTGTTTTCCTGATACAGCGCCTATTCAGCTGACGGAGGTAAAGTCGTATACACGTTTTAGGAAGCGAAGTTGAAGTAGGGGATCCGCCATCTGTGGCATGTTTAGTAATTGAAACGTAAAACTCCGCGTGAGTAGACTAGGTTTATTACTAAAGCATTATTTGAGAGTTGTTTATAGTAATAATAAAGACCCAAGATCTTACAGTACAAAATTCACAGGTGTCAAATTTTGCAGATCTGCTTCTGCAGCGTAAAGAAACAATTTCTCATAATGAAATGCTTCCCACGACAATTATCTAAAGACAACTTTCTTACACTCACGGAAACGTTTCTTACAGCATGAGTGCTACATTGTATGGAATGGGTTGTAAGTGAACATGATACAAGAATATTAACTTCATAGTTCGACATACCACGCACAGCCTACGCAGTAGGCATCGCCTGGGGTTTCAGATAATACCAAGATCAAAGATTTGCTAGCATCATCGCAATGCCGTTCTTTTGAGGAATCATCCAAGTCAGCCTGATACGCTCTCAAACGCCGGAAAGTTTTCCATTGGGTTGGTTCCGACGTTAGTGCTACTTAAGTGTTCACCTACCAAGAAAAAATAAAATGTTGCACTGACAGAAATAAAACCGGTTTCAACTTTTCAACACAAAAACTTAAAATATTTAGGGCATTTTAGATTTGTGTACCTTGAGTTAAATGTTTTTCTCCATAAATTAACTATAACGGCTCTTATACCGGTGGGTCATATTAGGCACTCAGGGTATAGACACAATATATAAGACTGAACGCAGAATTAGATACCCGAATCATTTGTAACAATATCAAAAATATTCAGACATTTCAAGAGTAATGCTCTTTTCGAACACCTGATTCAATTGCAAAATGCTCAGAGTGAAGACAGGAAGTTTCTTACGTGAAAGTTTATAAGTGCGTTCATATGCTCAAAATGAGCTACAAACTTTAGTATTTTTAAATTCATTTATTGCATAATTTATTTATACGGGATAATTAAAAGAAACGCCGACAATGGGTGCGGAACAACAAACTGGTAATTTTTTTAAGGAAGGACCCATGTTCTGAAATACAAGCTTTGCGCGCTGTGGAGCGTCAAAGTATGACAACGCTTCGCATATGGTGATTGGCTCACGTTTCACATTTTGCCAATAAACCTCCACCATCCCGAAAAGAACATCACAATGTTCATTAAAATACAAAAGAGTTCGAAATGTTGACCTCCATTATGACTACAGATTTTCACATGTTGCATAGATCCGTGCGAAAAAGTCCTCCTCCTAATGCTTATACAGACAGACAGACAGACAGGCAGGCAGGCAGGCAGGCAGGCAGGCAGGCAGGCAGACAGCCAGCCAGACACACACACACACACACCCAACACTGAACCTGTGTTGTTTACTGTGAGCTATTTGCACTTTCGGATTTTCTTTCGCCCACTCAGGAATGTTGTGCAAGTTTGCGATGCCGTTTCAAAAATCCTGTAACATCAGCAGAGGACCGTATTGCACGGATGCGTGCAGCATGTGAGTTACTTCACACACAACCACAAGTCTTGGATGGTGTGCGCCAATCTCTGCACCACCGATAATTATTATTTAAACCCCTTTTGTAGTTAAATGCACGATGTGCTCCTCTTGTTTGGTTGTTGGACATTTCCTAACAAACTGTGGAAGGCATGCCAATGCCCAACACCATATCCGAATAAGTAATACTAAAATTCCCCACAAAGCCCAAATCATGCATTTCCGGTCGTGGTTTCTCCAATGAAAAATTGTTTGCTGTTCTCATAAAAAGCTAAGTGTTGTCCGTGTTGTTGTTTTTAATCACTCGGTAATAGAGTGATCGAACTTTAGCGGCCAACGCGAAGTCGGCAGACTGCATCGGCCAGTAAGTCATCGCTCAAGGCCAGCAGAGCTACACGAGTCAGAGTGGGCCAAGTTTACCGAACTGCTATGTTGGTCTTCAGTCTCGCGATAGTCAGTGACAACTGAGCAGTGAAAGAAACAAAACGTGCCTAATCCTAGGGTAAAATCTGCCAAGAACCCTAAATAACAAATACTAATTCTAATTATTCTATTCCACGAGTGATTATTTATGATCTGTATGTCGTACCGAGTTCCTTGTGCTGGCAAGAGATTATTTAAAGAGAAATTTCCAGGTGATTCAATCGCAAGTCTTAACACGATTCATAAATCAGTAGTACCCATGCACTTTAGACTAACATCCGCCAAGAGATCTATTTAATTTACCAAAGAGAATTAAGAGAGCCAGTGGATAATTTCCTAAGCAGATTCCAGAATAAGTGGAAAATGAAAACGGACAATCCCACGTGTCCTTGCTTAATATAAGTCAGTACATAGCTTTTAAGTGCATTAAAATTTATTAAGTTTCACTCTAGTGTTTCTACCACGGATTTTTGTGTTGCCCGTCCTACCGCTCCGATTCTAGTGTAGTCCGGCTGTCCGTTAGCGATAGCTCATCCACGGAAGCAGTCCTCGCCAATTTGTCGGTCATCAGATAATTGACTGACCTGATATTGTAATCAAATCGAGTCTTACCGACCAACGTAATCAAGCTAGCCTTGCGAACTGCAATAACTGAGGATTTTATTAGTAAAATTATTTACATATTTAAGATCAAAATCATAAAAGTCATCAGCTTTTACGCCAATAAAGGTTGTTAATAACTGGTTCAAGTAGACAATAGAGAGATCACATTCCTTCGATAACATTTATCCGAAGTAAAAATGATCAATGATTAAGAATTATGGCCTATTTCTGTGCAAGCAAAACCACGAAATTATGTCAAAAATAGCTGGACTTGAATGTACTATGCCCAGATAATATTTATTAAAAGAAGCAAAGTTTATAAAATAATTATTTTTTAATTTTTCATTGTAATAATGATCTGAAAGTTAGCTAGAAGCAGTCACATGACTTTTTTGAGGCAAATTTCAATTTTGTCTTTGAAATTTGTCATGTAACCGATTAAGGTGAATAGGAATTGCCTATTCTTTCAATGTTAATTTTTCAGAACCGTGGCACGTTCAGTTACCAATCTATTTAAGATATAGTTACTAAAATAATGTCTGTTTTTGATTTTATGTCATTTTATCTGTATCATAAATACTGGATGTAATACTAGTTTATTTTTCATTTTTATTTCATTGCTTTGATATGTTTAATATATAAAAGCATAATAGCAAGTTTCAATTCAACATACTGTTACTTGAATATGTTTACTATTTATTTCCGTTCATTTTACAACACACTGCAAAACTCCTATGTAAAATAGCAAGCCTTCCTGAGTTACAGCCTTCCAACAATCACTGTCAGAAAATCATTTCATTGCGGTTTGTTCCTTGAGTTACACATTCACCAAATGTACCCCATTTATCATCAGGTCTGTCTTTCCATAACGTGATATTATTTCAGATAATATTTTCTTCTTCATTCTTATCGTTTCGCGTCACAAACTACACCAATTTATTCTTCGGTTTTAAAACTCCTGTTAACATATTTAACAGTTTGGCAATAATAGGCAAAGCTTTTCCACTTTTATCCAAGGCTTGAAGTTTAGACACTGTACGATAACGCTATCCGAGTCCTTTAGAGGCCTAGGCGATTTAAAACTTATCACACAAAAATGCATAGTTTGTTTATTAATAATTTCGTATTGTAATTGTAGCAAGTTTTATATCACTCAAAACAATACAATTTTCCAGAACTTCCCATATGTTACTGACATAGTTACACACAAGCCCATTGCCCTGTGGTGTTCTGGAAAGCAGGTAGTTTAAGCAGAAGTAATAATATTGTTAAGTATTTAATTTATATGTATCATCATGCAGATTTGACTACATTCGTCATACCTACCCAACAAAAGGACATTCGTGCGTGGAGTGTGATCGGGACTTTTCAAATTAACGTAAATTGAGGGTTGGTTACCATAATGCAAAACATCCAAAACACATTTATGTATTTAAAGTGGAACAGATTGTGATTAAGGATTTTTGTAAAGGTCAGAAACCTCTTCCCGGTGTTCAAATGTAAGAAAAATGCAGAGTGAGATGTTACAAAATAATTTGGTACAGATCAAATATAACCGCAAGTAAGATATCAGTAGGCTAGTTACAGAAACATTCATAATCAAACGGAAAGGCGAGTTTGATGAAATTAACCTTGAGGGAGCTTACACAAATGAAATTTCTCTGAGAACTGCTAAAGTCAGGATGTTACAAAATATCTTTCCTGAACAGCAACCTAATTTTCATACACTTCTGGACCAGTATGGTAATAATCAGATTCTCATTGCTGTTAATTCAGGAAGTGATGTGTGGAACTCCGATAAAAAGATGGGCTGAGATGTGAATTCATTTTTTGTTATTTCTTGTATGATATTATCGAGAAAATAAAGATCTAATTGCTTCAAACCTGCTCTTTTATTTCCAAACTTAGTTGCATGCAAAATGGGCATCTTCCTGTTTCAAATCCCAGCTTTAAACGATACAGAATAAATAGAAATATCCAGCAGTTTCATGAATTTATTACAGGCAATATACTTATACCAATAGTTATTTTAATATTGGACATTCGGAATTAAGCAGCTTTTTATTAGGAAAAATATTATATTCATGTTGCCATTTTCAAGGGATATTATTAATTTTCTCTGAGTATAGCAACTGAACTTCTGCGACTATGAAACTCAAGGTTTTAATTAATTATTTAATAATATGAAACTGAACTTACCAGTCCTATAATCTCAAAATGTGCAACAACTTGGAAATGTCTTGCTTTATATAAATTGATTTTATATACCGGGTGTCCCTGAATTCAACCACACAAATTGCAAGGATTGTGAAGGAGTCGTAGATAAGCGTTTTGGGATAGGAAACTTGTTTTCTATGGTTTCTAAATCTTGGTCATCACGCCACTGATTAAACCTCCAGTGGATGCTCAAGGTACTGTTCCTTAATTAGGCCGTGGTTAAAAGCGTACTAGATACGGTAGTGTTAGATAATGTGATGGAGGAGGTTCAATTCTCCTTAACTGCATTTTTTTTCTTTGCACAATCGCTCTTTCACTCTTAACGAACTAAGCAAAAAAAAAATTACAATGTGTTTAACGGTAAATTTGTGAATAACAAAGTAACTCTAAATTTTCAGGGGTAAAGCCATCACCCAAGTGTTTATCACAGGTCAACTATGAAGTACATACATTTGCACATACGTACATTTCAAAATTTAGATGATGTTTCCTCCAGTCTAGCCAATGATGGCAGTAAGTACTTAAAAGGGAAAATATACGGCTTCCTCCAGAGTAAAGGAAATATATACCTGAATGAAATATCAAGAAAAATTAAGTAAACTGCATTCTAGCTTTTCACCGCTGCTTCAAAATTAAATAAAAAAATGAAGGATTAAGAAAAAAAGGTTAAAATGCAAAATATATATATATATATATATATATATATATATATATATAAAATAAAAAAATAAAATAAATAAATAAATAAATAAACAGAAATCACCAGAGATATTGTTAGACGTGTCGACATGCAACTACCTTGCAAAGAGGGCACCTGAGAAGAAATAATCCTCGTACCCTCTCATAAAGATCTGGAGTGTTACGAACTTCATCACAAGAAGTCAAGACCCATGCTATTAATTGCCCATCAATGTCAACTGATGATACGTACACGAGACTCTTAAGATGTCCTCATAAAATCTAGGGGGTTGAGGTCCGAAGTACGCAGTGGCCAATTTACAGGACCACCTCTTCCAATCCACTGTCCAAGAAACACACCACTGAGATACTCTAGTACTTCTACTCTAAAATGGGGAGGAGTTTCATCGTGCAGCAACCACATCTAGTCGGAAGTTCAGAGGGACTTTTTCCAAAAACAGACCAAACATGGGTGAGGAACTGAAGATACATTTGCCCGTTAAACCGTGTAGGAAGTAGAAACAGTGCAATTATTTGGTTGGATACGATGTCCGCCCACACGCTAATGCTGAATCTGTGCTGATAACCAGCCTTTATCACTGCACGTGGCTGCTCGTACTCCCATACATCACTGTTCCTATGGTTCAGAATTAGCTCACCTCTTATGAACATGGCCTCGTCGGTGAAGAGAGCCGAGAAGTCAGGCTGAAGACCCACCTGCAGAACTCTAGTCTGTGACAGAAGTCCGCGGGTCTCAATGACTGCACCTTAAGCATATGATAGGGAAAGAGTCGTTCTTCGTGCAGCACACGATGCACACTGGACTTGTTCGTATCCATGGCCCTTGAAGGTTCCGCCCAAACCATGCTAAGCACCTCTTCTTCAAAGGTTGGAGTACGACTCCTTCGATTTGCACCGGCATTGGGTCTGTGCACCACTAAATATTCAGTTCCCAGTTTCCCACAAACGCCGATGGACATTTTGTAGGGTCGAGCGGTAAGAATGATGTTTGTCTGAAAATCTATCTCTGTACCGCTGTGCAGCTACAGATGCATGTCCTCTTGCTTCCCCGTAAATCAAACGCATATGACCAAGCTCGGCAAATGAAAATTCGTTAGCCATGTTTCGGAGCAACTGTAAACAGTCTGTTGCATTTAGTACACAAAGCAGAAAATGACCCATTAACCTCTCAGATAACTTTACCTTCGCGGCCACAGTAGTAGTGAATAGTAGTGAAAAAAGCAGACTGGTAATGATTTCAGTAGTATGGATTACTTTAGCCGAATAATTTCCATGATGGATATATAGGCTTGTTAGCTGAGTTGGTTAGAGCGTCATGCAACTAACGCGAAAGTAGCGGGTTCGTTCCCCTCACATGTAAGATTTCTCTCTCTCACTCATTTACTAGTGATCTTTTTAATGGAATAAATTTTACTTTTTCATAGGTTACATTAGTTGAGTTTAGGTGCAACAAAAACATATAATAATAATAATAATAATAATAATAATAATAATAATAATAATAATAATAATAATAATAATAATAATAAGAAGAAGAAGAAGAAGAAGAATAATGATGATAATATTAACAATAATAATAATAATAATAATAATAATAATAATAATAATAATAATAATAATATGGAATTCCATACTAATAGTTGGAATAGTTGGAATTTGGTTTTCTCTGCTACCGTTCGGGAATCCGAATGCAGGACAGGGTCGGTTTGTAACATCAAGTCTCAGCCGCGATATGCTAAGTACTTGGCGCATGCGCAATTAACTTCTTAGTACTTCTGGGCTGTATTCATTTGCGTGCATACACTCCCAGAATGAACAATTTTACCAATGTAGCAAAGTCAATAATTTTCAACTTCCCGTGCACGTGAATTTTTTCGAATACTTGGGCAAGACTTGAGCATTCTGAATGATAATCTAACTCCCACGCTTACGTTATATAGCAGTATCAGATCGAATATACGATTTCGAAGAAGCGTAATAACTTTAAAAGTTTACAAAAGGGATCATAAGTTCCCTATCTCAAAATATTTATCTAGGACCCCTCCACAAGACTTGCAATTTATGTGGTTTAATTCTAGGACACCTTCCATATATAAACATAGATTCCATTAGAGATTTTCTAATGTGTGGAAATTGTTCCATACACTTTATATTTAAACCTTTCCTAATAAATAAAAATTACATATTTTTAGTATGGCATACCTGTATCTATCTCAATTAATGGTGGATATTCTCAATAGAGATAAGTCATATTACTGTACATTCATTTCCTGCGTACCTATACCTGTTTACCGTCGGTAAAACTGTGCGTAAAATCGGGATTTTCTGCACTCCATTATTTCTTATTTTATGTGGAAACAGACCGCGTAAATGAAACCATATTTTATTAGTAAAGGTTACTAACATTTCATAACAGTAATTTACTCGAAAGTCAGGATCACCCGCCAGCAATGCGTGGACAGTAGTGACCTTGTATGCTTTCAAGTTTAATTTCGGAAAATGAACTGATATATGTGAATGACAATTTTCTAAAAATATGCCAGAAAGGGTTGCATGTGGCAGGACAACATCTTCATCATCTCTTTTCCTATGGTAGTGCTTGTTTTCCTTATAGTTGTAATTGCGAGAACTTGAATCAGTTGCGCGGATATTACAATCACTTCGCCGGGAGTTACCGCTCTGATTGTCAACCAGCCAGCTACCGTGAAAGGGCAACAAAAGCATGAAAGAATTTACTACTATTGGAGACGTTTTGAACCTTCCATATAGAGGGGCAATAAATTGAAAGGTCATGTGATAATTATCAGTACCCGTCGTTTCGTCTCAGTTTCAATTACCAAGGAAAATGTCAAGTATTCTTTTCCGACAGAGGACTACCAAGGCCGACATATAATTATAAATAACGTCTTATTCAGCTATAATCAGGCATACATGTCCATGCAACCCGAAGTTATTACCGTTTAACTGCCCTGGCAATGACAGCAGCGCAACAAAGAAGGGCATTATGTAGCTTTCGCTTCAAGATGAAGTTGACACGTTCAGAGCAATTTTCTTTTGTGGGCATTCAAGTGGCCCACGCTAAAAATACAGTGCAGTTACGAGAATTATCAGGCGTTACGAGAGTTGTGTAGTGATAGTAAAGAATTTATTCACTAGTACAAAGATGAGTGTGGTTTTCTAAAACGGCCCCTCTCCATTCAGATTAGCTTAAAATTGACCGAAGAAGAATTTCTGTTTAATTGGCACATTACACAAAAGACAGTGTATAGAATACTGAAAAAAGCATCCAGAAATGAGAGAAATTGCTAGGAACAGAGTTCTAAAGTAAAAAATATTACCAAATGTGGCTGAAATGCATTTGAAACATCGACTTGGGGGTGACGCTTTCTTGCAACGCATTATTGCAATAGACGAAACTTGGGCTACAGATAAGCACCAGAACTGAAATACCAGTCAAACCAACGGCGGTGTTCATTCCTGAAGACATTGTGGCAGTTCCCCAGCAATGTGAAAGACATGTTGTGTTGACTAAGACTGGCATAGGGCCTTGGTTACACATACTTGCGGTACAGGAACTTCATGAAACACATAAACTACATCCGGGCAAGGAGCACGACTCCTGCAAAGGTAACCGATTGTGTAGCATGTCACATAGCTGCTATTGTTGCATCACTTCTGCAAATGTGAGGATGGAAGACACTGAAACAGTTACCATGTTCTCCTGTCATGTCGCTTTGCGATTTTGAACTTCCAAAAAGGCATGCATTCTAGCAGACATTGTGCTTTATCCGGGAAAAACATGCAACTGAAGGCTTCCGACATATTCCTGCAACATGACCAGTCTACTAATGCAGAGAATATGTAGACTATTTCATTTTTATGACATCACCATAAAATTGACCGATGAAATGAAACAAAAGGTTCTATTTTGACCAATCACAGCCTGTTATCGCAGTGAAATTAACATAAAAGTTGTATCAAATCACTTTACGATGGTAAGTGCATTTGTCTTATGCTCAGTGTAGCCAACTCTATAATCCAAACTATAATTTCCAAGCAGTATACAGATTAATCAGGAACATCATTCGACAATACTAAAGTACGGAATTCCACTTCGATATCTACATTTACTAATTCTCAAATGTGTTTTGTATCAAATGACATTACAGCTGCTTTATTCAAATTTGATAACTGTTTTTATAATAAATGTATATTAAACTAAACGTGTATTCTCTCTAAAGAATTGTAGTCTGAAATCATTTTATAAATTATATAACAATGCCTGCCTAAGCATTCACAGATTTAGTAAACGCGTAGTTCAGAATGGTAAAATATCTTCGTTTTGTTTTTATCAGTTGGTATTAGTAAATCGAATGTTTTTCATTAATAGCCGATCTTCTTCTATTTCAGTCTCACAGTTTCTGAACAGGTAGGTATTCATTAGTAAGTATAACATTTTCTACAATTGTTAATATTTAGTATGCGATTTTCAAAAATATATTTCTTTTATTCATATTCCATTAATGAAATAACCATAAACAAGTATTTGGCGCTTCTCTATTGACATTACTCACAATCGACATTCGTCTGTTACAAGATGGCTTGAAAAGGTTAAGTATTCAAAACACAAATGTACAATTATTACAATATTATAAGCCAAGTTTAGGGAACTATATTTATATCCTTATTTTATTTGTGAGTAGTCCTAATAAATATCACCCCAGGGTTTCATCTTTCCACGTTCGTGAATTTATCGGCAATCTCAGACCCTCTAGGAATATTACTTGCGAAAATCTATAGAAAAACGGAAAAGTGTGTATAAATATTTAATTTTTTACTAATTATTGATAAAATATTATGATATGGACATCGTATTTGAAGATTGGTACCCCAAAATTTGAATGTGGCTTACAATGCAGTTTATAATATCTATAATTTGATTTACATTTTTGGACATACAGACTTGTATGTTTTATTCCCAAGAATTTCCGTTTGAATTACAGACCAGAAATTTTATAACACAAACATCGATAACATATGCCAGTTTTGTAAAATACTTAGCCTGCAATGCTGGCCTATATATCCTTTTCTTCCTATCGATAAATGTCAAGACTTTATTACACAATTTAGTAACATCTTTTAACAGCCAATAAAACCATGGAAACCCGCTAGGGCTCTTTTTCTTAGTAGGCAATAAAGCTCTCAAAATCGAAACAAAACGTTGAGTAACTTCACGAGGAGCATAAAATCAAGAGAAGCATGCTGTGCATGTATGGGCTACTCCTGTACTCAGCTTATGATGTGCTTAGTTTTCAGCGTTATTGTTTCACGCCATTGATATTTTAACAATGTGTTTTACTTCCTTTTTATGACAGGACAAAGACAGCAGGCAGCTGTAAATTATAAGGCTCCTTTCGGCTCGTAGTGCTGGATTCCAATATTCTTGTGCATAAGTTCAATTAGGCAGTGTTTTATGATTTTTCGGCTCGGGCCAATCTTTGTAGCAAACTCCAGCTATATTTCATCTTATATTCACGTTCAAGAAAAAAATTCTATTAGTCACCGCATTACAAAATCTCATTAACCTATTACAATAAACTATCCTACGTGAATTGGTTACTTGCAGAAAGGAAGGAGAAAAAGATAAACTTTAAGTAGGTTAATAAGTAGTACAGGGTGTTATAAAGTATCTGTAAAATGCAGTTCCGTGTATTTTGAAACACTACCCTCAGTTGCATGAAAACATTCTGTAACAGACCTGGAGCAACTATCTTGGCATTGTGCTGAATTAGCTTTTTGAATACCCTGAAGTTCTGCTATAAAGCGAACTTCTTGCAGCATATCGAGATAACGTGGTACAAAAGACTGAGTTTTTTAGAAACACGAACAGGCTGCACAATTTGTTCAAAAGAGGATATCATTGCCACTGTAAGTTTGCGTTTGGTCGATTATGCAGAGATGTTTATGTATATTTCCTCAAATTTGTATCGTCGTTTAATCGACAAATAATTGATGTAATGTCATGATTGACAGTGTTCTTAAGATTGTAACATATTACAGGTAATTTGTTTTTAATTCAATAATACGTTTGAAATGGCCGTTTGGACGTTCAAATTCTTCACTCTTTTTATTGCATTTATTTACCAGAAGTGGAATATTCGCTTGATGAGGATGACTCTTGGAAATTGTGGAATGCTTCCCTAAATGCATTTCTTCGTACACCAACAATGATCGTTCCTTTTTCTGATTTTTCACAAAAAAATGAATAGATGTTTATAAACACCCGGCACAGGGACCCTAAATGTACTTGTAGTTACAACCAATGTGATGTAATTAATAGTAAATGCATTAAATTTAAACCATACGAAATTAATAATTATTAATTTCAAATATAACAACATTAAAGTATTCAGGAAAGAATGCTTCAATTTGACATATCAGGAATAATGAAGTATTGAATAAGATCAAGCTTCTTGTTTGGTAATGACGAACATGGAAGAAAATCTGAAATTATTTAGAAAATACAAAGTGGGTACTAAATAAAACCTGAACTTGCTTTAATGTTCCCAGTTCTACTTCATTCTTCATAAGCATGGGTATTGACAATATGGGAAACGAAAATATAGCTACAGTAAAGATAATTTCAGCACCTTTTAAGAATTCCTATTAATGGAGACAAAAATAGTAGAAAGAAGAGCTGGAAATATATGCAATAAAAGACACATAGATGAAGTATACCATTAGCTGTGCAAGATAAGTACTCAGAACAGGTAAAAAGAATGGGCAAAAGAGATATAATAAGACCTATTGTTGAAGTAGGAACAGTTATAATAATACCAACAATTAAAGTAGAAAGTAAAGAATGTGCCTCTTTCCAAAAGAGCTGACCTTCTTTGCCTGCTGTTTAGGTTTTCTTGCTATCCCCAAACAGTGTATTACCTATCTGTACATAATATGGGGCAACAGCCAATATGCTACATGTAAGCTCAAGTCTGCAGTCACTTCATTAACATTTAGCATTTTATTTATACAGTGTAAGCAAGTAAATGCACAATAATATTCAGATTTATAATTTTAAGCATATTTTCGAAGTATTTATACGGGGGTTAGTTAAATTACTATTACTCATGCCAAAGTTATAGAAAAAAGTGTGTCAATAGTAGACCATTAAAATAAGAAAACAATGAATATGTGCAAAGAAAAAAAACAACAACAGATATTGCTATCCATTGAAAAAGACTGTCATAAATATGTAAGAAAAATCAATGTTAGTCCTGAATATGTATGGATTTTGTTGAAATCACAGAATGATATCCATATAAAATTCAGCTCCTGCAAGAGTTAAGTGAAGACGTTTATCACAAAGAATTTTCTATGGATTCTTTTCTGAAAATATTGATGAAGAATTCAAATTTTTAGAAACCCATAATATTTTTGGATGAGACAAATTTCTATTAAACGACCATGTTAATCTCGTTAACTGTAGATACTGGTGGTCACAACCGTTTTTGGTTTACAAAAGCGCACATTTCTCATTCTCAGTATGTGAGAAGCATAACTTTCAATTTTAATAAAGGAAATTGTAAAATTCGACAAGTATCTACAAATTTTGCATGCAGTTATTTCCTAGTATTCAAGAGAAAAATCTGGGTTCGGCAAGATGGTGCTCCTCCACATTATGATAGTGGAGTAATAGATTCTCTCAACCGATTGTTTCCTTATAAGAGGGTCGGAAGAAAAGCCTTTGACCTCAACCCCTAAAGTTATTTCTAGTTAATGGATTAGTACAGAATATCTCGTGATAAACCAAGACGTATTGAAGAATTAGATATAATATGGTAATGATTAGCGCTGACACAGCGTAAAAGAAAATAAGATATTTTGTGGCAGAATGAGGTCTGCTTGGTCGTGAAGTTCGGATGCACTGTAGATATACTTATGTTGTTTTTTAACTTTAGTTTATAAATTCTTTTGTGAAACTAAAATACATAAAAAGTTATGAATAACATTTTATACTTTAATAAATTTGGATAGGTAGAGTAAAATATTTATTTTAGTGCCTTAGGTTGGGTCGGAGCCTGGTCCCTTGGAATTCCAGTAGGTTGCTGCTGATGAACCGGGGACTGGGAACTGAAGCAATCAACGTGGAAATTTGTACTTTCTACCTAGAATTTAGGTAAAGATATTAGTGTGAAATGCTTTATTGTATCAACAATTGCAATTGTGAGGGGTTACATCTAAAGATAGGTGGAGGCCCCTTTGTAGTTTGTATTTACATTTTTCTTAGCATTTTATAAAATTCAAATTTCATTATAGTAGATGTTTGAGAAATGAAAAATAGTATTTTGTATAGACTGTAGCTAGTTAGTTAATAAAATAGTGGTATAGGTTCAGTAATTGAAATATTTAATTTTAGTCCCCTGGGTTGGGTCGGAGCCTAGTCCCCTGGAATTCTAGTAGGCTACTGCTGATGAACCGGGAACCAGGGTCTCATGCAGTCAAGGTGGAAATTTTGTACTTTATTTAAATATTTAGAATTTAGATAAAGGATTAGTATAAAATCATTATTGTATTAAAGTTTCTGTAATCGTGAGGAGGTACCCTAAAATGGCTGGGTCAGATAAGTGGAGACCCCTTGTAGTTTATATTTCTTTTTAGCATTTTCAATAAATTTCAAATTAAATTACTTTAATAAACATGCTGTATATTTAAGTTAAACTTTAGAATTATTTTTAGATTTTTTTTTTCTGTAGTTAAAACGGCGCCCATTAATCGGAATCTGCAGCCCGTTAATTGTACACCAAAAGTGCGCGTGAATGCTCAATACTTATATGGCTCTTTCTGTATCTTCTTTTTCAACTTTGTAGTATCGATGCTGTTGCAAACGTATCCCTTAGCTTTTTCCTTCTATTGCATCAGAAATAAGAGTAACAGATGGCACTAGAATTGATAGAGTTTATCACACAATCAGGACAGAAGCATTGTCAAGGCTTTACAGGTAGGGAGTAAAATTTAGGTAGATATGGTAAACTTATCGATTTCTGAGCAGCATCATATAAACCGCAAGTTAATACGTCAGTAAGAAAGGATAACCAGGTAATAAGGATGTGCAACATTTTTACACTCACGCGTAACGGGAACGACAAGATCAGAAGTGGTGGATGGTTCTTCAAGGACCCGGGAAGTTCAGCAAGGAATTAAACTTGTTCTGGATTACGCTGCCTAGCAGGAGCGTTTAGGGCCATTTATTGTGAAAGACTAAAGTAGGGTTTAAAACCTTGCACCCGAAGCTCTTCCGCAGAGAATGTCTGCAAAGAAGTGGCTAACTTTCCTTTGGATAAGTGAAATATAAAGCGTTGTCTAACAGATTAGAACCTCAGTCCACAGACTTGGCTTCCCCGGAACCCGAATAGATAATTCCACGAATAAACAGGAAGTACAACAAACATGAGATAACTCGCACGAAGCTTTAGAAAACATTTCTAAGAAATTTGGAAATTAACATCGGCTTAGAAAGCAAATTTGGCAACATACAGGACAAAGAGGAGGATGAAAGGTGATCGTCATCACAGGAAACTGAGTTTCTACCTGCTCTTCTGTCCTTAGGACATACCCGTTCAATTAATTTGATTCCTATTCAACATTTTAAACATCAGTTAGCATGTAACTTTCAAAACCAAGAAAGTTATACTTCTGCATCATCAAACCTTTGGCTGGCTCAGTTTTTCATATTCTTGAAATGTTATTTGAAAATATTATTGAAAGGAATTATAAATTTGTATACAGCAACATAACAAATTTATATTCTTAAAATTATACACACTTATATAATTTACATTGCCTAAAAACCGATAATAGCACCTAAGTTTATTCGGAAAAATAAATATATAACTAAATCGCATACTTAGTTATATTGTGCTCTTGAAATGTACTAGAATTAGACAACGATTCCAATCATCAAGAATCGCAGAAATGAACGTATGCTTGGTTAATTATAGAAAATATTATATTAATGTTGTGGTGTTTGCCTATAAACAATTTCACAGCTATAAAGAAGTTGTATCATATACTCTCAGAAGGCTTAAAACATGAATTTCAAATGTCCGGTAAACGAAACACATTGAAGGAAAATTGTAATATTTGGGCTATTATATAAAAATGTATATAACCTACTTATATATAGGATGAGACATTTATAGTGTCGCGGCCATTTTCCTCCAAAACGAAGGGGAAAAACCAATCAAAACATTCTTCGGACAAAATTTGAAAGTGCTCTTGAAGGGATACAAGACAGCGATCTTCTCTCGTCCTTGAAATGCCATTATCAAGGTCATTTCAAGGTCAAATTGATTTTTTCAAATGGAAAGGTGGATTTTCTTTCCCGAGAATGAAACCATTCAATTTTCAGTATAGAACTTCTAGTACATCTATCAGCTATGGGTGATAGATGATGTGATATTGAACAAATAAACAGCAAATGTTTTCACTCACTTTCACTTCTCTCTCTTTTATTTTGTTATTTCTATGAAGGAAACTATTTTGTTTACACACAGTAACCCGTTTGTTGACATCGATACACAAACGAGTGGTCATTATTGTCAATTCAAACCTCAGAGCATTATTCTGAGCCGGTTCCACTTCGTGTTTTAATCATTGTTCGATAAACGATCAATGAGAGGATCTACATGAATGTATATTTATGGCAAAGCTCATAAGGACGCTAGAGCAGCTTGCAACTTATACGGAGATCGATATCTTGAAAGGAGGCAGCCATCTGTTAGAAATTTTCAACGACTTGCGAACTTACTGTCCGAAACGGGAGGTGTCGCATCAAGAAAACATCATCCAATGAGAAGTGCTACTGGGGAAAATTCGGAAGTCACTGCATTAGCTGAAGTTGCCGCTAATCCTCACCGAAATTCCCGCCAACTGGAACATGATTCGGGAATTTCTCACAGCAGAGAGATAAGCATCACAAATACCATCCATATCACATTAGCCTATATCATGCGCTAAATAGGCATGACTTTCAGAAGCTTGCTGTATTTATCAACGGCTCTACTACAAATTCAAAACAGCAACTTTTCCAACATACATAAATTGATCCCAGTAAAATGAAAGTGAGTAAAAAACATTTGATGTCTTATTTGTCCAATATCATATCACCTATCATCCCTAGCTGATATACTAGAACTATTATACTAAAAATTGAATGGTGTTTCCATTTCCAGAAAAAGAAAATACACCATTCCACTTGGAAAAATCAAGTTGACCTTGAAATCACCTTGAGAATGACATTTCAAGGATGAGTTAGGGTCGCTATCTTATGTTCATTCCAAGAGCACTTCAAATTTTGTCTGAAACATTTTTTTGTTTTGTTTTGATTTTCCCCTTCGTTTCGGAGGAAAATGCTCGCGACACTATAAATGCCTCACTCTGTATGTTGTTAAATTGAAAGTATGTTCCTATCGAGAAGTAACATCGCATTTATCACATATATTGTGACCTCACCCCGCTCCCTAAAATGTGTATATAATATTGTAGAACATTTTAGAATTTCGGCCTCCCTCCTTGCATTGTATCGAGAAAACACACCCTTATTAATGCGGACAAGTTCAACCATCGCTATTTTCAATTAATTGCCAATGTTTTCCTTTTCGTTTTCATTCCGAAACATATATTTGTACTCAATTCGGAAGTCATTTTGTTGATGAACGTTGGGGATTTGTGCCAATTTGTGCCATTTCAGGCTATTGGTAGCGTGTGATGTAAATTTATTGTGTTAGTGAAGTAAATACTATTGTAATATATTGTTTACTAGAACAGAAAAAAATACAAGCCACAGAAATAATCACAGAAATTGGAAAAGTTACGAAAGCAGTGCTGTTGCCTATTTGAATGAAAATTTCATTAAAATATGTCAGAAATATCTGACTGCAGACAGATGCCACTTAGAGCAATTTCTATAACATAGATTAGTATTCATTATGAAATAAAACTACTTTGTGTGCTACTACGGGTTAAAGTTGAACGTGTTGAAATGTGAGAACATGTCTACCGATGGAGTCGATTACTGGAACGACATTGACCTCGCGCAGTTTGCGTTCAGTTGCGGATGAAGGTAAAAAAACAACTCTATCAGAACAGGCTTCTAATGTATTTGGCCATGCTCAGCCTCGTAGACACGCCAATCTATCTAGTATAATGATGGGAAGAACAAATTATGTATGTATTCCTATTACAATGTCGAGATCAAACTATCATTAGAATATTCAAAGCTTGATTGGATACTTATCCATATATATAGTAGCCCCTGGTGGTATATTGGTAGCCATACTTGCCTTCTAAACCCAAGGTCGCGGGTTCAAACCCGGCCAGGATCGATGAATATTTTCGGGCGTAAAAATCGTAAGTATGGCTTCCTCCTAAAGGGAAGTAAAGCCGTGGGTCCCGTGTCGTACATTTACGACACGATAAAGAACCTCAAGCCTGAAAGAAGGGGCCTCTGAGTAAAATTTGTCGGCCATTTCACGCCCTGAATAGAATGGGACGCTGATAATCTGAGATGTTAAAGAGCGTCCTTAAATAAACACACACATACACATATTGGAGTCTTGGAGCTCCAGTACCGAGTGGCAGCAGAGAAAACCGAACATAAGTTTGACTATAGCAGACATAGTTGGATAATCAGCACGACTAGCTCAGCGGCATTTAGTTCAGATGGTTAGAGCTATAGATGGGGAGGTAGTGCGTTCCATCCCTCATGGCTCAACTTTTTATTTTTCTGCTGGAGTTAAGGAGATTTGCTACCATTGCAATGATTTATTCACATACGTAGTACTACACACACAATGTGCTATAAATTTATATTTTCCACATTTCTTTTTCCTGCTGAAGTTAAAGGAGATTTTACACCATCACAATCATTTACCCGCTAGCATAGTAGCCCACACGATCCTCTAACAATTTATATTTACAAAAAGGAGGCGAGCGTAGGCCGTCAGGCCGTAGCGAGCCGCAGAAAACAATTAGTGGCTTCAAGGATTTACCCGAGGTTAGTTTAAGATTAGTGTGTGTGTGTGAATTAAATGCAAATTCCAATAAGGCAACATATGGTAAACAGCGATAAGATGAAGTTGAAACATACCTGAAAAAACTCAGTTTTGTAATAAGGAACAACATATTTACCCAGAAGTCTACGGAGGACAATGCATAGGTTGCATTTTAGGCTACGTTACGTTTAACAAAAATAATACATGCAAATCTTACGGTGTTAAAAGATGATGGTTTTCTTTTCCATTTTGCTTGCGGCTCCAGTCTCGTTCTTCCGCTACCATTCGGGACTGCAGCATTCCACTTTCTCCCCTACCGCTCGGGACTGGAGCCCCATGACGACTCGAATTCTACGGAAAGTGACAGGAAACACCACATCAATAATTCGAAATATGAGTTACTGTCCTGTAAAATGCCAATGTAGTTACTAATGCTATAAAGATTAACCTATAAATGGCACAACGTGCAAACAAGCAAAATGGGGCTACACTACCAGTTTAAAGAAGGCCGCCCTTCTTGCAGAATGCATGAAAGAAAAACAGCATTCTGGCATTTGTTTTTTGAGCAGTGAAGGTATAATACCAGTTGAAATTCATCAATAAATGAAGATTAAATATGGTGATGTATGTACATAACACGAGCAACATACGAGTGGAGTAAGAAGTTGGGAAATGGTGCGACTTCTGTAACAGACGCTCTTTGCTTGTTTCAGTCACTTACCCAAGCAATAATTGAAGGCAGATGTGGAAAATCGCCGTATAACAGTCGATGAAATAGCAGCAATTCTGAATGGCTTAGCACATCACATTATTCATAATGTGTTCCAGTGATTTTCATTTTATTCACCCTCATAGTTGCTGCTAAAATCTGTAAGAAACACTAAGTTGAGTTCTAGATCTTGGAAAATCGTATTTATTAATCTTGATTTGGTATCCGTCGTTTGGCGCTTCCAATATGGAAAATTTTAGTTGCGCTTATTTTCCTACATAGGGCAAATTTACAAGTGGTAAGTGCATCGTCTCTATCGCCACCTGGCAGGAAACTAAGGTATTGCTTGGACGTGAAACAGTCGATAATTTTGCTCAGGACTTTTTTCAGGTATGGATTTAACCTGCCGTAAATCTACTATAAGTCCCTCCTGGAAACCTGGCGCTGAAGGTATTTGCATCCATAAAGCCCAAGCAATTTAACCGGATTTAGACCCGAAGTACGCGCAACCCTTAGATCATCGAGGTTGAGTTTATGTAATCAGTAAACTGTAAAAATGGAAATATTTGAAACAATACTAACAAAAATGCACGATGAAATGATACTTGGTGTTTATATGCATTTTTTTAAAGATTTAAAATTTTTTTATTTAATTGCAATATAGAAAGAGACACGTCAATACCCAGTGCAATTTGTATGCATTTCTAAACCAGGGAAGTGCAAAATCTACCAAACGCTTGATTAATAGTGGTAGACAACAATCCAGTACATCACCCTATTACTATGAAAGAAACGTGTGCGCATCCGGCTTTGTAGCTCTGTTTCATTCCCTCCCCCCACATCTCTCTCCCCCAAGAACCCTATACTTTTCATTTCCCTTCCTTTCATTTCTTCCCTTTCGGCTTTGTTCTTCATTCCTATTTGTTTTGGGTTCCCGAAGTCTTCATTAGTTGAGATCACGTGCCATTGTCTCTCAACTTCTTAATCAAATCAACCCCTGGCCTTCCTCCCCTCTTTCTCGATTTCTTTCTTTCATTGCTTTCCCTTTGAAGTGCAACTTATCCTATTTCCATTGATTTTCACCTTTCTTTTAACTACGTCTCTTTCGGAAAGCAAATATACCGCACATTCCACTTTATGGGCAGCCTCTGGCAAATTAAAACGAAACAGCTATTTTTCAACTAATTTGTACAGCTGAATCATTTTATTCATTTTAAATCTACTCACAAATGTGAACTCTTTTGATAGCAGTCATTTAAATTTTTAATGAGTACAACAGCATTAATACGTTATTTGTTCAGACCAACCGATGGCATATGAAAGGGCATTTTATCGTTTCTATTATTAGCAGCAGTAGCATGGAAGAAATACGAGCAATATTATTTATCTTACAAATATTCAAGTACAATTTTTGTTTATTTTCTCATTGAAGAACATAAAAATTATGTATCGCAAAAACTATATAAGAGATAAATTTGCATATTATTGATATGTAATTTATTGTGAATTCACACGCATTTTTATATAAGAGATAAATTTGCATATTGTTGATATGTAATTTATTGTGAATTCACACGCATTTTTATACAAGAGATAAATTTGCATATTGTTGATATGTAATTTATTGTGAATTCACACGCATTTTTATACAAGAGATAAATTTGCATATTGTTGATATGTAATTTATTATGAATTCACACGCATTTTTAATTAAAATTATACATTTTCATTTCAATTTTACGAATTGATAGTGTACTATTTTTACTTCATTTTTATTACGAACAGTCCAACTGGCTAAATATGTTAATGTTTATTATTTATTTAATTTTTTGATATGATATAATTTTGTGAAAACAAAAGAAAGAAGCGTTCAAAAAAATTCTTGAAAAGTTAGTGCAAATTGCTACTTTCTGATATAAAAGCTGGTGTAATTTTTGTATCCCTGAATAGTCAAGTAATGATACATTTCCTTATGGCTCTAAAATACCGAACATTGTGCATTTAAAGTTAATAATTTACTCATTATGTGATTAGCGCTAAGGTAAACAGAAAATGGAATTAAGATGCGTTTTAACTTAATGTGCAATACAACGTTCTCATTAAATATGCACCGAAAGTAGAGTTAGGACACTTAAGCCCTCAACATATAAAATTATCTGTTATGCAATATAGTTTACTCGTTGTTTACATAAAAATGTTACACGCAGCAGTGTCAATCTCTACGTTCCCAAAACGTATACATTTGAAACAATGCACAACTAGCCTAGGCATTGTTATTCAAAACAGATAAAAATACTTGCAATACCATTCGGTACATTACTTAACATAACATAAGATACTATAGAAATAAGAAAAAATGTTCTGACACAAAATATAAAAATCCTTATACAGTGAGAATAGCTTAAAGCAACTAGCAACCTACACAGGTGCCAGAGTTCCTTTATGCGCGGACTCGTGAGCAGAAGGTCTGGGGTTAAATTCTCATCAGGACCGCCCCGACTGAGGTTTCTTCCAGGTTTTTCTCAGTCCTCATAAATGGCAAATGCCGAGGTGGTGTAAACTTGGTCTGGAACGCTTCCTTCCTTTAAAAAAATTCTTTCCCAGGTTATCATTCCATCTCATGTATCATCAGTGTCCACGCATAGTCGGTCCTGGTGGTCTAATGGTAGCAATACTTGCCTCGTAGGCCCAGGATCGCGGGTTCGATCCCAGTTTTTTCGGGTGAAAAATTCTAAAATTTTCTAAGAAAAAATGAAAAAATCCTCTCTTTAAAGAAAAATATCACGAAAATTTCCAATCTTTTCATCTGTAGACTTAACAAATTGATTAGCTCATAGTTTTTAAAAAATGTGACTATGTCAGGCAAAAGTGAAACTGCTTCAGGAAGACGTTAGTTATTATTTGGAATATATTCCTTGAATTACCTATCGAACTTCGGCTTGACAAGAATTTTTCGATCAGAACCCCAGCAGTTCCAGAGATAGTCAAAACTGACTCTCAAGGAACATTTAATGTTTGACGGAGAATAAGAAATTCAAAGATATTAGATCTCCAAGACAATATTAAGAGTAAGGTAAACTGAAATCAGTTGAAATGACTAATTGGCCATAAAAATTCAGAGTCCTCTTTACAATGCGTCCTTATGGTGTGTTAGCAAATTAGACATTATGTACGACAAACGTGATGGTAGTCTTGTTCAGTTTGTCCACGCCACTGACAGTCAACTCTTCAATATAGCCCAAGATATTTCAATGGTAACCCAAGATTAGCGCATCACACCAGTAAGGGCAAGAGTGCTTCCTTAGGCAAATTAGCTGGAAGCTCTAACTCGGCAATGACAACCGTCGTCAGAAGACTCCGACAGAAATCTATAGGAGTTTCTTCTTTTCTTCATTTCTCAACCCCCCCCCCCTCCTTGACAGATCCACCAAGCGTGCCCTCCGTTCGTCCGAGCAAAGTTCGGTAAAACTTTCTCTTTCTTTTAGCTTCTCCTCTTCTCGGCCCATATGGCTTGTCATCTACAAAAGGCGAAGAGATAGGGGGTCTGACTCTGCACCCCAACCTATGCCTTCAGCTCCAACAGACGACGGGTGGGCTGTTAGAACTGGTATAAATACCGCATCCGGCAGGGTGAATATGTTCCCAAAATATAAATAAGATGATAATAAAGGAGTTTTGTGAGAAAGTTGAAGGTGGGAGACGTTAAAGAGTGGCTGGATTCATGGAACACCTCCACACTTCCTTTTCAACAAGTTACCAGGAAGTGACGTCATATCAAGGGGTGACAACTTTCCGTTTGAAGGGCGGCTGGTGGAAAAATTAAAGGAAATTTGTCGCCCATGTCAAGACTTTGTTTGAAGAATGAAAAACAATAGTTTCAAGGGAACTGCGATTCTTTCACGCAAGTTCTTCAAACTCAAACCACAATAAAAGCGAGGAGAATACTCTACATCATAGATACGATAATTAATAAAATTATTTCGTTCGTAGAGGTTTCTCTCCCACATCTGAATCTCTCAAATGGAAACATTAACATCTACTCTGAAATACGATCTTTAGTTCAAATTAATGCCTTATAACGCGACTTTTAACGATGCTATTTGAGTTGGCCATGAACTATTTTACAAGTCGGATATAAATTCGGCAATTTTTACATATTTGTGATTATAATAGTAAAAATATAGTTAAAATACTATAGACTTTTGTTGGTTTCTTGACAGTTCGGTTATATCTGTGAACAATTAACATATAAAAAAGATTAAATTAATTTCATAAGAGACGACAAATTTTAGAAGAATATTTAGGTGAAGGTTACAAAATGCAAATAGAAATAGTCACTGTAGACTGAGATTACAAATTGTTCATTTTACGGCCATTTTCAAGATTAATTATAGATTTTTTCTCACAATATTATAACACCTTATAGCTCGTATTTGTTTATAAATTCAACCTTGTGTTTTTTTAAGGTTTTTGTTTTATTATAACCGATTGTTTGTAAGTATTAGAGAATATATTATATTCCAAAAGAATTTAACCCAGCACATTCTTTAACGCATCAAATGTATCAAATTTCACTTTTAATGTGTTAACTATCTGTGTATCACTGCTATGTGATATTAGGATTTGCATTAAAGAACGTAGGCTTTGTAGGCTTATGATTTGTATGATCTGCAACTTTGCATTTTTTCTAGTTTCATTTTTCGGGGTACCTAAGACATAAATATTATGCCTTTAGTTCATTTAATATTTGTTTGTATATTTTTAAAATATTAACTACGCTTTCTATAACGTGTATACAGTCTGGAAATTGACGTCTTCCCTTTGTCTAAGCAAGCAATTAAAAAAACACTTTCTGCAAGTAATAAACTATTGAACTATGGGTTAAGAATGGATTGATTTAGATATGATGGAGGAGGATTTCAGATACGAAAGCACAACGAGACTTTATGTTTATGAATCTCCGGGAGGAAGGGCTGTAGTGAGTGGTAAGAAGGGTGGCGTGGTCCCTAACGCTTTCAAATTTCTTTTCATTTTTGATCTGTTGCGACTTTGACGGAGTCCATCCAAGCAGTAAGAGCTCCTGGGAAGGGCTTTCGTCGCACAAAGACACCAATGAGCAAATTTCACCACTGCTCATCGCTTACCAACAACCCATGTCGGCTGGCCTTATAACCCTGATGAACTATGAAATGAAATGAAAGGGAATAAGGGACAGGGAAACTCTTGTAAATAAATACACATTTCGGCATTCCATTAAGTGACCAGAGATAAAATCGTAAGTGCCAAGGAATTTGAACCCGGGACCTCCAGAATACGAGTTTTTAGTATTACTGTATGGGTGTGCTAAGATCAGAAATCACATAAATACCAAAATATTTGATTAAATGATTATTAGTATATGATTCGAATATTCTTTCATTTTACTCCATTTCCATTACGCATTAAAATAATATAATCGTCCTACAACATAAAAATAATAATAATAAAAAATTATTCTCCAAAGAATATGAACTAATGAGAACGAGATATAAAAATTAATGAAAACTGTTAAGTAAAGATATAGGTATGTGATAAAGGACAAAAATTATAATTGGAACGTTCATCTTAAGAGTTCATCTAACGAAGCGTAAACCACGCCCTTCAACCTATAAATTCCGGAAAACAATGTGTATACGCTCTGAGTCCTACAAGATAATGATCCTAACAAGCAGCTTATATGCAAATTAAAGTTGAAATTCACCATACGAGGATGAAAATAAACCAATATTTTAGAAAGGTAATGAGCATTTAAACCTCGTTTAAACTTCACTTCATTATGTCCGTACAAACTTAATGATGCAAACAACAGGCATTAAAAGTTGAATTTCATTATTTAACGCTTGAGTAAAGCAGATCCAAGTGAACTCCATTTAAGTCATTCATCCAGCTGAAAGAGCCACCATAACAATGTAACAGTATTGCTGGAACAGTTAATTTAGAAAAGAAGAACTGTGATTTGAGACAATGTGTCTTGCACAAAAGCAGTTTAAAAAAATGGAAAAGGCAACAAAAAAACCAGGAAAGGAATTTTAGTACTTTACAAATTTCACTAGAAGTGCATTTCACTATACTTAATTAAAAAAAACATCTTCAGCATTATGATAATAACTATACATTTATTCTGACTCGTTAAAGAATTGTATTATTTGTCCCCTCAATAATCAAATTTTACTAACGACAAACATATATTTTAATTTTTTTTTTTTTTTTTTTAGAATTTTCGTTTTATTTCTAACACATTTTTGATTAGAAAGGAAAAAACAAAAAAGACTTGAAAAATTCAGGTCAAGGTCGGGATTTGAACCACGGATCTCCAGTCTTCTGTACTAACGCTCTAACCATCTGAACTACCATGTCCTCTTCAAGTACGGAACCACGAGCCTCTTATCATCTGATTCTATATATACTGGTGAACTCCCCAGGGTTTTCTTTACTGTAAGAGTTTTACTTCTTAGTAACGCTACGAGTACTTTTGACCCAGGGTTCTAGTTTAACCACCAACAATATAAGGGGCTAATTTATATATAGAAACTGCACTTGTTCACTACCCGTGTGTAGGACATGAGTTGGAAAAGAAGAATTAGACTTCAAAAGTTCGGGTCACGGCCGGGATTCGAACCACAGATCTTTAGTCTTCTGTGCTGACGCTCTAACCAGCTTAAATACCGTATACTCCTCCAAGCAAGAAATCGTAAAGCTCTCTCATCCCTTCCTAAGGTTCTTTCTTTCCAACTAATATCGTTCATGAGGCGAGTGTGAAAAACTATTTCTATAAATGTGACACTTGTTATACACCATCAGGATTTACATCTAAGGCCTGTTTCGGGGCAAGAATGATCGAGTTAGTCTCTCCAGAAACTCACAAAATGACAAACACACTAAAACATTCTTGCTAAAGGCTGAGTTCATTTCCCCGAGTTACTATGTTTGTGCATATAATCATCACTACTTATTTACCTCAACTTGGCAAAATAAAATCCGTTAAAATAAATTACAATCTGCTGAAAAATATGTGCTGTAGGTGTAGAAAATAAATATGTAATATTTTATTTACTCTATAAGCACAGTTATGTTCGGGGGATAGTGTGTCGTTTTTGAAAAAAAAAATACTGAAGGAGATATACGACAGTTGAAATTTCTGGACACCAGCAATGAAGACTGGATGTATTGTTAGATATTGCAACTGTTCAACTATATATTTAAAATATTACAATGAAATTACACGTATTCACAGTTACAAAATATTCATACTAAAGCAAATTAAAACAATTAAAATATTGCATAATTAATTAAAAGCCACTTTAAAAATTCGTTATCTCTTATATTAGGAACATTATAACATGACGTTATCCAGTTTACAAAGGTATTTTCTGAACAAAAATAGTATGAAATACTAAACGTTTTTCTAATTGTAACGTGGTATTGCAGTAGCTATAATAAGAATGTTCTGGTGTCACGGGCTATGATTACAGATGAAACATGAAATGAAATTAGGAATAATGAAAAAAATATTTTGAAGGGAACAAAGCGTTTCCAAGCCTAAATTTAGGGTACCTCTAAGGCATTTGTCATTAGTGAAGACTCAGGAAAGCCTGAAAAATAGTCTCAGCGAGGGTGGACGTTTAAGGCAGGATTTGAACCGTAGATATTTGGTGCACAACCCCGCACCTTAGTGATCTTTTGCCACCCGTGTTAGTTACCAAAACCGAGGTTTAAAAATAATTATACAGTAGAATTAAATATCTAAACAGAAAGTTAACAAATTTCCAGTATACAATAACCCTTTACGAAATAGGAAATTAATATACCTCAGATACATAAGTATGTTAATCAGGCCATTTTCAATAGTGATGTTATACAAAACAATGATAAACCGCCCTTTAAACGTTTTTTCTCTTAGTGATATACAGGATGTTTCAATAAAAGTTTGTAAAAATTAAACAAGAAATAAGAGATGCTCTGCTTAATATTTTGAAATAGTGGACTTGTGATCTACGCCTAAACATGTGGGGGAGAGCCTGAAGGCTAGGCAATCTATAATGCATTGTTATGCTCGCCTATCGTCCACAATGGGGCTTTGTTTTATCGTTAATTTTCATGTACCCTTTCATACAATTCGAAGAGTCCAACAATACAATGGCGCAGTACCGATGCAGTTTTTCAGAGCTGACATTCAACTTCTGTATGGGGCAGTACGCAGCAATGCCCTCACCGCTGAACAATTTCCAAACAGGCCTCATTCTTCGCCACAAATAACTATTTCTGCATATCACCAATGTTTATCATACTTGCCTGTTGGTGATCGTCATTTTAAGGAACTGTTGTGAGGGACAAAATCGTGCATTATGTCAGGTTCGTTAATGATGTAGTGTGCTGTTATAATTATATGTAAATACTAAATGTAAATAATGACATGTTTAAGCTTTTCAGGCCCTAGTCCCCCTATCTCAAAATGTTCAGTAGAACATCCCCTATTTCCTTTTGCACGCTTTCACTGAAGCATTCTGTATACATCTACTGATGACTTCAAAATTGCTGATGAATTTTATTTTTAATAATAACTACTTTATGTATAAATTCCGGACATTTTCTTCTATATTTCCTGCTGAAATATTCAATCTTTTAAATGTATTATTTCTATAGCTGCTTCCAATTATTTTTCTGCACTGACTCAAGTGCCTTTCAAATTCGTACATCCCATAGCACAGATTCAAGATCATTTGTATGATCTGGGGAATATTAAGATTTTGTTTGCCTGGGTACGAAGCTATTGTGACAACTGCGGCATTGCGTTGGTTGATGAAGGAACTAAATCAGTAATTTTACATTCTCCAGAGACCGTTGTTGAATCTGCACCGTCAGATATCAAACCTCTCTTAAGGAATTGTATTGTTCAAGACCGATTCCACTCAGTGTGAAACTTATATTAGTACATTCCTTAATTATTATGCACGTAACAGTTGCCTGGCACCTTACGCGTATTATTTCGCAATGATTCTTCAGTACAGTCCCTACCAAAAGTTTAAGCACACTTGCATATATAAACTAAATGCATTTTTCCTTAGTTTCGTCAAAAATATCACTTTATTAAGGGGTACATTTAAAAAAAGAGTTATGTAAAAGTACTCTTTTTCATAAGTTATGGTATTTTTTCACTTTTAGAAAAATTGCAAAAACTATATCCCTTTTTCAAATTTTGTGGAGATTTAGCCATGAAAATATATGGGGTATAAGTGTTATCTTTTTCGAAGATAAACGCATATACATAAGGAACATTTATGAATATAATATTACTACCATATATTGCTTTATCAAAAATTGACACAATGTTTATTACTTTCCAACAAATTGGAAAAAACGAGATTGAATTGGTACTATTTGTCCTTCCAACATGCAATTTAAACGAATGTCTAATAGTATCAACTGAAGCTGTTTTAAAACAAATTGTTACGTGATAAACATTGTGTTTATGTTTAATATACCAATATGTCATAGTAATATTATATTTATAATTGTTCCTTATATATGTGCATTTATTTTCGGAAAAAATATCACATGTACCTCATATATTTTCATGGCTATATCCCCACAAAGATAAAAAAGATATTTTTGAAACTATTCTAAAAATGAAGAAATAAAATAACTTATGAAAAATAATGACGTTTACATAATTCTTTTTTTTTTCATGTATCTCTTAATAAGCTAATTTTTTGATGAAACAAAAGGCTACTTGACAAAATAGTTGAGAACAGAATGCATTTAGTTATACATGTGCAGGTGTCATTAAACTTTATGTAGGGCCTGTACTTATGGGATTTAGAGTTTGTGCATTCAGCCGTTACAGAGGTCATATTTTCTTATTTTTATAACAGATGGAAGTCCGATGGAACCAATTCAGGGGAATAAGGCGGATGTGATAACAAATCTTACTACAATTCATTGATTTTCTCCATTGCGGCTACACATGTATGAGGCCGAGCATTATCTTGATGTAAGATGATTTTCTTCTTTCTCGAATATTTTTATCTTCAATAGATCCAAAAGTACGCTTCAGAACGAAAAGAATAAATTAGCAGTACACACTTGGCATCTCAGAAAACCAAGCCCTAAATTTTCCGGCCGATTTCACACCTTCTTTGGCGGTGGAGAATCGTGACGTTTCCATTGTTTAGACTGTTTTGTAGTAATGCAGCCTGTTTTACCAGGTCACAAGCTGACGAGCAAAGTCAGCGGGATCACTTTGAAAAAGAGCCAAACTTTGCTGACAGATATACTTTGATTCGCTTTTGTTCTCGAGTTAGCTGTCGCGGCACCATCTTGCCGATGCTTTTTTCAAGCACAACGCTTCCCCAAAAATGTGAAATACGCGTTACGTAAAATACTCAGAGGTTTTGCAATTTCGGATATCTTTAATCGGCGATCTTCCAGATCCACGTCGCGGTGCACCTTAGCCATCATTTTTTGTCGTCGTCCGATGCGTGCAATTTCTACCAAACTTTTACGGCTTCGTTTAAACTCCGCAGTCTCTGTGAATAGTTTAAAATGATAGTGCAGAGTCTCCTAGAGCGTGAATTTCTGTTGCATTCGCACCCTTCTTTACCAAGTACTCAATAAGCGCACAATGTTCGATAATTATCGAATACATATATCTGCACTGCAACAAACAGTTGTAGCTACTACCATTTTTGATTAATCTCTATTACTAAATATTTCTATGGAATATGTTGCGTTTCGATAACAAAACTGCTGCTGCAATTTGTGTTTTTTTCCGAAAACTTTTCAAATAACCCAGGAATATATAGCTATGTGGTCGCTAATGGGCTTTAAACCCATGAGCACGCCTTTATTCTTTCGTCTTAATTTTCTGTGGTTACTAGTTTTTAAAAAAAAATATTAAACAAGGCTTTCCAGAAAGACTGTGAATTTCATTAAAATATATTAAATTTATATGTATAATTTTGATAGGAACAGCAATATCTGATGCATTTTTCTTAAAGGTTAATAAAACAAACTAGACAATGCCATTATTTAATTACAGTTATCATTGAACTAGACATTATCACTTTTTAATAATTTTAACGCCCTTTTTAACTACTGAGGCAGCACAAGCGGTGGACACTGATGTTATATGAAATGATAAATTGGTAAAGGATTTATTTTAGGGAAGGAAGCGTTCCAGGCCTACGTTTTGGGTAGCTCCTCGGCATTTGCCATTTATGGGGACTAAGGAAACGGTTCATTTTTAAAAAGGTAGCAAACATTAGCTTTCTTATGAAGTATATATAGAATTTAATACTTCTTAAGCAGCAAATAATCTTAAACTAACTTTACTGTTAGTAAGTATCCGGTGGTTATTCTACTCAAGGTTAAAAATTACACGTAAGAACTGTTGTGTTTCTGGTTTATTTTCCAACATTCCCATTGTATAATTATTCTCCCTCGTTTCCTACTGCGGAATTTCAAAATGAAAACAGACTTTTCACGTTTCTTTACGGCAGTTTGTACACAGCTCTGTTCGTAAAGTACCTTAATTGAAAACGAGTTGGCTCCAGCTTTGAACTCGTCTCGGATTTGATTCCTCTTAATGACGAAAGTGTATCGCTCAACTTGGAGCGACTTAATCCCGTCATTGTATGGGCGTGTGCTTCTAGAGATGCGACAGCCAGTTTGCTTAATACAAACTTTCCTTTTCTCTCCGTGTACTCTCTTTCTCTCCTCAAACTCATTAACGAAAATTACCTCAAAGATTGGTACAGAACTTCAACTCTCATGTTTCTGTCCCTTTGGTAGTTACTAATTTCCCTTTCCTTCCTTTTTTAATGAGCGCAGTGATTCCGATATTCCGATACTTTCAAAGTCTCCAACTCAAGTTTTAAGCGTCCTTTTTCGGTTTAATTTTTTTCTGTGCTGGTTTAAATGGAACTTCTCAGTGTGTTCAGTTGAAATAAATTTCTAATTATCTTAAGCAAATGCTGAGAAAAGAGAGAAATAAAAGCAAGCCGAAGATATTACAGAGCTCAATGAGCCATACAAGTCGAGCAAACCGCAGTTCTTTGAGAACATTTAAACAGATGAAAATTTGACAAGTTGAAGCTTCTGAGGAATACATACACTATAACAGAGGGCAATCAAATTTAGAACATTTATGCTTATTAAATCTTTAGAATTATCTGATAGTCCTTTTTATACTCCAGGTTTATATTGCATGTTACTGTAATAGTTCCATTAATTTTAATTTTTCTGTTTTAAAGTAATTAAAATAATTAAAATATTTTAAAAAAAATATTTTTATACAGCGTGTTTAAAAAATGTAGAACAGAACTTAAGCAATAATTACTCTTATGCTTGAGTTACGGACATCCGGCTTTTCCCGAATCTGTCCTATATTTTATGCTTTCAGGGAAGTCCGAAAGAATTTTACTAAACAGCATTTCTAAAATCCTCAATAGTTCCAGAAGTTATTATAATCGGAAATCCATATTAAAATAAACTTTTTTGTTATTTACATATGGAGCTGAAATGTTTACACTTTTATATGACAACATCTCTGGCATCTCGCGAGTTTAAACAATCGTAACGATTGATTGATTGATTGATCCATCGATCGATCTGAGATATCTCGCTGCGCAAAGAGGACATGCAGGTTCTTATTTTAATAGGTTAATGTTAATTACGTCACTTATTGGAACTACTTGAGTGTAAATGTTTTAAGATGCCGAAGTGGAAGTGCAACTGAAAAATAAATATCCCAACTTTATGATGTGGTGTGGAGAACCGGAAAGCGGAAAGCATCGACTGAAATTCTAATATTTCTATTGTAAACAAAGGTGCAAGTGATTTGCAGGAACATTTGCAAAATACGAAACAAGAAATATTGCTAAATGTTAATACCAAAATATTTGTATTATTGCACATGAACAATATTTTAATAATGGACACATTTTATGACGTATTATATAATTTTTATTTAATTTTGTCATCAAAATATATTCTAGTTTTCAGTTTGAGATATCCCCAATTCCAGGAATTGCACCATATTACATGCAGAGAATGTTGTTTCTAGGGAATGTTCAAATTATGGCGGCACACACAAAATTCGTTGATGTTACAATGTTGCAAAAAATGCGAAAAATTTTGTCAATGTTTGAATACATTTTTTCACCATGTTAGAACTGTGGTTATATAAAATAATGAACGATTTTTTGTTTTTCCTCTATCTCCATTAATGATATTTAGATCGTTTTGTTAATTTAGTGCAAGCTGTTTGTAATATATGTTAAGAGATTTAATTAATCGAGACATGTTTAATTAATTTTCGGGAGAAAAAAACAGCCTCCAAAAATAAGTCAATTGAAAATACTCATTAAGAAAAGACGTATTATACAACAGTAAATTACATAAAAAATTGCATATATCTTGAAAATCTAAATGCAAGAATTTAGTTAAAAATAACGAATACCAAGTATAACAATATGAAACGTTATAAAAATAGTAAAACGAGTCACGAGAGTGAGAAAACCAAAAATTGCATTTGAATTGTATATAAAAAGTATAATTAAAGAGGGCAGTGGTGTTTTTCTCAGAAAAACCGTAGGAAAATATTGGGAAGAAATCATGAATTTCTTGCAGAAAGGCAAAAGTCAAACCTCTGACATTGCAAGCAGTGAGCTGACTTGGGCCAAGAGACAAGACATAAATAATACATACTTCATCGTGAAAAACAGAGCACTGAAATTTCAGTTGTTCAGGCAATCACATTAAGAATTATGCAGCAGTTAGCAAAATTGTATGAAGACATTCTTTTACCGCTTTCACAAGGACACTCTTTTTGCCAGAAACCTATCAGCATGTAGATAGGAATTCTAGATTTATTCTCAGCAATGACACAGGGAATAAAGAATTCCACCACAGTAAAGCTGTGAAGCATTATTTCTGTGTAAGACACTATCCCGTTCCAAATTAATAATGTTATAACGGGGCAAACACGTTATCTAGAAGTGCTATAGTCATTTATTGGTAAATTGGTTAAGAGTCGATGCACTGCATTTCCGCGCAAGACATACCCACGTCTTACCTATACCAACAAAATACCTCAGAATCTCGGGTATATTCAACAGCCTGTGAATAATTAAAAAACTTGTATGGAAAATCACCGACTTAAATGAAGATGGAACTGAAATAAAAAGGATTATAACAAAATAGGGACCAATAAAAGCGTGGTCTGATGTATTAATTAACATTTAGGGCAGGTTTACTAAATATTAGTTTTAATTTATATTTATTATACCCGTTCATAATCAAGTTTTGTGCCATTTAATTACTTAAATCTATTATTTGGCTCTTTGTATACCTACGCAGTGTATATTATTTGGCACATGGTCATTTTCTGAATCATGTTGCAGCTGAGCACTTTAAAGACTTTAAATACTCTCACAAAATGAATGCAGTTAAGTTCTATTCGGGTGAGGTGAAGGCCAAACAATCGACTTATCTCCACCTATCCAGGAAATTGCATGAAAAGTGTGCGTTCATGATAAGCAGGTTTAAATCCATTAATATAACTACGGAATCTCCACATTTGCCTGAAATATGATATACTTAAATATTAGTTCTGTACAATAATAAAGAAATCCCAATATAATGGGCAACGGTAGGGAAAACGTTTAATTTTCGTTTTTTTTTTCTCCTTCTTTATACGAAGCATTATCTTAAACCCAACAAACATATTAATACATGATGATATTACTAATTTGGATTGGGTTGTTTGGGGGTGGAGTTGGATATTTAGGTATTTCAGACTTCGCTCACAGCTGGCAGTTTGTGACTACGCCTCCGGAAGAAAGGGATTAATGTGGGAGTTACACGGGGCGGCCAGGTTCCATGAACGGAAACGGGGTTCCTACCCAAGGAGTTAGAGTCCTTCAGAAAGTTCGCTTCCATACAAGACGCTGAGGCAGAAACCTTTACAAAGCGCAAGCCACCATCACACCGCAGCAACCCACCTAGTCCTGGTATTTCTGGACCGTTACAGGACCAAAGGAATGATAATGGGAGATCGGAAAATTCATGGAAGGGAAAGTTACAGCATTCACTTCAGCTGCCATGGGAAACCAAGGGGGGGGGGAGGAATTGCTGGCTTCAAGGGATTTGAACCTGGGACCTTATGAATATGAGACGCAATGTTAACTACTGAATCACCGTGCATGGTAGCCATCACTAGGTAAAAAAAGGTGGGAGTTTGGTATAATAACATGGTATAGAATAAACATAGTTTTTATTAAAATAGCATGCTGCTTAAAGATAGATAGTAGGTTAAATGTGACCGTATAACAATGTACGGAGGAGGGGAAACTCACCTGCTGTTGCAGAACGATGCAGCAATAACATTTTTCCTAGTTCTTTATCATATCGCATACAAACTTTTTTTGTGTAATTTGTGTTACATTTCTTTCAGTTCTTTTTATTTTCATTATCTTTGCAACTGTACAGATCATCAGACGATTCATTGGTAGTTGCGAGGAATAAAGGATATTACACTAAATAAGACTTCAAAGTTTTGATTGACAAAATATTTAGCTGGCCTTTAGAAAAATTCAAACCTGTGCTTTCTAGAAAGAAAATGACAGCAAGATAAAGTCCATAAAGGTCTGTCACCAGTTCCATCTGCGGCATAGTTTAGTATGACATGACGAAAAACGAAGCACTTGTAAAAATATTTCTGTTTGAACATGTGGCTCGCTGGCAGGGTTTCCTAATAAATTATAATGAAAAATACGTGATGCTCGTATAATAGTGAGTTTACTCAAGCTGTTTGTGCAGCATTAGTACTCGCTGTACTCGCATACATTTCCCGAGACGACAGATAGGCCTATTTTCATTACCCTCTTAAAAGCTCTCCGCGCTTCGCTGCTCACTTGTTTAATTCCTAAGCTCGACACGACGGGGAAACATGCGTGAGTGTCGGGTATCAAAATGATGACGGTTGCTATATCATCACAAGACTAGGAGTTTGTCGACAGCCAGTCGTTCTAGAAAAAACATTTGTCTTTAGGCCTGTTTGTTTCCATAACTCATGTTACTGATGTATCGCACGGCATTCTTCCTCTTGTATTTATTGGCCTCTACGCCTGAGTCTGTATGTCACCTTAATTGACTCATATGCATCCATTTCCTGCATGAAACGGCATCCCGCAGAGGTTTGCGGGGGAAGGACGACTTTAATCAGTGTCAGTGGCGTAACGCCAATACCCCGTTCCCTAAAAATAATTCAACTATTTAATTTCAACATTACTTTTATTTAATTTAAATATAGAAGACCTATTTTCCGTTTTAAATTGCTTTTAATTTAATTTATAGTATTGAAGTTGATATTCTTGATATCAGATGTTAATTATTTGCCTCTGCAGTAGTGATGACTAAATACAGCACAATCTATTTTCAAAATTCCTTTCCTTCATGTTTTCCAAACTGAGACTGCAATGCATTCCAAGAACTTGTCTTTTGTATTTGTTTGTATGGACGTTTCACTATTTAACAGTGAGATCATTTTAAAAGTCTCGCAACTTAGATCGGCCTACTAGCGAACTAACCCCCTTCAATCGCCTACGCGAATGCCCATATCCTTTCCACCTTTCATGTAATTGCGAGCAAAATTTCGATATATTCGGCAGTTGGGTTATGTTGTTAATAGTGGCATTTCATTCAATAGTGCAAAAATGGTGTGCAGTGTTCAGATATTCGTTACGTTGCCCTATATTCATCTTCAATACATACATCAGGTACAGAAAGTCATGAGGCAGATCAAGAAGGTATTTAGACGTTAATTTCCTGGTAGCCGATTGAACACGAAAAACGATATTAAAGTTAATACACAATTTTAATGAAACAGGTTCTGCAGCTGACCGGAAAAAACCAAAAACGTCATGTGCTCACAGAAGAAAAATTTGCAATAACAGTTCCCGTTAAAGTTCTCCCCATTCCCCAGATTTTACGGTGTTTGATTTTCATCTTTTGGGGGACATTGCAAAATAGAGTTCATTCAGCTTCCCTCACGCATTGGGAACGAAGTTAGGTCCATTAGATGGGCATTAATTTCCTAAGAAAATATCAATTGTGTGCCAAGGAAAATGTACAACATTTTCAGCACCTATTGTATGGAGAGTGAGTACCAATTTCTACTTTTTAACACTTTGTACCTAAGATTTAAATTGGTGAAGCTCTTGAACGCCGCGAATCTACATAAGTAAATGCCGCCAGCAACGCGGTGTCTAATAGCCGACTGGCTGAACTATACATCGGGACTTTTAAACTGTTCTCAATATAATACAGAATGACTGTCCCTTCCCTATCAGTATAACATCTCTTATGGTCTTATATCTGAGCAAAAAATGTATAATCCACAACATTTTTTGCTTCAAAATATAAAATACTATTATCTTTTATGTTAAGTATTTACCGGGTCTTTCATGATTTTGTGCCCGGCTGTCATGAAAAGGGTGACGAAACAATGGTAGGCCCAGTATGTAGCGTGTTTGGGAAGACCACAAGAGAGTGTATTTAAAAAACAAAGTTTCAAAGTTACTATCAGTTCATCAAAAGATTAGAACAAGATTGAAATTTCATTGCACTGAAAGTTTATCTTAAAAAATCATGAATGCTTCTATTTAAATGCAATGTCATCAAAGATAAAGAGTAACAAACCTGCAAATATATATATAAAAATTAACACTAATAATAAAAGTAGATAAAGATAAAACACAGAGAAAGAGTCACACTCTTTCTCTGTGTTTTATCTTTATCTACTTTTATTATTAGTGTTAATTTGTTACATTGTTAATAATGTTTCTTTATTTTTATGTTTCATTAATATTGTTTGCACCTCTGGTGCTACTTTTAACTTTGCTTATTAGGCTTTATTTGCTTTTGTGTGTTTTGCTTTTGCGTGTGTTGCTTTTGACTTCTTTACTATTTATCTTTTTTTCTTTTAATTTTATTTCTGTGTTTTCTAAAATACTTTATTATTTATTACATCTTAAAATACCATGACACCTATCCAAGGTAATGTTATCACATTTAGCAGTTTCAAGTGTGACTCTTTCTCTGTGTTTTATCTTTATCTACTTTTATTATTAGTGTTAATTTGTTACATTGTTAATAGTGTTTCTTTATTTTTATGTTTCATTTATATATATATATATATATATATATATATATATGTTTAGAAACTATGTAATTATTTACCGAAGTATACAAATACAAAGTCTAAAAGTTAGCTATAAAATATTTTAAAGCAATAAATGTATTTCAGAAAACAAGAATAAAAGGCGTTAAAGGAACACACATTTTTGTTCAAAAATAAAAAATCGAAGATAAATAGCAATTAAAATAATACAAATGTTTTTGCCTAGTTGGAAAAATATTAGCATAAATTTAGAACCCCCCCCCCCCCCCGCACTTTATTGAGCTGTAACTATGACTTGTTTTAAGATATTTTATTAAATGTCTATAGTAGATATAAAAATAATTTGAATTAAATATTTATACACTACTACATCTTCAGTTCATACCAAATAATGTACAACTTTAATGCTAATGTTGTAAAAAAACTTTTCAGTGTTACAGATCTCTGAACTGACAACTCGATGTGTACTTTGTTACCGGCAGCTCATTAGTATTTTGATACTTCATTCAAGGAGCTTAAAAATAAGGCACTCGGTACGGAAAAGTCTTTTGTTGTAGGTGGATGTTTTACCAGGGAAAAGATACCGTTCAGCTAACACGGCAACCTGTTTTGAGATTGTTAAGCTGTCGTTAGAATTTTTCAGTTGTTAACGGCTGTCATGTTACGCGATCGCTCTCTTATTTTCACGCTAATTATCTTCCTGGGATACGCGACTTCCCTCGGGAGACCTTGGGAAAAGAAGTCTCCAGTGACGTAAGTAGCTGTGTCACTGGGTCGTGGTGCGAACAGATTAATGTATCAAGTGAGAATACTGCATTTAGATGCTTCGCAGCTCTCAAGTTTCCTTTCTTTCTCCCGTACATCATGTCGCTTTATTTTCTTTGCTTCATTTCTTCCTCTTGCCTATTTTTTCACTTTTTTTTTTCTCCTTGAATACTCCAATTTTCTGAACCCTTTCTCTTTATATTATATTTTATTTTCCTTTCTGCTTGCACTACATTTCTGCTAATACTTTCATTCTATCCTACTTTTATTTTTATTATTTCTTACATTTCCTTTCGTTCCTTTTATGTTGAAACTAGCAGTTTGATTTCGATTAATGTGCATTTGTTTTTTACCAAGTTTATACTCACTATCTACCAGATTACTAATGTCAACATGCTAGACAATCCCTTTCTAGTGATTGGAATAAATAATATCCTTACTAATTGATTCAGTTTATTTTTAATTAGTTTAAAATATCCAACTTTACTGTAAGTATTGGCAAATAATGACACTAAATACTATATTCGAAATTATCATTTAACTGACATAAAATAAAAACGTATGTTTATGTATTAAAGTGCTGTGCCCACATTATGGACTACTTTGTACAAGCCATACGTATTGAGGTTTTTCCTTCAATCTTGTCAATTTCTATTGTTTAAGCAACGGAGTGGTGACATACTTTTTATAAAAGGAGAGCAACTTTACATTGTACGCTTTAAGACATTACTTTAAGAAATGTGCATGTTTCTACAGTTATAGGGTTTTAGGTATAACCCTTGTTTGTGGACATAGTGATACTCGGATTTTTACGAAATTTTTTACTGAATGGAATTACCCAACTTTTGGAGCAAGAGAATCATTTATCCCATTTATAAGGGGAAGGAAACAATGAGAACTCCGGACAATTATATGGGGTCATTCTGTTACCAACTATGGAGAAAATATACTGTAAAGCATTACATAACAGAATAAAATCATCAGAGACAGAATTAGGTAAAGTATAAAAATTTCAACTTGGTTTCCGTAAGGACAAGGTACCGTAGACGACCCATTTATTCTAGACACCATAAGAGTAAAGCAAGCGTCAAATAAACGACGGAAACTACATTATACTTTTGTTGATTTTAAGATCGTCAGGCTCTATGGATCAAATTGCGGGCAAGGGAATACCTGGGAAAATGATTCGAGCTCTGCAGACGATATATGGAAATATAGAATGACCGGATAAAGGAAAGTTAGGATCTACTTAAGGGATATGGATAGGCTACAGGAATTTGCACGATGCAGGAAAATGACTTAGCTCGTGATATTATTGACGCGGATGATAGAGTACTATACTCTACGACGATTAACGGCCTACAGAGAGGACTACACAGACTATGGACTTACTGCGAAGATTGGTTATTCGCCATTAATGTTAATTAGGCAAAAACAATGTTTTTCAAGAAATTGTCAGTTGATAGTAGGTCGGAAACATGGACGTACCGGGACAGACGCTGGACAACGTGAATACTTCCGTATGCTTGGGTATTACTTTTACAGTGAACGTAAGGTAGACGAAGCTCATTAACTTGATAAGAATAAAGCAAGAGTGAAAGCAGCAAAAATGATTCGGCTACGTAGTAAAATCCCAGATATGCCTGTAGGTGTACTGGAAACCACATATGGGGCAATAGCAAGATCTACCATGTATATGGGGTAGAAATCTGTGGATGGGAACAAACTGCGGTCCTAGATTCAGTGAGGACATGATTTCTCAATGGAGTTCTAGGGCTGGGGAGGAGCACAAAAATTAAGAGGGAATTCGGAAGCTACAGCGAGACCATAGAGCGCAAAATTTGAGTAGTGAAGTACTGGCTGCAAATTATGCATGAGAACCTAAATTTAATTAGGGAAGTTTGCTGCTATGAACAGTTGGGGATAGGAAGGAAAACGATTTAAACATTCAAATTAAGAAAGGGGCTCGAAACAGTAGGTCTGAGCTACATTTGCATGGTGGGTCAGAGGAATAGAGAGACCAGATAGAGGAAGGTTAGGGTCGGCTTAAGGGACATGGATAGGCAGCAGGAAATTGCGCGCCGCAGGAAAATGATTTAGCTGAATGTACAACTTGGGCTAAAGGGCTAAAATCTGCACGGGGGATAGAGGCTGATAACAGGTGAGGAGGGGGGGAAATTGATTGAATCTGCCGTGTGTCATTCATAATGGGATTTCTTCATATTTTATATGGATTTTTAATATTTTTAGAGTTAATCTCCTTGTATTTCTTTTTCCTTTAACATTTATTTCTCTTTATTTTAATATTTAATATATGTTTTCATGTGTTATTGTGAAAGCTCTAATCTAATATCTTGTACTAAATCAAACAGACCTAGTGTATTATAAAAGCATGTACACCAGTGCATCAGTTGAAGCTGTATTGTATTGATACCACATTAATAAGTGCTACACTCTTACTTCTTTATGTACCTGTTCTCTACCAGTCTCATGGCAGGAAAAAATTGTTGTACATTTAATTAAAGAGCATTAGAACTTTCGTGATCAGTTTCCTACTTTCAGAACGGCATTTCACGAAATGTCATAAAATGTAATCTACTGGTTCAGTGCAGCACCCAAAAAAAAAACAAACAAACAAACAAAAAAAAACGAACGAACGAACGAACGAACGAAAACGAAAGTTTTCACAGAGGAAAAACTAGATGAAATTTGCACAAATCCTGAATGTAAAACTTGCACTAGAAGTGGGAGTTTGGACATGTGAAAAATAAGGTTAGAATGAAATCAGAATTATTTCGGTGGCCGAAATTAATAGTAATAAACGTTTGTTTTCTCAATACAGTATCTGCTTAACCGAGATAGTCAGAAGGTATTGAAGTACGAGCTTCGCTAGCTGCGGATCTGTGTATTCTAATGTCTGTAATTGTTTACTTTGTATTTAAATCGTGTGGTACGCTTCTATGTTATTATTATTATTATTATTCAAGCATGGCAACCGTTTTACTAAAATATGTGCGAAGTCACCCTACAATGTCAAAAAGAGGGGAACCTCGAAATCCTGAACCTAACCCGTTCTCACAAATAGAACATGTCGACACTCGAAACCCATAGCAACTCATATTTATATTTCTTCACTCACAAAATGGGGGGAGGAAACTCTCGCAGTGAGGTCACCGACGTCACCGGTGTTATTTATTTTCTTGTTATTATTATTGTTAGTGGCAGAGCAAAGGGTAGGGAGAGGGGAGCCGTGTACCTATAGCCCATAAAAGTGTTGTCAGAAGACCGAGGAAACGCCATTATTCAAACGAACACAGGCTTCTGCTCCAGACATGGATGCTGTGATCTATTTTATGCCCAAGTGGTTGGGAGGAGACGAGGCGCAGGTCAGGAAAAGGTGAAGCCGTTCTCAGGGGTGTGGCACAACCCCACATCCGGTTCCGACTACCCTCTTCTTATCCTCAGGTGGAACATTATTTTCACCTTCACACAAACGGGCTAGAGCTGTACATTACTTTGATGGAAACTCCCAAAGGAAACGAGGGCCTAATTTCCATGGAAGCTCGAGTTTTCTCCAAATCTCTAGTGTTTCACTGTTGAAGGTTTAGCTCATAGTGCATAAAACCTGTGTGACAAAGCTAAACTAAACACTGCAATGAAATGTCCCGGTTGATGTTTCTACCTGCTACTTTGTCTTACAGGTTGCATACAGGCCTCTTACCATGATTAATCAAATTATATACTTATCCCTAAATAACTCTCGGACCATACAAGTAATGGTCGGTCGCGCGGCCCTCATCGTATGAACGAATAGCAGATCCGTTCCATAAAACAAAACTCTTTTCTCAACAATTTATGCAACAAACCACTTATTATTGATTTGCTTTATTTATTGACGATCTTCAACATTTCAGGTCATCAGCGGCCCATTCAATTCAGGGCGTGAAACGACGGAAAAAATTGCTGAGAGGCCTCTTCTTTCAGGCTTGAGGTTCTTTTTCAGGTTTAGGAGGCAAATATGGTTACCACTACACCACCAGGACTGACGTACTCATAAAATAACTTAATGGAGCATTAATTGCAAGGAAACTTTTACGAATGGACCAAGCGGATCTCAATGAAACTTGGTCGAATTACCAATTAGGTCATTGTGGGGCCTATTTCAATTGTACTTTGTCACCAGCGGCGTAGCTCGGCACCAATACCTGAAACTATAGCACCAGCCATGCATACCATAAGAACATGATAGAGTATGGCAATATAAGTAGCAATGAAAGGCAATTCGATTATTACTCGTTTAGTAGTGCAAATGATTATTTATATATTGATTATATGGATAAGCTGGAGAAACGGAAACAATTTATCTTTTATTACAAACAATATACACATATTGGAACCCTGTTTGTTTCCTTAGATCCAATCATCCACAGCCCTTTACTGCATCTCCCATACATTATATTTCTATCTTCTCCACTTTCAGCTACATTAGTCATGCATAGAGTCTTCCTGAAAAATGCAGTCATTTTCATCATTGAAATGATATCATCCGCATGTTATTATCCAGGACATTGTAGTAATTTTTCCATTATATTTTCAAGAATTGTCGCAGTTCCTTGGTCATCCACACCTGACCTCATGTTGCTTGCAGAGTTACATCTAATTCTAATTCCTAATACCCCTAATAGAGGTTTGTTTGCGATCTATGGTGATAAATTCAAATAGCATTAACTTATGAAAAGCAATGGCTCCACTAGCGGTGATATTCTGTGGCAGGCGCAAGTGTGAGCTACCGCCATGCATTGCATTTTCAACTACAGCAAGCTGGTGAGAATTACACTGATGTCTAATTTATTCCACTCCTCTTGGCAAGCTTTCCAGAGACCGTTCACAGTTCGGCGTCATCTGCTTCCAAAGGCCATTTTCATCATCCCAAATCCATTGGCGATGCATCAGTTAATTTAACAGGGACATCGCTGTGAGGAATGAAATGTATTCCTGTTTCTCTGTCTCCATATGTTTCAAAATGTCGAACTGAAGCAGAGTATGGCTTGATGGCTTATCCTGATACAGCCAGATTACTTTTTAAGGTTCATATCCTTAGTGATAATGCTGTTCATAGTTGTAACTAAGATAACTAATTTCAATGAAATATCGTTGCTGGATTCAGGACAGAGACAAGGGCCTTAACCTTCTGGATTATTTAGTATGTACTGCTAGTGACTGGTCGTGAATTTGCCTGTTTCTTGCCCTCTGGAATAAATCCTACTCTAGTTTTTACTTTTTTTTAATGCACATAAAATGTCTTTCTTGAAGAAGGTGAAACCATGCCACTTATATTGCTTAATAATGTTGAATAATAGTATTTGACATCGGAAAGAGCATGAAAAAGCAGTACAATGCACTACTATGTGTTTGTCACACTGCCAAACTGAGAATCGCTTCCTTTGGTTTAAGAACGGAGCTACGCAAAATTTCTAAACTTGTTACCAGATATCGCTAACAACCATTTGTGTATTAAAAATATTCATTGCATCAACAGGTTTAATTAGATTTTTTTCTAAACGAATACTTTATTAGTTACTATGCGTTCAGTTAACTTTTCGTACAACTGCCTGTTTTCCATTAATCATTTAAAAATTTGACGGCAAATGATATATTAATAATATGGATATATCAATAATTCTAAGATATCTTATTGATTGTATTACAAAATTTCATTGAAATTGGTATGGCCATCCGAGCAGTATTGGAAATGCGATACTGAAAATGTCTAGCATTGCTATGCATACATTTTGTTATAGCTGAAAGAATGAAACGACCTGCGAGGTGTCGGGATGCAGATCACATGCCCCCGGGGCTATAGTGCCAAATGAAGGAAGGAAAGAATGAAAAATTATTTGCTGTAGCCCCGATTGAAAAAGGGAAGAATTTGCCGTCTCCTACCTCGTTTTTTATACCATTGTTTTTTAATTTGCCCCAAAGACAGAAATTGTATTCCTACTTGAATCTAATTTTATGTATCATAGATAAATACGAAAACATGTTGAGACATAACAAACTTTGGAATTGTTGAACCTTCCCACACAGCAGTCCCTTGCTCGATTTGTATCTGGCGTGACCTTTCCTTCAACAGCCACTGAGCACGTCTCTGTCGACCATGCAGTACGAGTGGGCGATACTTGTATGTTTCACCTAATACTTATCTGAGCTGAATAAGATAGCTCATTCAGTAGCAGTAAATTCGATGTAACAACTGTTTTAATTGTGAAAAAAGCCCGTTTTAACTACTGAGGCACCACAGGCGGTGGACACTGATGATACACGAGGTGTAACGAGATACTGAGAAAGCATTTTTTTTAAAGGAAGGAAACGTTCCAGGTCTAAGTTACGGTAGGTACCTCCCCGGCATTCGCCATTTATGAGAACTGAGGAAAACCTGGAAAAAGCCTCAGCCAGGGAGGACGGTCCTGAGGGGATTCGAACCCCATATCCCGAGCCTTAGCAGCCTCGGCCACCCGTGGCGATATGTAGCACTTTAGACTTTGTTTAGGATACCTCACGAAAGCACTTAATCCTCTCTGTAAAATTGTAAAAGGGCCAATCATAATATAAAATAACCTCTTAGGAACACAGTTATTAATGATATTTTGTTTCAATGTCTTCACTTTGTAATGATGGGTTGTTTAGTGCTGAATCTGACATTTCAAGCAAAAGGAAAAGCCTGTAGAAGATATGAATGTTACAGCTGACATACGAAAATGCACACATTTATAATTAACGCAAGAATACACATTTTAGGATGCATCTCTTGCTACGCCATATGCTGGCTTAGTTGTTTAGACTGCTCCAGTAGAACAGTCGTAGTTTCTTGAAGACAAGTGTCACTTATGAGCATTCAGTAAAGGGCGACAAAACGGAGCTTCAAGTAAGCAATTGCTGTGAAATCTAACAAGAAAGTTAACGCAAGTTGCAGTTCGTGTGACCGGCACAAAAGTGCAAATGTGGTCAATTATATTGTCAGTTACAAACATTGGATGCTTCAGTGGTAAGGGACTAAGCCTAGCAGATCACAATAATTGCAGAAACTTTACACATTTAAGCTGTTCGGCTGCATCTGTTTCTATTATAATTCCGGCATGTGTTTTGTAGTAAAAATAGGCATATCCAAAGTCACGCGATAACGATATCGAACGACAGTACCTGTAGAAGTACTGTATACTGTAAATGTTCTGCACGAGCTTCCTAACCAGTAGGTTTTCCGATCGTGACGAGTCAACCAGAATAGCTAGACAGTTTACAAACAGACTCGCCCTTAATGAATGCTGCAATAATTCCTTTACAGAACAGGAAATAAAGTTAGTTGAATTCATAACAACATAAATTAAGATATGGTCGCAACAGATGGACGTAACATGTGAGGAACCCCCAATAAGTTTATGTAGAAAATCTGCTGGAAAGAATTGATTTAAATACGATCTAAAACTTGCCGAAGATGTGCGCGTTAAGTGATGGAAGCCAGTCGTCTAGTTATCTGATTACGTAAGAGGAAGAAGTGGGGTGTTATTCCGCTGGAAAACGCAAAAGCAATAATTGCGTTTCAGCATTCTGGTAAAACTAAACGATTGAGCCTCAATACAGTTCATAAACGCTATCATATAGCTCAAGACATACATCGCCCGGTAGAGGAAGGAAAGGAAGACTGCCTGACTGAAGTGCTCCTGCTATGGTCAGCATTTTTTTTTTTTTTTCTAAGAGACACCAACAACCAATTGGTTGAACTCGTCTCACGTGAAGATATACATGGCCGTGAATTTCAGTATAAATGACGATGGTACATGTTTTGCATATTTGTTGCACATGAAATCACACAAACCATTTTTGCAATCGCGATTGCAATTTGCACCAACTCCCTTGTAAGGCAAGCTATAACTGAATTTTGGTGCTGTTTTGTTTGTTCGAGATCGAGGGTTTTCCTTGATATATATTCTTTGCTTTAGCACGTGCTAACCATCTGAGACATGCGTGGTTCATATCTTTTCCAGACTTTGACTAATATATCTTATTTATAGGCATCACTGCATTTATTATCTCTGTTCAATAAAACCATTTTCGGATTTTCAATTAAATTATTGGTGCATGCCGGTCTTATGAAAGGAGAAGTTTTCTGCATAACGTCAGACATTTTCCCCAAAACTGTTCTTTTTTAAATGTTCCCGTCATAGAAACGCATGGAAGGTTTCTACCTCATATATACACTTTCCTTCAACACAAAAACTCCACCATAGATAACCGTAATCTACAAAAAGCGTTTAGCAACACCGGAACCACGTTAAGAGACTGAAAATACAGGAAATACGTTACGAAAGTTGCGGGAAAGAGCCACACAACATTTACCTGAAACTGAGTTCCGATTTGTATTACAGCAATTAGATCATTTTTACATTGGAGTTTTCACAGGAAATGTAATGAAAAAAATTAACGAGAAAAAGAAAAAGCGTGCAGAGTGGTAGGGCAAGAATTTCAGCCTATGCAATCCCCTTGCAAGCCCGCCTGCTCATGTTTATATCGCCCATTTAAGGACAAATGCAGACTGAATCTCACTGCTGAAATATCTTCGGGCACTAGAGGCAGCGTTTGCATACGATTCTCGTTGGCAGTGCTAAATAGACGGCCTTTATATGTCACATGAAGGAGTACGAAAGCAATTTAGAAAAGCCGACTGCTACAGTTGTTGCAGGCGTGACGGCAAGGGCAGAAGAAATAAGGTAAGGCTGGAGAGGTAAGAAATGGGATGGAGGCAAGAGGGAAACTGTCACCGACAAGCAATATATGAGATTCTGGCTAACGTTACTAGTTTCCTGTGTTGAGCTTCTTTTTATTTTTTGGTGCAGTGGGGGGTGCATCTGTGTTGTGTCAGCAACGAAGCTGCTACATTAATTAGAGCCAAAGGTAATAAAATTATCAAAAGCTAACTTCTAGAAGAAATGAGAAACTGTAACATTATGAGAAAGATAAAAAAAAATATTAAAAGCAGCTTCTCTTTTATGAAAATAGGTGTTATCTTCTTCCGCCTTTTAACAAATAAAAAATGAAACTTAAATGTTATAGCTGTGGTATTAGTGATGCTATTTTGGAGCAATGGCGTTTAGATAGTTTTATTATACCCCAAATCGTACCTAAATCAAAGGCATTTCCATTTTATATCTTGACAGCAATATTATGATGAGTAACAAAAAAACAGACATAAAAATATTTATGATTTTCTCCACAGAAAATGTTTGAAATAAACTACATAATTATAAGTTAGGGACCATATAACCATTTATAACTAGAGAACTCAAGGTACCTTTATCTGTGAGTGTAATTAGATATTATGTTTGAAAACATTAAAAAATAGAAGAGATTTTCTTCAAAATTGAATAATATGCAAATTATACGGGGTTTTTAATAGTGTTATACAGATTAGTTTTAATAAAATAGAATATTATGAAAAAAAGGAACACTTTATGTATTCTTAACGCAGAAAAACACCAAGATATTCTTTCAAGAACTACCGCCACGGGTGGCCGAGATCGCTTGGGCACGGTCTCATGAGCGGGAGGTCTGCGGCTAGATTCCCGCCAGAACCGCTCTCCTTGTCTGAGGTTTTTCCACGTTTTTCTCAGTTCTCATAAATGCCAAGTATCGGGGAGGTACCCTACACTTAGGCCTGGAACGTTTCCTCCCTTAAAAAATCCTTTCCCAATATATCATATCATGACATATATCATCAGTGTCCACCGTCTGTGATGCCTCAGGAGGTAAAACGGGAGTTCAAAAACAGCAAAAAAAAAAACTATTAAATTTTTATTAAGGGGAAAGTCTATTATTAGGAAAATATTTCTAATATTAAAAAAATACCGATGGTGTCAAAAATGTATACACACTTTCACAATAGATATCTATTTAATATATTTCAAGGTTGAACTGAAAAACAACAGTAATGTGTAATATGATGTGCAAACAGATGCGACTCACATACATAATGAAAGCGTTGCTACGTGACAAGTAAATCAACAATGAACAAAGGAAGCCAAGATTATGTATGATGTTCTGTAAAAGATGTGACTTATATCACGTTATGCTAGCGTTGCTACAACGAAATGGAGTCAATATTATCGTTTGAACAGCGGAAAGCAATTTTGAAGTGGTAATGGAAAACCGAGAATGTTGTTGAAGTTCAAAGGCGATGGAGACGTGTGTACAGAACAGAACCGCCGTTGGACTTCTATGGGGAACTCTTAAGGATGTTTCACACCGTAGAAAACCAGCTACACTGGCAGCACTACGGGAAGAAATTGAAACGGCATGTGCTGCAATCGCTGAGGACACTTTCGCAAACGTTACTCAATCAGTAGTTCAACGTACTCAGAAGTGTATCGACACCGATGGTGGGAATTTTGAGCAACTGTTGTAACTGTAAAAGACTAAGATGATTTGTGCTGATCATTTTCTCTTTGTGTAAATCAGTTTTGTTATGTTATCACAGTTTTTTTCTTTCCTTGAAGTGTGTATGCACTTTTTGGCACTCTCTGTATATTAATTTTATTTTACTAAAACCTCAGCGTTAGGAAAGTATTCCTCCTTTTGCTGCGATTTTTTTTAAAAAAAAACTTTCCTTAACAAAATAATTGCATAAAATAGTGCATCATAAAAACATTTTCACATTATTGTCAACATTTGAAGACTTCCTTCAATATTTTTTTAGATATTATAATGTATACTATCTATTGTAAGACACGGATGCATCATAGATATTTTGTTTTCTTAGCCTGTTATACACAGTGTTTAGATAGCAGTTTAGACAAAGCAATATGATTAAATGAATGTGTACATTATTAATTTTAAAAATGCCTATAAAGAATTTAAAATAATACACTTGTGTTTCATTTTGTAACTGTGAAACTGTGAACAATATTGGATATTTAATTAATACTGGTATTGCAGCACATTAACGCTGAGTTTTTCTAAAATCTCAAGTAGCAAAGATATACAGTTGTCAGTTCAAGTGCTATTGCTGCATCACATGATGTGGGAGGAAGATTCAAATTTCTCGCATTCACTTTTAATCATACAACTAACTTCACAGAGAAACTTCAGTCTGGCATTCCTTACATCATGAAAACGTTTGCTCTTACCTCGTCTAGTGGAATTTCTTTTTTTTTTCTACAGTTCCGTAAATGTCAATTGTAGTTTACATATATAGCCCTTGGTATTTAAAAGGCATTATATTTTAATACCGCTTTCCAAAATGTGATTTTATGAATTTCAGCCGATTCTGAAGGTTTGCAGCACTGTCTTCCTGGATTCAGTTTGAGACACACTCTTTGTCCAATATAACATATACCTAGATAAAATTATATCCGACAGATGTAATACATTATACTAATTTTAAATTTATGATAATATGAGTAGGTGGCATTATCTAATCCACGGATTACTTATATTGGTTCGTTTATGAAGACTTTCTCAGTAACAAAGTTACTGCATCTACTCTCCGGTACTGCAATCTACTGTTTTGTATGAAATCCATGAGCAATGAATTTACACAATTTAACTTTGGATACAAGACTTGAATATTCTTGGTTGTCTTATGCATAGAGGACGCAGCAATTGGTAGAGTTTTATTCTTTTACTTCCAAAGGTCGTAAATATCTAGGAGACTAAAAGCCTGCTATTTTGAAAAGTAATAACGAAAACGTTTAAAATTTTGACAGAGTTTTTTTAAATTTATTTGTTTATTTAAGGACGCTCTTTAACATCTCAGCTCATCAGCGTCTCATTCTATTCAGAGCGTGAAACGGCCGACAAATTTTGCTCAGAGGCCTCTTCTTTCAGGCTTGAGGTTCTTTTTCGTGCCGTAAATGTACGACACGGGACCCGTGGCTTTACTCCCCTTCCGAAGGAAGACATACTTACGATTTTTACGCCCGAAAAAATCCATCGATCCTAGCCGAGTTTGAACCCCTGACCTTGGGTTTATAAAGCAAGTATTGGTTACCACTTCACCACCAGGACCGACTTGACAGACAGTAAGTAAATAAGTCACTTATATGCACAAGCCATCACGAACAATCCTAGCATGGTTAAATGGTGCTTCCTAAACGTTGCAGAGGACAAATTAGGTTTCCCTGTTCCTTCATTGACAGTGTATCTGCCATATAAATTTGTAGTCTCATTAACATATTACTAAATATGTGAATCATCGATATCGTCTCATATGCTTTGTAAGGCCTGCAGAACATTTCAAAAGTTTGTGACTCAAAATATGGACCTATTCTGAAAAAAAGACAGCAATTAGTAATACTACTAAGGGGTAAGTGATGGTTAGTCACAACTAGCGAGAATATCATTTACGCCCACTGGGGAATATTCTAAAGCCATTCTAATTGTAAAATGATATGATACCTCAGTGTGTAAAATATTTTTTTCAAAATACCTCTGAATAAACTGGGCTAAATTTTTTTCTTAAGTTCGATTTCTTTTAGAACATTTCCCTGAAATGTTTCTAAAATTAATTTAGTTTGTTCAGAAGTTTAAATATTTACCGAAACTGTGCGTTGCACATTTCTTTTCGAAACAATTCCCTTTCCCTATTCTTTTCACTGACATACATCTAGAAAGGTAAAGTCGGAAAATAAATACTTTCTACAACATTTCTCCCATCTCTCAGTCGGTCCTGGTGGTGTAGCGGTTACCATACTTGCCTCCTAAACCCAAGACACGGGTTAAATACCGGTCAGAATCGATGGATTTTTCCGCCGTAAAAATCCTAAGTATGGCTTCCTTCGGAAGGGAAGTAAAGTCGTGGGTCCTGCGTCGTACATTTACGGCATGTAAAAAAAGAATCTCAAGCCTGAAAGAGGACGCTGATGACCTGAGATGTTAGCAAAAATCTCTCTGCCTGACTATATCATACAAAACGTGGCTAAGGTGAATGTATATTTTTACCATGTGCTAGGCCAAATATTGCTTTTCCACCAGTATACAAAGTTGGTCCACTATTTTTTTTCTCTCTCTATCTTAAAGGATCTCGACCACAACAGAAAACTTCGTGTTAACTACTTTTTTTTTTTTGTTCTTTCTTATACACTAGTAACATTAAATATTATCTTTGTTCTTAAATTAGTCAAACGCAAACTTGCCAGTATGCAATTATGCAACACAAACTCCTCTAAATTGATTATAAGCGACATTACATTTTTGAAGGATAGCGTATATGTTGAATAAGGAAATGATAGCAAAATTCAAAATAAATATAAAATGTAAGAAAGTAATATATATGTTATATATTTTTTTGTGGTTTTAATTGTAATGCATGAGCATATCTCTTTAATTCCATGAAGCTTAAAATATTATATCATTACAAGATAATAAAAATTCTAAACTTCAAACAAGTCGTACTTGTTCAATAAACATATATCTGAAACTAATATTGGACATTGTCAAGATAACACGAAATGCTGGTATCGATAACTAGAATTAAGTAGTGCTTAGAGTCAGTAAAACTGAGTATTTGGAATAGTAACTTCAAACATTTCACAAAATATAATACTTTATATTTCTCAACCAAATAATAATGTTTCAATCCATTTATCTGAGCAGGCTGAACTTCAGATTATTTTGGCCTGTTCCTTTATATAGGAAGGGTATGTATCGACTTTTTGAGCACCAGATATGTTAAAATTTGCTACTGCTCTTTCTCACATATATGTTAAAGTCGAGAAAATATACCTCTAAATATCATACAAAGCACCTAACGTTAAGAAACCAGACCGTGATGTCTTTAAAGCTCTTGGAACTCTATGAAGTTTTGAATTCAGCTGTTATTGCTGTCAGAATCCATATATAATTTGTAAACATATTTGTTTTGTTTAAAAATACAATCTGTAATGTCATTGCATATGTTTACAGCTGTAAAAAGATTTGAAGAATTATAGTTAAATTTAATTTAACTATCCATGGACAATTTTGTTGCTTTGTGTGCATTTATACATATTGCAACATATTTTGAGTTTGAATCCCTTTTCTCACAGCTATGATTGTGTTTTATTTACTTTGATTTTATTCAAATTATCAAAGTTAAATAGAAACACAGCGGTGGATATCTGTTAGCTTCAAATGACCACCCATTCAGACTATATTATCAATATTTTTTTTTCTTTGAAACTTCACCAGAATGTAAAAATACGGCACGTTTCAACGAACGACGGTAAGTGAAATAACACTAAACCTGAACGAAGTCTAGTGTAATGTTTTTATTTATGGCCCTTTTTTTTTTTATTATTTTCAAGGTGTCTAAATATTTATGGAGAGTATCCACTTGCCTTGACATACCAGTTTAATGCAGTCATAACAGTACTTTAGTTTTCAGAACGATTATTGCATCGTGTATATGTAAATTGTAATGCAACAAGCAACCCACGGATGTTTTAGCAGAACCAGCCACGCCCTTATAATCCCAGCACTGGAAAAATAAGTTGTCCATGTCAGTCCAGATATACCAGTTCTCACTCTGTCTTCCAAGCTGCTGGGGATCTTCGTTATCTCTAATTATTGGAACGATGCTGTGTAAGTACTGAAGTTGTGTAATTTTGTTTAGTAAAATAACGAACAGATTTGAAATTTAGGACTACCCCAACATAATTAGAAAGTGACCCATATTTAGTTCAAATATTAGTAGGATTTTATTTTCGAAAGTTTATTAGCAACGTTTCTGCAAGTCATTCATTTCCTTTTACAAAACCCTACTAGAACATACCTATAGACATTTAAGTAAAATTTAAATACCCATCTTAGATGCAAAATGTAAAATGTCTTTCTTAAATATATCTACATGAAAAAATGCAAATATAAGAAAATAGTAATATATTATTTGCTAAGAAATCAAATCCGCCTGATATTAAACGTCCTAAGGGTATCGGTTCTGGTGGTGTAGCGGTTACCATACTTGCCTCCTAAACCCAAGATCGCGGGTTCGATCCCGGCCAGGAACGATGGCTTTTTTCACTAAATTGTATTTCCTGTTATAATATTCAAAGCTTATATTTTAAACAATTACAACGTAAATTATATACTAAGCTCATCCCTCGCTTGTTTTAGAACTAAACCGCATTAAGTTTTAATTTTTTCGCGTTTTCAGAATGTATATAGGAAATTTCAATTGCAATATGGATTTCTGATACAACAAATTAATGTGTTCAAAATACAGTACTTATTAAATGTCTGCACATGTGCAGTTAATGCTGATACAACTAAAATTGATATGATTGTCCCAACCCCAGTGGACAAAAGTACTAGATGGCTCGCGAAATACCGGTCCGATTACAACAAGCCAGCTTTGAGTATGCATACATGATCACGGAGACCGGTTTATCATTGGTTATCCTGTAATACAGAGATAAAACAGATTTTATTTTGGTATTTTGATGCATTCTAAAACATTAATATGCCTACATTACTAAGCTTTATATTATAATACAACTCTATTTGCTACCTAAAGCACCTCTGATCAATCAATATACATATTTGGCGCAGGAATATTCATCGATCCTTGAAATTAAAAACGTTGCTTATAATACTTTTCCTAAAATTTTGTAATCACTTCACAGAATATATTGTTTAGGATATTTATTAATTTGTGCTTATGGTTGAATAATTTACTTTGGCATTTCTAATATTTAAGTACAATATAATATCCTATATACCCACATATCAACACCCCTGACGTTTTAAAAAGAAAATAAAAAAAAATGGCATTTGAATTACGCAAAATATCTCTGACAAAAATGTCTGGCAGATATGCTACTTTACAAAAGGTAAAATAATGTCTTTGAAACCAATTTAAGTAAGGAGACATCACGCGCGATGAAGAAACTACGAAAGCAGTGGAAACGCTGGAGACAACTCGATTTAAAGTAGGGATTGGGTTACTTAAGAAAATAGAATTTATAGTTTGCAAGTGTATTGAGCGCAAACGAAACTATAAGCTGGACGAATAAGTTCGAGGAGTTTTTGGCTACAATAAATATTTTTTATTTCACATAAATGGCATGAGAAAATTAATAAGTGATATATATTCTCAATTATTTATGACACCCACAACGCTAATTTTGGATAAGAATGATCGAAGTGTTCACGAGTTAAAAGATGACGAGCAAGCAAAGATGCACAAATAGTAACTCTCTGAATTTTGCTATTTTTATTTAAAGCGTGCGGTAACCACACGCCAGATTTTTTAACCTTGCCCATGGATGCAAATGTTGCACAATAGTTTACTGTCTCAATTCATCACATTTGCTCACTCTTGGGTTTAGTGATGTGGATACTGGAAGATTTTAAGAGTTCAGAAGTTCTTCATCAAAGTGGCCTTCTTTGAAACGATAGAACAATTTTCCTGCCGTGCTTTCTGCGTATAGACGGCACAATTGTTTTCAGCAGCCTCCGCTGCCTTTGTTCCTCTATTAAAGTCAAAAACAGGAACTGCTCCTTTTCCTCCACTTAACATTCCATCGTCTTTAGTTCCCAAATAGCGCAATTTTCTTCAAATCTGCAAAATTGAAGGCGTACTTACAAGTGCAGTGCTATAAATAACGAATGACAAATGACAAACGGCAAACAATGTTCTGATGAAAAACATAAAGGAGTTATGTATCAACTAATATATAGAATAAATATACCTGAAACGGTACGAACTAAATCTTATTTGAGTGTATTGAAGAAATTATCAATTGTTTATTAGTGATGGCGGTAACACCTTCCTGCCATCTGTTCACTACCTGAAACGCCGAAACCCAGCTATAAAAATGGAAAAAGGGGTCCTTATTGCAAATAAATATCTCTGATCGCTCTTCCGTATTGCTCAGTATTTATTTTCATGTAATATATGCTTATTCTCAGTAGTAACAGTAGTACAAACTTTCCGCCTATTACTTTCCATAAATATAACGCCCTAAATAAATTAACTGTTAATATGATATATGGATAATAGTAGCATTTGGCATAGATATTTGCATTTCTGTAATTGACTCCTGAATAGTTTTTGTTTAAAATTTCCTTTAATCCGTAATATATTTTTGAAAAAAAAAACAGCTTCTTCCATTTTATTGCTTCGGGCAGTATTTATTATTTAATTGGTTTTTTTTACCATCATTAGTGTATAAACCGTTAATGTGGCAACAATGGAAGCTTCGTTAGAAGAGAAACCCAACATACAATATTAGAGACCAAGTGCACAGTACGATTAAAGTAAAACCCAAGCAGACAACTATTCTAAAATCTTCATCGACACACCTTACTAATAGAGAAATTAATAGAATGCGCAATCCGCTCACTTCCATACGCGTATGTAAAGTTTGAAATTACGCTGCAAACGCAAATTCGTAAGCTGTATCAATGCGCACTGCACCTTTTCCCTCGACTTTCCTTTGCGATCTGTAGCATTCCTAGATATTACAAAAGCGAAACTTGACAGGGATTTCGCGCCGTAGCTGGCAACTTGCTTTGTATTCCTGCTACACCCTTCTGAAGCAATATCAGTGTGACACAGTGTTCAGCGTAATGTAAATATTGGTCTACTCGGAGAAGTGTGAAGGCATTTGGTGCTGAGGTCACCATGAGAAGTATCTGTATCCACAAGCTCTTGCCGGATTTCAAAAAAATTCGCGGAGCCTTTATTGAGCCTTCAGAATCTCTCCTCCGACATAGAGGCAATGTGCAAACACGTGCTGATAAATTATAAACCCAGAAAATATAACACAAATAGGGAAAAAAGTATAGTTAAGAAGCTGGTAGACAAGCTCTTATCTAATCAGAATCGAACCTAAAAACTTTATTGAACTTGCAGGGAAGAAATAAAAAGTATGTCATACCTTTAAATTGTGGGGGGGAACTGAAATTACAATGTTAATTTGTACGGATCGCTACCCTTGACACTGACGAAAACAAAGAGTAAAATCTGTACTACCGTGAGATCAATTTTGTTTTCTCCCGGGCTGCTTTGCCTATGGGCGAGCGGCACACCGTCAGCCCAGCTGAGTCTGGGTCATTAACCGGGTAAAACAAAAAAAAAAAAACAAACAAACAAACAAACAAACAAAAAAAACCTATTCAGGGAAAAAAAACAAATTTAAGAGGATCAGTAGTTACGAAGTTAACGAATGAGGTGTTCAAACTGTCTGCCTTCACTCTCTACACAATTTTTGGCATCTCCTTAGGAAATTATTCATTACTAGATATACCTCCACGGGTGGTCAAGGTCATTAAGGTGCGAATTCGTGAGAGGGGGGTTTGGGGTTCGATTCTCGCCTGAGATTTTTGTCAGGTTTTCCTCAGTCATAAATGGAAAATGCAAGGGATGCACCCTAAATTTAGGTCTGAAATATTTCTTTCCTTTAAAAAAAAGTATTTCCATTTTATCAATTCATATCGTATGCATCATCAGTGTCCACTGACTGTTAAAACGGGGCTAAACACCATTAAAATTACTCGCTGTAGTTCCGGTTTAGAAATTCGGACAATTTCCTGAGGAATATTGTCTTTGAATTTTTATGTGTGCGCGGATTCGTATTTAACATTATTTTTTTAAATTTACCCCAAAGATAATAGTCGTGTGCTTTTAAATCATGGAATCGAGGGGGCCACAAATCCCTGCTAATAACTCGGTCTTGTGGAAACGCATTGTGAATTGCTGTCTTTGAATTATTCGCATTGTGAGCAGTGGCAAAGTTCTGTTGAAAAAATGCATGATTACGCTCCCAGTCGGTTAATTCTCTGAAAAAGGGGTTCGTATAGTATTTACATAAGTAAGAGATTCAACTGCATGCTAAAAAAAATTGATCCCACGATTGTTTCACCACCGAGTTAACATTTAAATAGACGCTGTGCCGTGGTAACAACACATAATAAACTTTATGTACACTGTTGAATTAAGAACCAACACTACACGCATCCAAGAACAGCTGCGACAATCAATAAGGTCAATAAGTAAGCACGCAGGCTTGCTACCCTCTCCACCTCGGCAAACGGGTGCGAATCCCTCATAACTAAAACCCCGTGTCGCGTACAAATAATTCAGAAACAAAAATAAAATTACATTCTGCGTAGTCCGCAATGTTGTAACGGATTTAAAGCAAAAAATTAAATTATTTCTACCTTAAATATAAGAAACAAATTATAAATAAAATTATGGTTTTTGCATTTGTCTACAACAAAATTTTTCACATGTGTAGTACTTTACACACAGTCAATATGACTATTCTTTTGACATATCTTTCAGAATAGCGAAATTTAATTCAATTACGGTCATTAATATTATGATCTACGGTTATCGTTTATCCCTGATTCTATAGAAGACGGTCTCTAAGCTTAACATAGGAGCGTCATCCAATATCATTCAAAACCCCACAATGCACTTTCAATTAACATGAACTCACATGTCCAACTGACTTGTTATTGCAGACAGCGGCATCAAATTCCTTTTGTTTCCGAAAGAGAATGAATGAATAGTGTTTAAGGCCCGTTTTTGCTACAGAGGCACCGCAGGCGATGGACACTGATCATATATGAAATGAAATGATATATTGGGAAAGGATATTTTTTTAAGGAAGAAATTGTACCAGGCCTAAGTTTAGGGTAACTCCGCGGCATTTGCCATTTATGAGGACAGAGGAAAACCTGGAAACATCATAAGTCAGGGAGGACGGTCCGGGGCCATGATTCGAAAACCAGAAGTTCTCGTTGGACAGAGGAGAGGCAACTTCTTGCAGACAATGCGTTAAACCCTTTTCTTTGTGTTCTGGGGAAAGGAATGCGACTACCCTTTGGGGGTGTGCTAACAGAGGCGCTAATGTAACACCTACAGCTCCGTTACAGGTCAAAAGCCTGTAACGGACCTTGGCGCTTGAAGCTGAACTGAAGACGAATCACGGAGCAGATTCCGTCAGTAAATGGAAATAGCGAACAGCAACAAAATCCTGTGATGTTACCAAGAGCCTATCAGAATGCATAATTCTATATTGGAGTGAAAATTACAGCTTCTTCTGATCACGTGGTCAACCGGACCTTAGAAGATATAAAGACCGGCCGCCCAAATGAAAAGGACACAACACGACACCACTACTGCGGCAGGTAGCTCTTCTTCGATACTGCGGTTAGCCCGAACACTATTTTGGCAGCTAGAGTAAGAGTGGCCTAAGTGCTCGGCTGAAACACTTAACGCCGAGACACGAACCCCTATATCTAATTCGCTACTCTCCGATCACATAGCTGTTAATTGATAATCAACATAGATCCACGTGTCTACCAAGCTGTTGCTTTTCCACGGTTCGACGAGAAACATCATGGTACGCACCTGTTGGTTCAGCAAAAAACATCGACTATCAGAGAACATATTTCTTACCTATCTCATCCAACGTCTTTAAACTTCCCTCACTCAACCCGCCAAAATCCAGTGCCAAAATCCAGCAACATCCTTGAGTACGACTTGAGGAGGAATTGGGTGGAGAGCTGCAGCAGCAATTAATTAAACCTTAACCAGCATTAATACCAACATAAATTCCTTCAAATATTGGCCTACCGACGTGGGGTATACTCAAAGCATTTCAAAACAACACCAACGCGAGCCACCATACCAAAACCAATTTGAGATCCGTGGTTCAAATCGTGGCCGTGACTCAAAATTTTTAAATTTGATTTATTTCCAAGTCATGTGGAATGTAAGCATTTTAAAACGTGTAATAAATTATAAAATATTAACTTGTATCCGCTAAAATAAATTTAACAACCACCACATTCTGTATTAAACCAAAGTTGATAATATTGGAGTGAAACAAAAGTTATAGCATTGAGTGTTACAAAATAGAGAGAGGGTTTGATTCCCAGTACCTGCTTAGGAATTTTGCTCAGTTAGGTTAAGTTTGAAACGGGGTGCACTTAGTCTCCTAAGGATAATTGGAAGCTGCCTGAAGGAGAGGTGACATTCTTCGATATAGCCGCGTGATAGGCGACCGACGGCGGTTAATCACATGCGGTCCTGCAATAAAACCCTGTTATCACGGAGCTAGAGGAGGCAGAGGTCACTGCGGCAGGCCAAGGTTCACTCTGGGCTGTAGCGCCATTGAGAAGTATGAATAGGCTACAGAAAGAATTACAAGCCCGCTGGGAAAATTAATAAAGCCGAAAAAAGAAAATTGCGATGCAAGAATATAAACAAAAATATTAATGTTCAATATGAAGAAACATATCATGGTAAAGTTTTATACTGTAATTCTAGAAAAATATTTCAGAATTTTTAAGTAATTTCGTGGTACAAATGGCTAGAATTCGTCAATCTGTTAATCAAATTCCGTTTGCATCAAGATACTCTCGACTCCGAAACGTTCTTGTACTTGAAAGACTATATTAAATAGCTACAGTTTTTAGATGCGTATTGTCTGAACTTTATTCAACATAACTACAACTCTATTAAAAATCCTTTGTAAATAGAATATGCTGCTTTTAAACCAAAATATGCAAGTTTCCTGATAAAACTACAAATAAATGGTGAGATTAACTATTTTAAGTTACGGCCCTGGAAGGTTAGCTTAGTTTACAATTAAGAAATCCGGATGGTTTATAAGGCGTCATTAAGTACCTTCTTGTAACTTCTTCACATCTAATAGCGTGTTCTACTTCCGCAACTACTGAGTGCTTTATATATATATCGATTACTGTACGGAGCTGTAACAAGTGTTCCTTTGATCTCTAGGCAGATGTTCACCAAACTTTAGCGGGAATTAGATTTATGTGGAGGAATATGCTACACCTGTTCCTACATGAAAATTCATCAAAGTCGCTTCAGCGATCCCCATGATTATATACTGTAGGAAGGGTAGAGTTGACAGAAGAATGCAGTTAATTTTGATGTCAAACATCCGTTTCGAAACTTTGGACACTTACAACAGTTAATAAGAAATAAAAAAAATAGTAGTTTTGGATTTAGCGCCAAAGATGTTTTAGAGATTCGAAGGAACAAGGCCAGTAATTCTTTCGGGGTTTCTGGAGCAAGTTGCTGCAGAAAACGACGGTGGTCATATGAAACTCTAAATTCAAACGAGAAAAATATTGCATTCTTCATTTATAATTGTAATTTCTTTCAAATTTAATACATGTGTGGTATATTGTTTCTTACCATGCACTACAAATCTCAATAGGAAACAATATTTTGAATCTTAAAAAGTTAAAACGGCATATAATAATAAGATGAAACTTTTATATAAATCTAATTATTCTTAAAGAAACGCAGTTCCTAATTTTGTACCATTTTTGAACGCACTGTATAAGAGTGTGTCATTCATATTAGCCAAGACACTGGTGGAATAATTGGGTGAGATGTGTTAGCATTTGTTAGGAAATGCTTTACAATGCTGTGGTGGATCATGTAATGCAAACCAAATTGTTTAAGTGTTTTGCACTTAGCACATGGATGGCATTTCAGTTCGCAATGTATATTAAAGTGTTGAAACCAGCGGAATAAGTGCGCTATGGGAAAGCCGTCTAGGTACCAATGAGAATTCCATATGAGGAATTGGAATCGAACCCGCATCGATTTTAAACATTCGTTCAAGGCGTTTCCATTTATTTAAAGGGAATGAAGCTATAAATAGTATCTTTATAATTAATAAATATGTGCGTTTCAATACACCATAATATCTATCATTCTATCAAAAACGATACATTGGGCAATAACGATTTTTATTGGCCTGCCTGTGAGCATAAAAAGGGGAAAACAATGTTGTGTTAATATTGTTGTATTGAAACTTTCTGAATACAGGATTAATCACGACCTGTGCAACAAATTCGGAGGAGAGATAGATACCAATGTGAAAACCAGTTTTTGTTTAACGACCTATATGCTTTGACGCGTCGTCTAGAAAGCATACTAATAGAAGAAAACATAGGTGTTAAGGGCATTTAACAATAATGACATGATATTAATTTATTCTACAAGTATCCTTGCGACAGATTACAGAAGTTGTTCAAAGTGTCCGCCCAGAGTCAAATTATATTGATTACACCTCCGTGCCTATCGGACTAGGGCAAACATTTCAGCCCTGTGTCGCATTTGGTCAAAAGCAGGAAATATTCGCACAATTAGTTCGTGTCTTATGTCAATTGGGTTCGTTTGCACGATGCACATGCTCCCCTTGCCTCGTAGACTCAAGGTCATGGGTTTAAACCTTACTAGGGTCGATGTATTTTTAATTCCCTCGGAAAGGAAGTAAACCCGTTGGTTCTGGACATAGATTTACGGCATATCAAATAACCTCAAGCATGAAAGAAGAGGCCTCCGAATAACATTTATCGGCCATTTCACGCCCGGATTTGAATGGTACGTTTATGATTAAAATTGTTAAAAGAACACCTATAAATAAAATAAAATGCACGTGTTCCCCAAGGAAAAATATCTAAGCGTGTTTCATGTCGGTCATCTCAGAGAAAGCATGGCTACACACAGAGATACACAGCGAGGACAAGGCAGTGTCACCTGGTTTAACGTTGGAAACGGTGCACACTAACATAAACAAACGCGAATGCACAAATTCCAAACGACGATTCATAGAACATAGGATGTTTAACAAAAAAGGTGTTGCATTAGGTCCCGACATATCCTGCATATTTAAGGTGTGATACTTTTATTTATGAATAATATTTGCGTAGTATTTAGTGAATATATTTTACAGGCTCCATATTCCAGCTAATAAAAACAAATATATGTATTTATGAAATACATAAATGAAGTGAGTTTGGTTATTTTTCATGGTCCAAATCCGGAAAATAAAAGATATAGTTTGATTAGAAATATCTTTATAATAAATAATATTCTCCAGAAAGTCCCGACATATTTTCGTTAGCTGATCACATGCCCCACTACAATACTGCCCTCTATATATGAAGTCGTAAGACGGAGGTAGAGGAAGCAGAGGTCGCCGCAGCAGACCAAGGCTTGCCCAGAGCCATAGTGCCAAATGAGAAGAAGAGAGGAAGATAGCCCGTGCCAAGCAACCGATTTAATTATTAGAGTGCTTTAAATTTCAAAAAATTTAAATATCGTAGCTGTCAACACTCCAAAGCTACTTGCGAATGTCCACTGTTTATTCTAGTGCTAAGGTTGAGAATTGTTATGAAATAATGATTTTAGCAGTAGCAGTAGCAGTAGCAGTAGCAGTAGTAGTAGAAATCTCCAATCACCTTTCGTATTATAACCCAAGCTGATATTGTATACCTTAAGTATGATTAAAGAACCTATCAAGAGCTATACAACAATAAAATGGAGCCCAAACTTTTATCAATTCTTAAATGCTTACAAAATTGTTTCAGTTATCTATCCTTCTCTTTGTATACCTATAATGGTGAATACTTTTCCAGAATAAAATCAATATTTGTTTTATGGGAGTTTGAAAGAAGATATCTTGTCCTACATCTTGGACATTCAATATAAAGTCATCACTATAGCCACCTGTGGATTTAATAATTAAAGAATCCAATGTGCACTTAATCTCTTCACCTAACTATGTAGGCGTCTAAGACCTAGGCCTTAAGGTCAATCAATTATCATCAGGGAAAACTTTTTGGAGGTTATCTGTCTATACAAAACTGTTAATTTTAATTTAGTATATTAAATAGTAATACCCTTTTATTTGATTTTAATAATATTCGTGGGTATTTTAAACTCATATAGCTATAAATAATAGAGTCAATAATTCGGTGCACTTAGGACCGGAAGTTTAAGCAGCTTCGGAATATTCTTGATTATCAATTAATAATACAGATTTCTATTATAAATGTTTTCAGAAACTGTTGAAATTTCAACTCTAAATTAAAATGGCTTGGGTATTAAAACCCCAATTGCGGCCAGTCAAGGCAATCGACTGTTGAAGTAAGACAACCAGCAATGATACCTGCACATGGACAGTTAGATCAAATTTTGTTTTTATAAGAGCAAGCATTATTTCTGTCTCTATACGTAGGGTGTGTGGTTATTCTGGTTTGACATTGTTTAGTTGTAGCGTTTGTGACTACTAATTTGGAGGTCTTGGGTTCGATTACCGGTCAGCTCAAGCTCATGGGGCCTTTCCTCACCCTGAGAAGGTGAATGCCAGATAACTTTAGGGCACGAAGGCCTAAGAGCTCATTAATTCATTTCATTCCTGCAGACCTACACCTAACCGAATTCACGTTCAGATACAGATGTCGCGATAAGAGCGATGCGGTCAAAGCGACAATAAATAAAACTCTTGTTTCCAGCTATGAGTTCAGCATAACTCAAGTCCTTGTTATTATAAGCTACTGGTACGCCACTTTTATTAATTACCATGTATCAGTGAAGTAAATTTTACTGTACCTAATATATATTGTATTGAAATATTATTAGAGCATAGCCAAATAAAATATTCAGGAGTAATCCTCTATATTATAGATGAACTTAAAATATCAGAAATTGAAATATATTTTCGTGGAAGTGGAAAATGTTCCTTCATTTTTTCTTTTCTTCTATTTCTTAAATATTTGTAAGATACGTAGGAGAGCTTCTTCGAAACTAAAACAATATAATGCACAAAAAAAAAATGTAAATTTGAACAATAATGGGAATAGAATCTGAGAAAACTTCTTCAAAGGAGCTAACACAACCTAGTTGTATAACAAGTGTTGTAATCATAAGTTCATCCTTCAGTTTTCTTCATGTGACTCGTCTGTGATGTTTTACACGTACATGTTTTCTGTGACCTTCTTACATCTTGCATATTCACATAAGTGAGTCAACTTTGCCACTGCATCACAAAATATCACAATGGAATATAACGATGGAAACAAAGCTATCCTCGGAGTTCTTGTTCATTCTTTGAGTTCTGAGGTACACCATTAAAGCAGAGTGTTGTTATAATATAAAGAATAAAAACACACAAATTTGTGTGTAATCACTGCAGAAGTAGGATGCAAATGGGTCACCACCACATTTGTGCAATGACTTAATAATTTCTTAGAAGGCTTTGCTGTAGGATTAGACAAGTTTTGTTTCTTTTATCATTGACTGAGTGGTGTGAGACTCAAGGTTAATGTAGCAGATCGGCCCGCTCCAAAAAGTCTTGCCTTGAAATATCGTTTAACGGTCGATGCAGTCCCCTACCACTGGGTCGGTCATTAGATATTCGGATGACCCGACATATCACCGGAAGAAATATTAATACCAAATCTCATGCTGTATTCTACTTATAAGAGTTAAATTAGCAACTTACAATAATGTAGCTTAAATGTATTACATACTATAGGAAGAAATATTGAAGAACAAAAGATATTAAAACAATAACGCTAAAATTAATTAAAATGTGCATTCTATTGCATTAAAAAGTATATTCAATTACGAAAAAAAAAAGCATATGACGAGATTATGAGAAAATATATTTTATGTAGAAATTAAGATATCTTGTCAATTTTTGGGAAACATGTTATTTTTCATGATTTCAAGTCTAAGGCTAGTGCAATTCGCATGCCGTTTATTCCCAACTATAAACAGTTTTGGTTATATTTTGAAATGCATTAAATATTTGCTTGCTAGAAAAGAGTTTGCTCAAAAAGATCAGGTGCAGAAATCTATTCACTTTAGAGACCAAAGCTACGATATGTTCCATAAACCGACTGCATTTGAAAAAGGACTCCCCTTGATTAAACATGGAAAGAGCTCTAGGGTAACAACGAAATTAGTTTATTTTTGCTGACACAACCGTGATGAAATAGCCATGAAACTTCGGCACTGGAGAAGGTAACAACGTCACCTCGTGCAGCTATTGGTGAAACAGCTTCTAACGCAAAAAACATATATATAAAACAGCTTTAGAGCCCGTGGAAGGGTAAAACGGGAGATATTCATAAAAAGGGATTTTTCCAGTAAAAATTGCACTTAGCGTGATTAGAAGCCGAGTGTAATGTAATACAGCTCTGAACAAAAAATAACAAAAGAAAGGGAACATTGTACGATAGAATTGAGGGGGTTTTAACTTGAAACTAATGGTATAACGTAAATAAATTGCAGTGGCGCCGTAGCAGCTAACAACTTTAGTGTTGATCCTGTTGGTACGGCTCAGCCAAAAGGAAGGAAGACGAGGCCATTAGCTGTATTGGTTAAAATGGCTACCCTTCCGGGATCCTCCTTCCTCGACAAGGGTTGTTAGTGTTGGTATGAAAGCTCTCATGTAAATAACTGGAAATATTTAGACTTCCTTACACGTCTTGGGAAACGTTGACGGCGAGAATAAGAATGACCCTAATGAGGGATATCAGAGGGTGAAAATACCGGATATGAGTTGCAGCAGCACAGAGCTAAACTTGCATCAGCACGTACAGAAATTTCCCTTCAAACTTCGTGTATAGCTTTCGAACAACACACACAATACTTTACCAATTCCAATTGTTCAATTCTGAACATCCATTGCAGATGTGTATGCCAGGTTGCTCCTATTAGTCTTTCTTTTCAGTAAGTCGCGAGTCAGGTACTTAAAGTTCATCTTTAGGATCTGTGGCCTTATTTTTTATTTACTCTATACATAGAACATTTGCATTAAAAGTTCAAGAGAGATTATGGCATGAACGGATTTTTTGTTTTGTTTTGTTTTGTTTGTAAGTGAAATCGCAAAGAAAATTGGAAAAACTACTTTTATTTTAATATATATATATATTATTACTATATACTATAAAATATAAAAATGAATATTTATATGAAATATGACATCCTTAGTCTAATAATTTTTATGCAAAAACCCACCAAATTTATCGTTTTTTATTAAAATTTAATTGCATTTTTAAGACTTAGTTCTCAAATATAGAAATCTGAACAATAGCTCATTTAAAGCTCATATCTATCTGAAAATAATACCTTGTAAAATACAACATTAACTTAAAAATTAGGAGAAAACCGTTTAATACATATTGAACTATTTCCCCACAAATAAAGATGACAAAATCACAAATATACATAGTATTCACACTTGTGCAAACCGATATAGAAAAATGTTCATACCTATCTGTCTTTTACACGGATAGATTATTACACAGCCGCAGTCTCAGTAAAAGAAGCACAGTCATATACATTGCCATGGGTGACCGAAATCGTTATGGCGCCACTCGTCAGCGGGAGGTCTGGGGTTAGAAACCCGCCAGGACCGTCCTCCCTGACTAAGGTTTTTTCCAGGTTTTCCTCAGTCCTCATAAATGGCAAATGCCAGGCAGGTACCCTAGAACTTAGGCCTGGAACGATTTCTTCCTTAAATAAAATAAATCCTTTCCCAATATTTCATTTCATCTCATGGTATCATCGATGTCCATTGCCTGTGGTGCCTCTGTAGCTAAAACGGGCGTTAAACACCATTCATTCCTTTTTTACAACAATATACACATCTAAAGAACAACACTCGCTTGTTCCAAAAATAATTTAACAAAAATATTTTATTAGGATATCTTGATGGAATATCTAAATAATGAAAGGGAGAGATAAATCAATCACCCGATATTTTTGTTTCGGTTGGAAAGTTATCAAATATTAATTAATTTTTCAATGTTCCTGCTGAAATTTTATATTCAGTATGGCACACTTAAATATATAAAACGTATTCTATCAGTCATAATATAAAATTTTATTAGTTTTTGCGTTTATATTCCTCGAAATTTATTTCCTCAAACATAAGTACCATAACTTTATTCCATTAAAACCAGAAAGATAATGCATTTAAATAAAAGCAAAATTCACATCATAATGTATCTACAGAATGTCCAAAAAATGTACCTTTTCCGTCTTTTTTTCTATGCAATCAGTGTGTGGGGAAACTTGTAAAAAGCATTGATTGCAACTACACTTACTTTAAATAACATGCACCCGTTATTCAAAATGTCAGCGATAAAATAACAGAAAACTACGTCTGTTATCACAGTTCGGCATTTTTGGGGACATTTTGGGGTTAATGCCTCTAATACGTGTTGTTATACTCAATTCCTTTGCTGCTGTTACAAGGAGATATGTTGACTGGAGTTTACGAAGAGATGGATTATCGAATAGATCATGTCGCATCATGAGGGGCGCTCGTTGTCTTTGTAAAGTAAGGAAGAAAAAACTTAGACCACCATATTTTTTTAAATAAAAAGAATTTCCATGTCACATCGTGTGGGCCAAGAATAATTTTCTAAAAAGTACAACTTTTTTGACATCACATACAAAATTTTCCATTGCAATATTAATTTGTAAGATTCCTTGGTGCCCGATTATATATGAATTAAACATTTCTATTTATTGGAGTTATATTATTTAAATACTGCGAGAAAATCCCAAGTGTCTGATTCGCCTTCTTACTTAAAATGTGAAAGAAGTAATAGTGTGCTAAAATCCTTTGTTTCTATGACGTCAGTTTAAAAACATTACCGCTTTAACAGAAAAAAAAACTTTACAAAGACAAAAGATAAGAGTGCTCTCTAACGTAACATACCCTAAGACTAACTATTGTATCGGCAATGTATTAAAGGTATGCACATGGGCTAATTTGAACCGAATCGAGATTGGGATAAAACGTTAACTCCCCTTCCATATGAAGTGTTGTTATATTATATGTAGAAAAAAAAAAGATAATGGTTTTAAAACCACCACCACCAATAATATCTAACCTATAGCGCGTCATATAAAAACATACAAAATTTAAATATCTACTTTTTTCTAATGTTTAGAAATTCAATAATGCACTAATTTTTTTAACATTTCTGTGTTCGGTTAGAGTACGACAAGTTCGTCTGAATTTCAGCCCGAAACTGGACCCCGATCCCAGTTTATCTTACAGCCGCGGACTTGACCCAATACCCTGCAATATATATATAATGTTGATCTGAAATAGACCATATAATTTAATTTAACTTACAAGACTTCATTGGAATGTATTGCGTCTGAATCAAATCACTGCAAATGGCATAGCTACCAATAGAAATATTCCTTTACAAATGTGAATGATCATGCCTTACATTCCTACAATGCATACAGAGATTATGCGTATTAGTTTTGGGTGTTAGTAACTTTTCAGGGTTATGTTGGCAAGCTTGAGATCCCTGGCGTTCTTCATCAATGACAAGTACGTTTTTGTTAATATTGCATACTTTCTTATTTCCAGTCATACTTTGTAATAAAACGGGTGTTATTTAATGATTTGGTTTATTTATTGACGCTGTTTAACATCTCAGATCATCAGCGTTCCTTTCAATTCAGGGCATGAAACGGGCGATAACTTTTGTTCAAAAGCCTCTTCTTTTAGGCATGATGTTCTTTTACGTGCCGTAAATCTACGACATGGGACCTTCGGCTTTACTTCCCTTCTGAGGAAACCATAATTTGGATTTTATGTTCCGAAAAATGCATCGATCCTGGCAAATAATGAATACGCGAGGCAAGTATGATTACTAGACCACCAAGACGGACAAAAGACGGTGTGGGGCGACTGATAACCGCAGTATGTAACGTTCAAATATAATAACGAAAAGAATGCGAGCAGTTATCGGCATTAAAAAGGGAAGGACTGATGTTCGCGTTAACCCCAACCATCTAGAAGACCATGAATTGAAAAACTGGAAAATTCTGGTTAATAATATTATGATTCCAAGGTCACAATACATACAAATTAAAAAATAACAAGGACAAAGGACAGTATGCACATGCAAAATATGTGGGTGAAACGGACTCGGCAGACTCTGGCTCTTATTGGTATATTGTATGTACATCTGTGGTTTGCGAAAAGATGGGCATTTTCGAGGGTAGGCCCATAAGTTTCCGGCCTCGCCTATAAGGATTACCGCCTTCACAAAACTCTTAACTGATGTCATCCCTTATATGTTAGGTAAATAATTGCAGCTGTAACTTTCATTCCGTTGTGTTCACTTGTTCAGATATAGTTGCATAAAGAAGCCTAGGTGTAGAAGATTGTGATATGTTCAAAATGGAGAATAGAGCCGTCATTAAGTTCATCACAAAAGAACGACTTGCTCCAAATGAAATTAAACAGCCATTGGACGTTGTATATGGGGAAGAATCCTCCTCATATTCCACAGTAAAAGAATGGGCCAAACTTTTTCGAATGGGCCGAGTAAGCATTGAAGGCTAAGAGCGTGCACGTTGGCCCTTGGAGGTGCTCACTCCTGAAAACATCGCTCTTGTGGAAGGAGAAATTATGGAAGACCGCGGCCCAAAGTTACAGAAATAGCAGCAAGGTTGGGCCTTTCTAAAACAGTCCTTCGAACTATTCATGAACATTTAAACCGCCTGTGGTGCCTCAGTAGTAAAAACGGGCGTTAAACACTACTCAAAAAAAAAAAAAAAAAAAAATGAACAGTTAAACATGAATAAGGTTAGTGCAAGATGGGTACCTTGACTTCCTTCCTCAGTTCAAAAGCAGCAACGAGTCGTCTGTTTTCAGGTATTTTTGGGGCTCTCCTGTGGCAACAAGAGAGAATTTCTGCAAATCATTGTTACAGGAGAAATTATGGCACTCTAATACATTCTTTAGTCCAAAAGAGAATTAATGGAGTGGCGTAAACTTGGCGAAGCACTGCCTATAAAGGCCAAGGTCACTCAGTCAACCAAGAAGATCATGGCCACAATTTACCTATGATGGTCTACTACATAGATTACCTCCCTCCATCAAAGAGAAAAGGCGAGGAATTTAAGAGTGGTGGCGCCTTCTTCACGACAACGCATCTGTGCACACAGCTCTTTTTGCAAAGGAAGCTGTGAAGAAATGTGACTTCAAGGAGATCGACCACCTACCCTACAGCCCAGAACAAGCTCCCAGTGACGGTTTCCTCTTCTCAAAACTCAAGAAGGACCTTCGAGGAAGGAAATTTACGTGTGACAAAGAAGTGATGGAAGTAGTTTATGCCCATTTGCCATCAAGACTTCTGACTATATTGGGGGGGGGGGGGTTGAAATGTTAATTCAAAGATGTGAGATGAGAAGTGTATTGTAATAAAGGATATTTTTATTGAAAAGTTAAATATAATATTTGTCTTTAGAAAATGGCTAGGCCAAAAACTAATGGACCTACCCTCATATCTGCAGTAGGGATGTCAGTAAAATTAGTGCACTATGAGTGAACCCGGCTTCCGGTTTTTAGTGAATTGCTTGTGTTTTAAACATAAAATGCAGTGAAATTCTGTAGAGAAGTTTGCTATATTCGTGAACTATGGTCCTGCTGTTACACATGGGTGTTGTGGAACAAACGAAGCAATTACTTGATTTCATGGACATTGCCTATATTAGGCCAAAACCTAACAAATATAGCGTTATTAAATTATAATAATGTGTTACTGCAGAACATTCTTAATGGTCAGTGCAATATTTGGAAGGAATCCAGGAAGACAAACCACTTTAAATTCAATATGTGCAATTTTCACTGTAAAAATTATCTTTTTATGATTATCTCCCGTTTTACCCTTCCATGGGTTCTAAAGCTGTTTTAAGGAATTCAAGCACTTCAGAATATAGCGGTTACAAATCTGTGACTTTTTCTAACTGTTTTATCCTTTTCTGCTGTTTTAGTTATTTTTACTTTTTTTTTTCCTTCCTCGATTTACTTACGGACGCTCTTTAACATCTCAGGTCATCAGCGTCACATTCAATTCAGGGCGTGAAACGGCCGACAAATTTTGCTCAGAGGCCTCTTCTTTCAGGCTTGAGGTTCTTTCTCATGACGTAAATGTACGACACGGGACTCACGGCTTTACTTCTCTTCCGAAGGAAGCCATACTTAGGATTTTTACGCCCGAAAAAATCCATCGGTCCTGGCCGGGTTTGAACCCGCGATCTTGGGTTTAGAAATCAAGTATGGTTACCATTACACCACCAGGACCGACTTACTTTAGTTGCGTTGTTCATGGTGTTATATTATTTTTCATTTATATATATATGTTTGTGGGTTTTGCGTTAGAAGCTGTTTCACCAATAGCTACAAGAGGCGACGTTGTTACCTTCCGGAGGAGTACCGGAGTTGCAGGGCTATTTCATCACGATTGTGATTCTTAAAGTTTGTTAAGTGGAAGCAACACTCGCATATATTAAGCCAGAAATCCTTTCAACATTTATACTCTGGAAAAGAAAATAACAATCATTTTCTTGTTGGGGATAACGCGTGTTCTTATGTATGTGTTCTACGGTTAACTTCTTCTTTTTTTTTTTTTTTTTTTTTTTTTGGGTCCACAAACCCATGTTTCACAAAACAAATTATATGGTCAATCTTGAGCAAGTTTTCAGTACAATTTTACTCGACAATGTTTACTCATCAGTTAATGAATGAATGGTGTTTAACTCCCGTTTTTGCTACTGAAGCACCACAGGCGGTGGACACTGATGATATACGAGATGAAATGATATATTGGGAAAGGATTTTTAAGAAAGAAAACTACTAGGCCTAATTTTAGGGTACCTCTCCGGCATTTGCCATTTATGAGGACTGAGGAACATCTGGAAAAAACCTCAGTAAGGGAGGACGATCCTGGCTGGATTCGAATCTCAGACCTCTCGCTCACGAGTCCGTATTTATCATGTTGTGTTATTCCTTGAAATAATTAGTTTGCAAACTGCTTGATAAAGTTCCTGTCTGTCGGCAACACCAGAAGGAAAACGTAAAGAAAGATTTTGCTCACGATCTTCTTAGCTAAGCCGATACAAACTTATTTGCTGCGTGTGAAACTTATAGATTAGTGACGCGGCACGTGAATTTGAAAGTGTAACATATAAGGAGTACTGCGAACGACGTGTATTTTGCCGCGTGTAGATCTTATAACTGCTGCCTCAGCCACGTCGAACACAACTGTTCCTAAGCAATGAGGAAATGCGAACTGAAAGTCCCGGCGGACCGACCGCTTCGTTAGATATTAAATTCAAATAAAAAATCGTTGGCTTGGAGACACCAAAGGTGATTTTCCTTAAAAATTTGAAACATACATCCATCATTGGCTGGTTAAAGTTCACCTGCCATACGTACCACTCGTTGTTATTTGAAACTTTTTGTCATCATTGACTGATTTAAAAGGCTAGCTGTACAAACTTAAAGTCCCAGACAGATTTCAAAAAGAAATTAACAACACAAAACTCATAAATATAACTGATATCCAACCCAACAATAAAGTTATCATAATATGATTAATGCTTAGCTTAGTTGGAGGGATTTTTATTAGTATAATGTGTTTACATCAAATGGATATTTAGTCTTCAGTAGCTTATTCTTCTGTTGCTCATATAGGCTTAGTTATTGGGGGTTTAATATCTTTAAATAATTGAGGTTTTAATATAGCTTTTGTTTTAATGATTGCTCATGGATTATGTTCTTCTGAAAGTCTTTCCATTTATTAACCTGTCCTTTGTTGTTGTTGTCCTTTAAAAATAAGAAGGGGCTTCACACAACTAACCCTTTTGTTACTCCCTCTGAATGCGGGTTTTATGTCTCTTTTGTTGGCTTTCCTCACTTCCGTAAAAAAAAACACCAAGGAGCTTTCTTTTTTGTCGACAGGTTACAGTTATACCACATTATAAACAAATACATACTAGGTACCTACATCAATAACTACAATACATAAAATATTATGATTATGTTTGTAACAAACATATTATACTATGGTTATATATTAGTGGGGGGGGATCGGAGGAACTGTTTCAGTACTTATTTGTTTTAAATGCGAATATACATTCATTGAGGACTAAATAGTAATTAGCAGAGACAATTAATTAAATACTAATTTCTGTATTTTTGTTACTTTTTAATCGCAATCAGATGGGCTTGACAATGTAAGATACGTTGAAAGTAACGTGTGTCATCAAGCTTACATTTTAGTGCACTTGTTTATCATGATACAGATTGAGGCTGCAGATAAAGAAACCTCGTCCAGAACCAATTGTTCTGTTTTAAAAGTGACCATGAAGTAAAAGAAAAGTATTGTTTCAAACATTCTGTTCATCACCAATACCGCAATTTTAAAAGTGCCAATAAGATCCACGCGCCGTGTTAATATACGTAGAATATTTTATTTGTTTGCACACGCAGAGGAAGGATGTAAGTAGAGGGCTAATGGAATAATTTGGCTACTTGGAGAGAGAAGAGAGCACTTTTGGATATGCAAACAATGTTGGTAGCCCTTGTGAAATTGACAAACAGAGGGGATGGACAGCATCCTCCTGTACAAATGTTGTAATATTTATCATTTGTTTCCAGGGAGATTTCCTGATCGATACCGTCCTCCCCTATCCTCCCTCAGGTGCAGCTAAGATAAATGCGCAGCCCAGACGATGAGGGGTTTGTTGGCTAACAGCTGATACTGGGAACCAAGTTCTGTGTAGTTAACATATCTGTAGTAGACCAAGCTAACATATGAAGATTCCTTAGGCGCAATTATGCAGTTTTAATTTATTAGAAACGTTCACCAAATACTTAGAAACACGAAATACATAATCTCTAGAAACACGTTGAATTCCCTTTATGACATTATAGATTGCTTCTGAATTAATGCCAGTTAAGCCTTATTAACCAATGTTGAGAATTATATACACCTAATATATTATGTAAATATGCGCTTTAAATTGCAAAAATATGCACAAAAAGCTCTAGAGTCTACAAAATCCTTCACAGCATCATATCCCATAGAAGGAAGGAAAAAAATATAAGAGAACGTGTTCAAATTACTGGGTTTAACAATAAATACAGTGATTTCATAGTTATTACCAGTAATTTGAGTATATAAAAATATCTTCGGCTTTCACGACCGGTGTTAAAATAAAATAGTTAAACTTTTCCGGGCTGTTTTTCCGTGGTCCTTGATTTAATATGCTACCACAGCTTTGACCAACTTCTGCGGTAGGCATCATCAGTGGACTATGAACAACAGTCAGTTATTTAATGACCACTGATGATGCCAACCGCAGAAGTTGGTGAAAGCTATAGTAGCGTAATTAACCATAGACCACAGAAAAACAGTCCGCAAGAGTTTAACTGTTTTAATGAGTGTACGAAACTTTGTGAGACTAAATGTTTTCCATGTGTTCATGAGTCAGCTTATTTCTCCTGTCCGTAAAAATAACCTTTTGCATTGAGAATAAAGGACATAAATGAAATCTTGAAATTAGCTAGGATTAAGGTCCTTATCACTCTCATATCCCTTGAAGCAGTTTTCTAATCTCCCTCAGCTTCTTTGACCATCTTGCTATGAAAAGATGTTCAAAATTTGTGTGTTACTGCTTCAAAATATTCTAGATATTCTTTTTGAGACACACTAACTCAACCAACCCAATCAACATTTTCAACATTGCTTAAGCATGGATAATTTTTTATCCATACTTTAATTTTTGCTGGATCTCCCCCCCCCCCATTTCCATATTTTTTTTTTCCATGCAACTGTCTTTGTACTAATGGACAACACAAAGACTACTGGCACACACTTTTGCTTTCTTCCCGCCATTGCACATTATTACCAATCCTTCCAAAGTTACGCTAGGTAGGTAAAGATGACTGTTCTATGTTGCATATTTTACCAAAGTACAAACAGAGGAAAAAAAAAGAAAAAAAAAACACTTCCTAACAAAAACCAGTATCAATAAAAAAAAAAAAAAACATGCCTTTAGTGTCCAAATGTGCACTAACGTCCATCAGCGAAGGTAGGCAAAGTATACGCAATGAACGAAGTGCCTATCTAGTGTACACGTTACAGCATTGATGCTGGTGATTGCATACATTTGCACGGAAAAATGCACGAAACATGTAATTATTAAGTTATTTTTTAAAGATTCATAGTTTCAATACAAATATACATTTGCATATCTTTTTCATCCCTACTTATAAACTTTCCCTTACTCAAAATGAGTAAATATCCAAATCTTAAAGCTTTCAAAGTAACAAGAGTCGGATTTCCTTATAATATAAACATTTAAACACTTCCAGCATGAACTAAGGAAAAAGTATTACAGATAGTTGTTTATATATTATTTTTATACTCTAGGTGATATTTGACTAAATTCTTTGGATAGTGAATATACGAATAAGTTTTTAGGTTATTCACGTTGTAATATATATTTGCATCATCTAGGGCTTCAAAAGGACATAGTTATTTTTTGGCTGCTTCCGCAGTTATACTCAACGCCTACCGGGCAATGTTCAAGTCAGTTGCCGGCTTTGCAGATAAACAAGTACCCGTCACATTTCTACTCGCATAAAGATGGTCAATAAAGGCATGTACACGATGATATATTTATGTCTTAATGGTTACTAATATGTGCCCGGCTACAATAGGTAAATTCCAATTTTACCCTGATATTTTCTTTATATTCCTTCACAGTATAAGAGGTTATTTATATACTATTTTTTCTCTGATCTAGTGCTCACATTAGTACAAAAATTTGACATAACTAACGCACTGTCGTACCAATACCTTTTAATAACACAACAACTTTAATTATACTAATATCTTTACCGCGAAGACAAAAATAACTCATACTCTCGTAACAGCAAACTGCGACTGACTGCTCACTATAGCCGTCAGTGCGGAACATCCTCTACGGATGGGCGATGTAGTTAAGGCGCAGACTCGTGAGTGGGAGGTTCGGGATTTGATTTCCACCAAGACCATCCTCCCTGAAGGACGTTATTTTTTTTATTTCTAAGTTTTCCTCGGTCTCATAAATGGCAAATGCCGGGAAGGTACCCTAAACTGTGGCCTGGAAATCTTCCTTTCTTAAAAGAAATCCTTTCCCAATATATAATTTCAATTCATATATTATCGGTGTCCACCGCCTGTGATGCCTCAGTAGTAAAAACGAGCGTTAAATTATATTACAAAAAAAAAAAAAAAAAAAAAAAGCACGGAATTGATTGCTATCAAGACAGGTGACTGGCGTGACCATGGTTCAATTATCATAACAAACACAAGTTTCGTATAAAGTATTTCCATTTCCCGTGAGTTTGGGAAGCATTATCCTGCATTTTTGTTTCACGTGACTAACAAAGCAATAAGGAGGGAATATGCAGATTCGTTGGCAAGAATAAATAGAATAATCATTGTCTCACATGTCAAATTTAAATAAAATGATAAATAATGCACAGGTTTTTCTTTTCAATGACCCATTGGGCATAAGTGAATTAAGTGGAAAACGTATTTCAACTTAGCTAGCTAATCAACTGTTATTTATTTAAAATTAAACATCAAGAAATTTGAATTGTTCGAACAGAATCCGCTTTTCCACCAAATAGACATGCATTTTATAATATTTCATAATTTTCTGCTCTGCAAAGATGTTTAAAGTTAGTCCTGGTGGCCTAGTTGTAGCCATACTTGCCTCTTAAACCCAGTATCACCGGTTCAATCCCTGCCAGGGTCGATGGGTTATTTTTTCAGGCATAAAAGTTCTAAATATGCTTTTCTTTGGAATGGGTCGCATGTGGTACATTTATAGAATCTTTAAGAACCTCAAGCCTGAAAGAAGAGGTCTCTGAGCAAAATTTATCGGCCGTTTCACGCTCCGATTTGAATGGGACGCTGATGACCTGAGATGTTAAAGAGCGTACGTAAATAAACCAAATCAGCAGCTGGGATGTTTAAATTAATCCTGAAATAAGAACAAAATAGTTTCTACCTAGAGTAAATCCACATGAATAGCGCGAGTGAAACTATTTCTCGTCCTTAGGAATAAATTACATGAAAATTAATATGCCCTATTGAAGTAAACCGATTAGGTACGAGAATTTTGCTGACCCTGCTAAGAAATTATGGTACCTTTAAGTGATAGTCCAGTGGTTAACACAAAATACAATTTTAGCACATAAGCACTAATCTATTGATTCAAATACAGGATGATCATATTATATTCCTACTGCAAAACCAGCGACTATATTCTCCGCTAACTGCTCTATTATCACACTTTTTTCGCCTGAGATCAGGTGTTGATGTTTATTTTCTGAGAGCAGGTTCAAATGTATTTCTGTAATTGCATAGAATATGGCGTCCTTTTACAATGCTGAACTGCAGTGAAAATAACTGTGTTGTGAAATTAGAAGGAGGTTTTTGAAAATAATCCACAAGAGCTTGAAACCTATAGGGTAGACAAGGTGTTAATGCACGGACTCGTGAGCGATAGGTCTGGGGTTCGATTACCGACAGATCTTTTCCTGGTTTTTCTCAGTCTTCATAACACCAAAAGTCGGCAAGGTACCCTAAATTTAGAACTCAACCCCTTTTTTCCTTAAAATTTCCCTCCCAATTTCTCATTTATCTTATGTATAAACAATGGCCACCGCCTGTTATGCCATAGTAGTAAAATGGGGGTTAAACACTATTGAAAATGCCCTTGAAAACATTAAAAATATATAAAAAAAAATATTGCGATGTGTGACGCATATGCAGGGAGTTTCAACAACCCTTCTATGGATGAGTACATCACGTTTTTATACTTAATAGCCTAACGTTTATATGTATGCAATACTGTGTTCTTTGTCTCACGCTCAAGCAAATGTTTAATTACCACTTCTGAGCACCAGTATAAATTGATCTTTTGATATCCCAGTGCTACTATGGATGTGCACATAAAGATTCTAAAGAGTGGAATTTGCTAAAGTTCCCTAAAATAAATATATAGGAAGTTTAAACGTGGATGAATTTTGTTTTGTGTACCATTTAAAGCAGTGCCAAAGAAGACATCAATTAACAATAATCCTGCACCATTTTGTTTTTAATCCCAGAACCCATTAAGATTAGTTAGCTTTTGTATTTGTGTTCCATAAAGTGTGCGATTTTTTTTCAAGCGCAAAAGAGCTTCTGCATAAAACAATTTAAATACAAACATTAACTAGCAGCAAATAATGACAAAATGTATACTTTGCATCTTTCGTTTTAAAATGAATAGATTCTCCTTGTGTAAATAAACATTTAATTGCGTATTCGACGAAAACGTAAAATGGCGTTTGTTATGCGGTGTAGATCAATACAAAAAGTGGAAAACGTAGAGAAATTGTATAGCCTATAAAATAATTACCATAAGGCTCATTTTCATTTGCGGTATTGTTAGGAAAAACTAAGATTGGTTGAATATTTAAAACCGTTCGACTTTTCTGTGAATCCCTAAATATAAAGCAATGGAAGTCTTGAAGCTACAACATTGGTGCACTTTATTTGGCATGCTGAACAATGCTGCAATACCTGCGCTCTCTTGAATTAAAAGCAATGTCTTCGATGACGTTTGCCCCTTTTATTTTATTGAGTGAGCTAAGTTTGCGTAAGACTCGAGAAAATGTCTGGGGCTGCAGAGGACAATCTGAGGATGCCAAAAACTTGAAGGAAACGCCTTTTTGTCCCTCAACAGGCAGGCAACCTTGAAAACCAGTATCTAAATGACAAAACGATCGTGTAAATACCGGTATCAGCAGGGTGTGTTTACATTTAGGGTGGTTTGGTTTTAAAGAGCGCGCTTGGGGGTGACGAGGGTTCAGGGGTTGAATATTCAAGGCAAAGGGCGAGAGAACGAGCCAGACGTCCCCTAAAAAATAGCTTAGGGTAGCTGTGAGGGAGGGGGGGCAGAAAACTTTGAGGAATAACGTCGAGTCACTAAAACAACAAAGACCCTCTTCTTTCTGCATTACTTAACAACCAATTGAATAACGAGCCATTGCAGTCGAAAATAGCCTACTTACCCTTTTGTCTTTTAACACCTTGTACTGCATGTAATACAAACGTTTTCATATTAAAACCCTGCGGGCCACGAACAAGGCATGGAAAAAAAGCAAAAGAAAGTCAAATGAAAAGAAATGGAAGAAAGGAATAAATAAAAATGTTGTTCAACATTTATGAAAAACATGTAAGAGGAAATTCTCCAAAGAAAAGAGGATGAGAAGAAATAAAAGTTCAACTGACAGATATAACTTTTATTTCAAAAATTAAATGATTCTATTTTGGGAAGATACAGTATAAGTTAAATATAAAGCTAGATCCTAAATTAGCATATTTATACAAATATTAAAATCATTATTTTCTATTACGTTACTGAATGGCGTATATGCCTATACAAATCCGCCACTGCTTGTGCTATAGTAAATAATAGGGCCATTATGTACAGGTTCTAATAAAAGCATATTACATTTGAAAATAAACGCTCACAGTCATATAGCGGTTGTTCAATAACTGGAGATTGTAGAGAAGTTTTAGGACTAGCAGTTTGAGATAGGAAATCTGTTGTCTCCTAATAAAAATAACAGCGTCATGAATTTATAAACAAAAAATGGTAAACCAATGTTAAAGTGAAACATGGTAAAAGTTGTTTTGAATCTTTTCAAACAACCTTTTCAACAGCACATCAACATCTCTAAAACCTTGAACTAATCAAAGGAAAGAGTGGCGCTGAACAACAGTTAACTTATTTATCGTGCTATGTAGCTCGTCTAGAGGGAGCTATCCATATGACAGTGGACTAATGAACTATGGTTTCGAATATCGTAGGATCAATTTCTGACGATTAAATTATAACTGCATATTCATTTTATGATAAAATATCTACATAGAAAATATGTAAAAGTAATAATCACCTTTTTCTGCACTTCAATATTATACCTACTGCGCCAAAGAGAAATGCCCAACAATTTCTTTTCTTTATGTATGGTGTCATTTCAAATAGAAGTTTCAGTAATCAGTGGCGTACTGGTCGTTTAGAAACTTAATACCATAACCTTGCAATTTAAACATATCTTATAAGGTTTACCATCTCAAATTACACAATTTCCTTTACAGTCTCTGATTTATGTGTAGAAAATATACACTGGCTATATTCGCATTTGCACCGCAACAGAGCTACCTGATTAAAAAAATAGAAAAATAACTTTACTAGTACAGTTAAACAAAACATAATGCGGGAATGTTTCAATGAAAAGAAATTGCTTTTGGAGATAGCGCAAATAATTCATAGCGCAAATTGAATGTGCTAAAGAACATGCAGAGGTATAACACATGAAATAAACACGATCAAGGCAAGTAATCACTGAAATTTATATCTCCAAGAATTTTGGTCCGAAAATTCTCTTATTTACCGTGTGTTTTACTATGCATAAGAAACGGGTGTACTCATTTTCATTGTTCGATATTAAAAATGCACTGAACTATAATTTTAATATTTTTATTTATTAGGTACATTAAGGAAAAGTAAACAAATTAAATGTTAGCTATTCCTGATATATACACAAAAGAGTAAAACTTAGGAAAAAAATTATTATTTTTAAAATTATTCCTTTGGTACACTACCGGAACAAAGGCATACTGAATTGCTTCATGTTAATTCTCCAGGGTTGTGGAGAATCGTTTATGTAGTTTTGTATTTCAAAGTTTCTTTGTATTCCACATTTACCCTATACCTCTTAGGATACGTTAAGGAATGGTGTTGATATCACTAATATTATGAATGTGTCTTATTAGAAACTCCACTACTTGAAGCAAGCCATCTTCTTTAATAGTCATATGAAAGTGAACTCATAAGCAGATTTGGTTAAGTGCATACCAGCTAGGCACCATAATACCTAAGTACCTTTAAAATGTTTTAACGTCCTTGTCATCGTGTACAGATACTTGTGAAAGACATTTTTTAATAGTGTTTAACGCCCGTTGGACGGCGTGGACATTGATACATGAGATGTAATAATAAATTGGGAAACGATATTTTTTAAGGAAGGAAGCGGTCCAGGCTTAAGTTTAGGTACCCCCCCCCCGGCATTTGCCAGTTATGAAGACTGAGGAAAACTCGGAAAAAAAACCCAGTCAGGGAGGACGGTCCTGGCGGGATTCGAACCACATACCTCCCGCTCACGAGTCTGCGCCTTAACGATCTCGGTCTTGTGAAAGAATTGAAATATTATATACAGAAGAAAAATGTATAAATATAAGTGTAAAGACTTAATGTCAATAAATTATCAAATGTTGATAAGACAAAGGTTATAAAATGTACAACATATAACTCTCCAGATTTCAATTTTCGTAATCAAGACTTAGAACAGCCCACAGAAGTCAAATTTCTTAGTTTCAAAGTTGATAAATGTGCAAATTCGGAAGTGCATGTCGAATATAAAGTGTAAACGAAAAGTCGCTCCCCAGCCATTGTGTAGCCAAGATTTCATTAGGGCAGCAAATTCGGGTGGCAGCACTGACAGCGCGCCGAGCGTATAGCTATTGCGTTCACTTTACACCAAGGTAAGTACGCATTCCAAAGTTCAAACCTTAGCAACGGTGGGCGGATTTCCCGTAAAAAAACTGGTTTCGAAGGAAGAAATGTCAGAAATGTAGGTGTACCAAATTTCCCCCTTGCGGTGCACATCATCTGAGTGCGGAGACACTTGTCGATTACTCTTTATAGCCCAAAAAATGAGAAATATTTTGTCATCTGTGCTCTAAGATCACTCTCATTTCTGCTATAGACCTACAGTAAAATTGTTCACTATGAAATATGGATTGACATTTTTTTGCAATTCCTTTGAAAGCAAGAGTGTTTTACTAATTTGTTGGAAAAATAGAAAATCTAATAATTTGGGATGGTAAAAAAGGAACTTAGTACAAAGGCTATTTAAAATGAATATTTTGCGACCCATTACTTTTTAGAAAATGTATTATATTATTCATATACTTTGATGAAGTACTACATACAATGAATGTTTTAATAATTGTAACTAGAATTTTTCTATGAATTCATACTTGATAATTAATTTCTCTTATTAAAACATGAGAAACATTTCATATACTACAACGAGTAAGCACTATATAGCATATACAAGTGAGTTTCTCATCCTGCGGATTGGGAATCTATACAATCGAAGTGAATACACACTATCACGTAAACACTGTCTCTGCGTCGTATCGACTTCGGCCGAATTGGTTGCTGTGTGTTCTGACTCTTGTTGCACTGTGCGAACGCTGGGCTTTAGCGGTGAAGGTCCGGGACGCAAACATTGGCCCATGAAAAGTATAGTTACTTTTCTTGCACGTAAGAGAGAAATGTCATATTTATGAATGTATTAATCTCAATTATATAAATTCCAATTTAATTATAAATTACTATGAGAATCTGTTTATTGAACATCAGTAAATGCGAATAATTTTATATTAATGTGAAATGACGAACATAAGATATTGAATGATATTTTACTCTTTGTAGATATTCTTACATGCAAAAGAAAGACAAAATAGAAGCAGTTCTGGAGGAATACGTACACAGCAGATGAAGTAAATTCAGTCAGAACGGTGTGGTGTGTGAGACGGGTCACTTGAGAGCACCTGCATTTCCCATCAACTGTAAAGTTCAGGTTTGCTAGTTACCAATCCGCAAGATGAGAAGACTCATTCGGTAAATTTAATTAATTCTTCTTTACAATATATATATATATATATATATATATATATAATTTAAGACAATTCACACTTTGTAAAATGAAAAAAAAAAAAAAAGTAAATATTCAAAACTAGACATGCTTTATGCTGAAACTACCTACTTCTGTACATAACAGTTAAAATGTTATTTTAGCATACATATGTCAATATTCAGGTATATGTGCTCCGCATTTAAAATTTACATTTATATAAAATAAAATAAACAATTAAAACGAACATGTTTCACAGAAATAAATGTACTACTGAGATAACAATTTACACCAAGGTCTTATTAATTTTCAATATTCGTAGGCTGTTACTACAAAAATGTAACAAAATGTAAGAAAGTTACCTTGTTGTTTACAGGCAAGGCAATCAAAGTGAAAGTGAAAGTATTTACGAGTATCCTCTCTCACTTTTAACACATTTCCATTTGGAATTATTGTGAAGAACACAGCTGTAAACGCTGTGGGATGATTCAAATGTAGCTAAATACCGGGGTCAATGTACACGCACCTAGATCTTTGACTAGCAAGGATTCATCGATTTGGTTTACTTACGGACGCTCTTTAACATCTCAGGTCATCAGCGTCCCATTCAATTCATGGCGTGAAAAGGCCGACAAATTTTGCTCAAAGGCCTCTTCTTTCAGGCTTGTGATTCTTTTTCGTGCCGTAAATGTACGACACGGGACCCATGGCTTTACTTCCCTTCCAAAGGAAGCCACACTTATTATTTTTACGCCCGAAAAAATTCATCGATCCTGGCCGGGTTTGAACCCGCGATCTTGGGTTTAGGAGGCAAGTATGGTTACCACTACACCACCAGGACCGACGACTAGCGAGGAGGAAGGAAAACGTAATGGAAAAAACTCAAATTTAGAAGGAAAATGTTTTAGAACTTTTTTCATAAATTTCTATCGATTCCATTTCTTAAGTGTCTTAAGTCGAACATTGCTGTTGAAAATGGCCGCTGCACTAAAGGCAAGTGGGTGCAAAAGGCTGTCCTCTAAACAAACGCCTTCTTCCCTTCTCAACCAAACAAATACATGGCAGAGCAGCGTGAAATCTGCAAAGTTGGAAGTCGTCGTGAACAAATAAACGGCAACCAAATGTTGGTGTAGCATCACTCAAAAAGGGGGGGGTGATAAAATAAGATAAAAAAACACACACAAAGAAAGCTACGAAACAAAGCAAAAGAAAGAGAAAAAATGGCGGGGGAAAAGAGAAGACGTCATGTAGGGGGTAGAATCAGTGAACTGGGTAACGTGGACAGAGTGTTTGATCAGTTCGCCTCAAAACAAATGTTCCACTTGCAGAGAACATCACCGTGCAAGGAACTTGACCGACTTTATATAGATGAGTAAAAATAAACACTTTCTTTTATTAAAAAGTTATTTTAAGCTAATTTCTATTAGGTACAGTGCAGGACGGAAAATATGTCGTGCTATGTAATCCCTCTGTGAGCTGTTAGGATGTCACCAATGATGTTACAGCTCTTTCCATCAAACTTGTAAAAATTATAACCCGTACGCCAGGTTTAGGTATAAAAACTTTATGGGTTTAAAAATAAGTGGTTGGATGTGCTAGGGAAGAGGCGCGGCGTTAGCTTTAGTCTTAATTGTTAAGTATAGATACCTACAAACTTGTAACGCATTGCTTCTACAGCAAGTTGTATGATGTTATTGTTTAAGATGTCGGTCCTGGTGGTGTGGTGGTAATCATACTTGCCTTCTAAACCCAAGGTCACGGGTTCAATACCGGCCAGGACCGATGGAATTTTTCGGGCGTAAATATCGTAAGTATGGTTTCCTTCGGAAGGGAAGTAAAGCCATGGGTCCCGTTTCGTAGATTTACGACACGATAAAGAATCTCGAGCGTGAAAAAAGAGGCTTCTGAGCAAAATTTGTCGGCCGTTTCACGCCTTGAATTGAATGAGACGCTGATGACCTGAGATGTTAAATAGCTGTTTTCTTTCATAGTGTTTTAGTTCTTATTATGGCATTAGTAAGCTTGTATGTATAGATGGTGTTTTGCAAAAGAATGGCGATTTGTTCTCTGAGAAAAACGGTTTTAAAAACACGCCATGAACTCGAGTATTGCGTTGACAAAGTTATCATAAGGAAAGTGTAATTCGCAAAGAAAACATTTCGAAAGCATTAGAATATGTATTGTTTCAGTGTTGGGGTTCATTTATTGCTGGTATTGAGAACTGAAATCTTTAAACTTCTTTGAACTATAATTAGATATCAGCAAATATAAAGAATATGGGAAAGTGGGGAAACAAAGTGTAGGGGGATAGAACAGGAACAAGTAAATTTTGATTTGTGATCGAATTTTGTGATTTTCATTTTTTCAAGTACAGACTCCATTAATTCTCTTTTCTAAGGACATTGCTTCCACATTTTCTCGGTCATAGTAGCGTAGGCAATGGCGATGACGTCACAATGAGTTGAGTATTTGACACTGTGTTCCGTTAGGCACCGTAACAGAAAAGAAAAAAAAGTACTTTAATATTATGGGCTTCAGCCCAGATGTTATTTGCATTAGGAAATGAAATATAATGTACACTACTACATCCTGTGCTCGGTTCGAAATGAATATCCATTTAAATGTGAGAAGTAAATTAATAAGTTAGAGATAACAGTTCGATGCAGGCAGAATGCGATGATGACACTCGAAAGCAATTTAAGTGCTGCCATTCGAATAGTCTTGTTTTAATGTGCGATATTAACCCTGAAAAAGAGGAATTGCCAATATATACATTACTCGCTGCTAGTTTAAGATTTATATTTTCTTTAAAATGTTTGTATTAAGACGAATGTATTTTAATATCAACTGCAGGCAGTTTTAAAATAAATTCGAATAGCGAAGCGTTTTATACAATTTGACAATTACCATCACTTTACGGTATGTTCACAACTACGACTCAAACATAAGGATGTGCTTAAAATTGTTCAGAATGAGATCTTCAAATCGCTAAAGCCTCTGTATTTATTTCTGCCAATACTAGTTTACCGCATTTGAATCGGAAACGGTAAAAACGGCCATTTCTGTCTTCAGTATATTCTTTATAAAAGAGAGAGAGAGAAAATTCCTCTCCAAAAATGCGTTTAAAACCACGTAAAATAAAACATCCAGTCTTATTCTGATTCTTGGACATTCCTTAGCTATGACTAAAAGTATCAAAATGCATAAAAATATTGTAATAGTATTCTTAATTTATAACATTCTTTCACCTTTATTCACCAAGTGTGAATAAAAATTGTATATGTTTATACTATTTTTAATGAGTGAATTTTTAAGGTGAAATGCGATATTTTGTCTTTACATTTTTTAATTACTGCTATTGCATGGGTGTATAGTTTTCGCACATATTAGGCAAATTAGTTCTAACCTTCACGCAGTTCAGCATAAATAACCTGCAAATTTCCTTTGTACAAGTAATGTTTGAATTTAATGTTATCACTTAATGAATTTTCCTGGCGTTCCTCATTATTCCTTAAAACACCTTAACCACTTTTATGACGTATTCATGTAAATGTTGACAACAACTTAAATATATTTTCCTTCAATTAATAATATAAATTCATTTGACCATTTTAATCGTTTCAAACTACGACTGTAAGGAAACATTTATCTTTGTTAAAGCAAGTTTACTTCTTCAGTATATCGCAACTTGGAACTATTTTAATAGCACAAGACTTCCTAACTCCCTAAACGTACTTTGTTTTCAAAACAGAAAGCTTTGCACTACATTTATGTCTTCGGTAATATTTTCAAATGAGGTAAAATACCTAAGCAAGTCTGATGAAAATAATGCGCCAGTTATGATAAAATGGGCATAACTTTTGATACCCCTCTGCTATATTTGTGAGAGATTCCAAGCTGTTAACGTACCTTTCAGAACCTGGAAGCAATAGCTCTTCATCCACACAACGAAACCTCTCCCTTGTAGAGTAAACACAGACCTTCACTATCGGGGAACGGTCTCCAGCCTGCTCGTTTACTTCTAACCAATCAGAACCGCTTTATTGAAAGACGTTGCAGCTTTCTTTCTGCTTGGGCAAATGAATGTCTATAATGCGTACTTATATAAGGACACAGGAGTGCCAAAATCAAACGATTCTGCGAAATATTTATATTTAGATATTAATTATGACCAACACTACATCGTTGTATTTTTTTTTTTTTTCATTTCTTTGTAAATAAGAAGATCCAGCCTGTCCATTATTAGTTACATTATTTTTCTTCTCAAATTGGGGTAGTAAACACTTTGATTAGCTATAAAGTAAAATAAAATAAAATATTTAATAATACTTTTTTCATATTCTAATCTTTTTATTAAAATTATTTCTTTCAGCAGCTAAGCTTAATACAAACAAAACATTTTTTAACCAAATAACACCGTACAACAATTATTCCGGTTGTGTACGCTATTTTCACTGCAAGCCAGATATAAGGCAGTTAGTAAAATTAGCACAAAAGAGCAAACATTAACTTTATTTTGTAATAACTGTTTAGTAGTAAAAGTGCATTTATTCAGTGGCACCAACCAATACATTGCAATACAACTTCAGCAGGCTCACGGGACCAATGTAAGTGCTTTTATAATACACTAGGCCTGTGTAATAAACATAAAATAAAATAAAAATACCAGAAGTATATAAAATATACAGAAATCCCATTATAAATGACATACAGCTGGACTCATTCCATTTGTTTTTCTCAATCTCTTCCCGGTTACAGCCTTTTCAGATCTAAGCTGTCTCATTTTCTTCAGACATTCACCTATCCAACCTTCCTTGTCTGCCAGCAATGCTCAGCATCTTCCCTCTGTTGGATCCTGTAAAAGTGTAAAGGGATGCGGTAGACCTTTACATTCAGCCAGAATAGATGTCCATAATTCCTCACATATGGGGCAAATTCTCCGCTCACATTCGTTAGTGATCTTAATCATCCGCCATGCCCCCAGTATGAGTCTCGCAAGCTCTTGTCTAGTGAGTTGAGTCCTTAATTTGATGAATTGTTTCATCCCTCATTCAGATTTCAGTCCCGATGGTACTTAATACGAAATCATTTCTCTGCATTGCGCAACTGTCTGCCGCCTATCCATATCCCTCAAACGATTCCTAAACCTCCTCCATGCGATCGTTCTATTCCACTGTGCCGCCATCTAAATGGAGCCTAGCCGTATAGTTTCTAGTCTCTTTCATAATTTGGATGTCCATATCATGTTCCCTCCCATACCCAGCTGTTCATGATAGCACAATGACCTAATTAAAGTTTGGTTTCCACGAATAACTCGTAGCCAGTACTTCGTAGTCTGATTTTAACTCTATGGTCCCAACTGTAGGCCCCGAATTCCCTCTTAATTCCACAGGCCCAGCATTTCTTTCAGAAATCATTGAATCTAGGTTGGCGGTTTATTCGTATCCCCAAACTCCTGCCTTATATGTCATTGCAGATCTTATCCTCTCCCACAGACGGTTTCCAGTACACCTACGGGCATATCTGGCATTCTACTACGTAACCGGAGAGTTAATGCTGCATGCTTTCACTCCTACTTTGCGCTTTACTATGTCAATATACTTCCTCCACCTTCCATTCATCGTAAAAGTAACACCCAAGCATACGAAAGTCTTCTCGTTATCTAGCGTCGTCCCGCAAATGTCCATGTCTTAGCCCTACTACTAAATGATCCGCACTTCAAATTCGTTGCTTTTGTCTTATTCACATTAACGGTGAGTTGCCACTCTTCCCAGGAAGTCCATAGTCTGTCTAGTTCTCTCTGTACGCTGTTAATCGACGTAGAACAAGGCTAGGTCCACAAGTTTCCGGCCTCGTCGATAAGGATTATCGCCTTCACAAAACCCTTAACTAGTGTCATACCTTATCTATTAGGTAAATAATTGCAGCTGTAACTTCCACTCCGCTGTGTTCAGTTGTTCAGATATACTTGCATAAAGAAGGCTACGTGTAGAAGATTGTGATATGTTCAAAATGGAGTATCGGGCTGTTATTAAGTTCAGCACAAAGAAGGACTTGCTCCAAATGAAATCAAAGAGCGATTGGACGGTGTATGTGGGGAAGCATTCCCCTCATATTCAACCGTAAAAGAATGGACCAAACTTTTTCGAAATGCATTGAAGACGAAGAACGTGCAAATCGGTCCTTGGAGATGCTCACTCCTGAAAACATCGCTCTTGTGGAATGAGAAATTACGGAAAACCCGCGGATCTAAGTTACAGATATAGCAGCAAAGCTGGACCTTTCTAAAACAACAGTCCTTCGAATTATTCATGAACATTTAAACATGAATTAGGTTAGTGCAAGATGAGTGCCTAGACTTCTTTCCTCATTCCAAAAGCAGGAACGAGTCATCTGTTATCACGCATTTTTGAAGCTCTGCCGTGGCAACGAGACAGAAGTTCTGCAAATCATTGTTACAGGAGATGAAACTATGGTTCTCTACTATGATCCCTTGTCCAAAAGAGAATCAATGTAGTGACGTAAACCTGGCGAAGCACTGCCTCTAAAGGTCAAGGTCACTCAGTCAACCAAGAAGATCACGGCCACAATCTTTTGGGACTGTGAAGGAATACTGTTCATTGACTTCAAGTAGAGGAACACCACAGAAAATGGGGGTACTTGCTGGCCTATTGCACAGACTATGTGCTTCCATAAAGAGAAAAGGCGAGGAAAGATGTGTGTATGGTGTGCACCTTCCTCACGACAATGCGCCTTTGCATACAGCTCTTGTTGCAAAGGAAGCTGTGAAGGAATGTCGCTTCAAGGAGATCGACCATCCACCCTACAGCCCAGATCTAGTTCCCAGTGAGCCCAGATCTAGCTCCCAGTGACTATTTTCTCTTCTCAAAACTCAAGAAGGACCTTCGAGGAAGGAAATTTAAGTGTGACGAAGAAGTGATGGGTACAGTTTATGCCCATTTTGCAGACAAGACTTCTGACTATTTTTGGAGGGGAGTTAATTGAAAGATGTGAGAAGTGTATTGCAATAAAAAGTAACTATATTGAAAATTGAAGTATGGTATTTGTCTTTAACATACATAGAAAATGGTTAGGCCGGAAACTTATGGACTTGCCCTTGTACAAGTTACCCTATTATCCGCGTTCAATAGCTTTGGCACCTGCACACTTTTATTACTGGTACCCACATATATTCTAGTAGCATCACTCAATAATGTCATCTATAAAGAGATCCAACAGTAATGCTGATATCTCCCGCTTTCGAAGCTCTCCACTACTCTTAGCTTTGTCGTAGTCACACTTAATACAGAATTCCACATTTCTATATATTGCCTGAAGGGATCGGGTCATTTCCCCCGACATTCCCTTCACGCGCAACGATCGAAAGATTTTGTTAAAACTAACTCGTTTCGTTGAAACTTGTTTTACTCTTAGGCTATCTAGAATAAATGCGCCATCTGCCGCACCGTGTCCTATTGCATACCTTTGACAACGTGGTGAGCGAGAGGAGAGTTCTGCTTGTGGCAAATGCACTGTATGTACTTAAGATATTATTTATGGTAAATTATGGTTAAACCCTTACACCAAATTGAAATTACATGTCTGTACACAGCTCGGAAAAATAAATTGAAATAGTTATGGGTATGTGAGTTATAAATAAGGAAAACATTGCAAGTACAGTTTTATAATTAATATTCCGCAAATTCCAACCTGTTAACCTGTTAACGTTGATCTTAAATGTCCGAGGACGCTCTTTAACATCTCATGTCCTAAGCATCACATTCAATTCAGGGCGTGAAACGGCCGACAGAGCCCTCTTCTTTCAGGCTTAGGTTCTTTTTCATGCCGTAAATGTACGACACGGGACCCACGGCTTTACTTCCCTTCCGAAGGAAACCATACTTAGGATTTTGACACCCGAAAATCCATCGATCCTGGTCGGATTTGAACCCGCGATGTTTGGTTTAGGAGGCAAGTATGGTTACTACACCACCAGGACTGACACCAAAAGAGAGAAAGCTTATGAATTATGATATTATATTCATTCCTACTGACGTACATTCCCTCTATAATGCGAATAACCGACATATGTAGTTAAATAAATCAAATTATATGCCCATGGGCTGTCAACTACCAGCAAAATGTTACTTTTAATTGCTCCCTTCATTTGTTCATGACTTTCCATATTTATATTTGCTCTAAAACAGCTGCTATCTGGCATATTTAATTGCTTTTGCTTTATTAACAGAAGATACAAAGTATCATTGGTTTAGACAGAAGAAAAGGTGAAAAATATTCAATGAGGAAAAGAGGAAACAAATTCATAAAATTGCGCTTTAATATGAATATACATATTGAGACAACTGGATCGGCCATCATGAACTCGTTTTTTTTTCTTTTTCTTTTCTTTCTTTTTCTTTTTCTTTTCTTTCTTTTTCTTTTTTTTCCCCTGATTTCCCCTGGTTACTTACAGATTTCACATGCTTACAGCTTTCTGAATGCTGTGATGGATATTTATATTCCATAAATTTTTTTGCTCTCTCATTTCATTTCATATCACTTCATTCCCTTGATTCTGTTACAGGATTTAAATTGACAAGAAAGTTTGGCTGGCGCGGCGTGATAGTGGCTTGCGCCTTCGAAAGGTTTATGGCTCGGGGTCTGGAATGAAGTGGGCCTTATAGGGACTCGAACAACCTAAGGAGAAGGACTCTACCAGCATTACGATGTTCTACCTAGAAAGCATGTGCGTCCGCGCAGTTACCAAGGAAAGAGATTGGGCATGGCTTTGAACATTCGGTAAAAACAACCACAGTATTTATAGTAAAAAACATGAGACATTAAAACGGTTGAAAATGCTGAAGAGTATGCTCAAAATGTTCACCGTTTACTGCGAGACTTTCGAAGTATTCGTTGCTTTTTCTCGAATGTTGTTTTGCAGTTCATTTAGTAATCGCGAACTTTGGCTCTGTCATACAAATATTAATAAATATCGCAGGGTGCGGAATTGAGAACTGAGCAGATCACAACTAGTCAATAATTACCCTCACATCAAGGACGTCAGCAATCGCACGCAATGATTTTATTCTATTTTTATCAGTTCTTTGTTGTACAATGCAGGTTTTGTATTTCCTTTCTACACAGCTGTATGTTATTGCATGTTTGTTCCAAATAGAACATTAATAACTGATAACATATATGCTTTGGCATTACACTCTGATAGATACACGATTATGCAACAACATAATAAACAAACATGTAATTACGTAGTTTTTTTTCTTGTGATTGTATTACCTAGGAAACAGACCACAAGAGAGAAATGGACAAACTGATAATTATCTAATGAACGCACACAAGTTCACAAATTCATATCAAAACTCGGGAGTACAATCAAACAGTTAAATCCAATTTGTAGCACGTTTGAAATTCTTTAATCAGCCAAATGATTAGTTAAATTCAGCCTATTCTCAAAACTTGTCAATCATGGAGCATACTTACACGTGCACAGGTGATTTTTTGTTGCTTTGTTCCATAGAATATTAGTCGACACTTGTAACTTGTATAAATTTCTCTAAAAGAGGAGGAATGCTAGCAAGCTCAAATACTTAAATTTTAAAATCTTTTGAATAATTTTGGGAGTCAGTTGACTTAAATTTGCGAAGAATTAGTGAAAATGACGACAATGAGTGTAAAAACGCATAAAGAAAGAATAATACATTATATGAGTACAATGAAAATATTTGGTTGAGTGTAATTTAAGTACAGCTTATGACTGACATTGCCATTTCCTGTTTCACATGCATTTTTCAGTCCAGCATGTTAGTTTGTATTTTTTAAGGTTTTTAATATATGTCAAAAGTAATTTATTTATAATTTATTACCACTCTTATAAAATAATCCTTTTGAAACAAATTTCCAAATTTTTTGCTTATAATGAAAATGTGACTCCCAAGCAATATAACAGAAATATAAATTACAATGCGCAATTGCGAAGCCTAATTCTGTCATTTCTCTCGTCTCAAAGTGAATTACTACGCTTGAATATTGACAAATGCGTAATGAAGTATTGAACTATCGTTAATTTTGAGAAAAAAAAAACACAAGACCTAGTTACCAGGGATGGTGGTAATCTGCTCTGTACATTAAAAAAATACGAATTTATTACTAAGCAATGAACATAACCTAATTCAAAGTATGGCAACGTGTGGCAAGCAGCTGTTCTTCCACCCTGTTCTTATACGACTTCACTAGTAGCCTTGTACTAATACTTTACAATTGTTGAACATTCTTTTGTGGAACAGAAAGTTACAAGTCCATACTTCACAAGGGCTTGTACTAATACACTTGTACCATACCCAGAACGCACGTGGAACGCTGTGCAAGAAGTCATCTGTTTCCTTTTATTCCTCTTTCCGGCTTTCTGCGTTATTCATTTGTTAGACACAGTTTTGCATTGAACTGTACGTGGTGAATATAGGTAAAGTTATTTTTACTGATCTTCTGCGTGCATTAATTGTCCTGCCTGGACATCCTTTGCTCCATGGATATCCCTGGATATCATGAATGCTGACATTACATCAATTGTCACGTTCCAGAGTCTCCCACCAGTTTTAATTTCATATCTGTGCTTATTTCTCTAGCACAGGACATGCATATTAAAAATATACGTTCACTCACGTGCCTCTTATACCGCAGCGTTATCATCACATTCCTTTTGCTACGCAGAGCTGTCCCTCCTTTCTTTATGTGATCAATGCTGCTCACAGCCTGATGCGTCCAAATAAACAATGACAAATTTATTACTCTCACGTCAGCACTTCTTCATGAGGCTGATAATTAAGAGGCAAAGAGTAATAAAGGTCACATGTGTGTCTTGCAGTAAGCATAGTTTCCCTTTTCTTTCGCACTAATGACTTATACGTACTATTTTTGTTTGATGTTCTTTTAGTTTAGTTTTTAATTTATTAATAGCATATTCGCTAATATTACTTATGTTATGTAAGTAGATATATTTTAAAGTATTTTAGAACATTTTGATGAAAATTTATGTTTGTACGGTTTTCTATTAATATGTAACCATTACATATGTATTAGAAGTTGATTTATTTAAGTTAATCTTTTATTTGTGGTGTTACTTATATATCATATTCGACATTGCCACTTATTTCACATATATTATAGGCTTTATTTATTTTCTAAAACTTCGTACTGCGAAATACGGTTTATTTTTCAATTCCTATGCGGTTTTCCGGTTTCCAAAGGTTAGTAACTCTGGTCTGGCACGTCCCAGTACTTCTGCTTCCAATCAGATTTGTGGCTTTTCTTCTTAATAGGCAATAATAAAGTATATTCATAGTTTTTCATTTCGATTTTACTTTTGATTAGGTTATGTTTCTGATCTAGACATGAAAATCTTATCAAATGTGCGAAAAATACAATTCCAATTGTTCGCATTTCTGTTTATTTCTTATTCTTGGTAGTCCACATTTATATCAGGAAGGAGATTTTTTTAATGGTGTTTAACGCCCGTTTTTACTACTTAGGCACCATGAACGGTAGGCAGGAGATTGGAAATACCACTATGAAGGCGCATTTTCTTATAATATTAATAGATAGTGTTATTTTCAGTTTTTTTTTTCCTTTCAATTTTGATATAGCGCTCTTCATTCCTGCACGATCTTGCAGTACGGGAATTAAACCATTTTCTATTAATTTCTTAGCTTCTGTAAATACCATAACAATGAACTGAAAGTCATTAACATGTTCTCTCGGCATACGATAAACATTAGGTATTATTCACAATGGAAATTAAACACAAGAGCTTGAAATCATATTACTTAAAGAAAATATTACTTACAATGAATGAATGGTGTTTAACGCCCGTTTTTTGCTACAGAGGTACCACAGGCGATGGACACTGGGGATACATGAAATGAAATTATATATTGGGAGAGGATTTATTTTTATTTTTAAGGAAGGAAACGTTCCGCCTAAGTTTAGGGTACCTTCCGGCAATTGCCATTTATGGGGACTGAGGAAATCCTGGAAAAAACCTCAGTCAGGGAGGACGGTTCTGGCGGGATTCGAACCTCAGACCTCCCGCTCACGAGTCTGCGATTTAACGACCTCGGCCACCCGTGGCGGTATTATTACTTACAGACCGCTGATAGAGGTAATAAACATTCCAGTGTACGACGCTCTTCAGTATGGAAATCTCTCTCTGGACATACAGCCCCGTTAAGTTGCATAAATAAGTAACATTCCAAGATAGCTCTGCATTGCTAAACTGTTCAATTATACAAACTGATGTCTTTTCTTTCACATGCAAAGGTAAACAAACAATTGAAATAACCTATTAAAACATAACAGTTGAAGATCACTATTAAAACACATACATGGTATTTGGTTCCTGGATCAGCGGTATATACGTGTGAGGCTGTAATTAAATGAAAAAATAAGCCATTGGATGGTTTATAACCAGAAGGCATGGAAAATTGCGATTGCAAAGAAATGCTAACATATAAAGAAGGAGATTATCTTGCAATTTCCATAAGAAACATCTTCATATTGCAATGAATTATACAAACTATGTGTTTTAAAAAGTAATGAATTATCAACATTTTCTCCTATATGCTTTAAAAGAGACAAAGTAATATTAAATTTTACCTATTCATCACACACACACACAAACGATTATGTACAAGCAAAGTCATATATTCCCATCCACTTCTATTGATAAAAAAAAATGTTAATTTTTTTTAAGCGAGGAAAATTCAACTTTCCGTTCTATATATTTGGATAGCACCGAAATGATTCAAATTACCAGAACATTACTTAACAACGCTTTTATAAATCCCTGGAAGTGGATATAAAAATGCATTAATTTAACCCTTTTTCAAGGCAAAATTTTTAATGGCACTTAATTTATTTTACTGTACTTTTTAAAAACTTCGTAAATAGTGGCTGATTATTTTTCATTTGCTACAGTCGTGGGTTCATAACCTCAGCGGATGAATATTTTATAAGGGCACATACCCATTCAATGAGTTTTACTTGTCATTCTTCAGCCCTTGCAAAAACGCAACAAATTTTATTGATTTTATAATCCCATAATTTATTATTTTTATATTAAGTTTGTTATATCATTGTGTGAAATATTACATTGCATATGCTGTACAAGTCGAAGAAAATCTTGTGTGTATCTAGAACAAAACACCCTTAATTTTATGTCTACGCATGAGTCTGTCAGAAATGGACATTTTTTGGAGGATTTAATCAAACTTCATTACGAAAAATATTATCTTACTCATCTATTAACCATATTAGATTAATAATAATCACAATAATTGTAGGAACTAATTCATGTCGAAGATGAAATCAGGATTTTTCACACACACATACCGCCTGTGGTACCTCAGTAGTAAAAACGGGCGTTAAACACTTCAAAAAAAAAAAAAAAAAAATATTTCACACACACACAAATGTCGAACCAAAACCGGAAAAGGGTGTTTAGAAAAGAGCGAGCATTTTCACTGAAACTTCCGATTGGCTCACATCAACAAAATGGAATATATTATTAACAAATATGATTGTTATAAGACTGAAAACTGACGAACAAATTAAATCTCTATAGTTTCTAGGTGGTAAACTAAAACAGGAAAGTTGACAGTTTTCGCATCAGACTGTAAATTGTGAACTGTGCGGCGGTTTTAAGAAAAATTAGATAAGGGTGTAGATGATTAATTAAATTGCGTAATAGATAGAGGGAAGAATTTGGAAAAAAGGAATTCGAATTGTTAGGTTTTTGGGTGTATAATCTCAGGGGTAAATAATACTTTCTTCCTCTCCGACGATGGTTGCCGCTGTCTTACATTTATGCCCCGGCTGTTGAGACTCTGATGCTGGATACTTTATGACACTGTGACCATAGGAGAAGGAGTATATGCAGATTAATAATGTTTTTGGTTATGGAAGATGAAATACAATTTTATTGTTCTTGAACTATTGTACATAAACTATTTCACTTAACTAATGAAGAATGTCTACTTAATTCTTGCAAAACTAACTATCGATTTCCCCTAATTTATCGGAACTGAGGAAGTCCGTACACTGACCTTGCCTCACTGAATACTCTTGCCAGACTGCTGGCCTCAACATTGCAAGACTAAGTAAAATGTGGTCTGCGTGACTTTTCCAGGTAGTGGATGGCTCCTTCCCTTTCCTTTCATCTCTGTAGTCACCAAATATTTTTATGGTATCTACCACGCTTAAGAAAGGTTCTAACAAAATATCAGTTAACACCTGTCTCCAGAATTCTTTACAAATATTTCTACAAAAGGGCTACGGAAATTTCCAGGTCAGGTTTTATGACTATGGTAGCTTTCTGCGCCTTGGCAAGAAAATAACCTTTTAGACATAACATTCAACACTTGTACAGAAAATGACATTACACATGGCTATAACGAAGTTACATAAAATTATTAGTTACAATCAATCTAATTAAATGCGGGGGTGGCAGCTCATAAATACAGCGTCAACTGCACAAAGGATTAGTTCTAAAATAGATCACAGTCAAGTCTCTTTGGAAACATATTTATTGTTCTTATCTTTTCTACTATATCCGCAACATCTGACTGTAGTTGGAGATTTAACTCATTAAATTTGCCAGAAGAGCAACGCACAGTAATCAAGTGAAACCGTTCAGTTATTTGTAATGATTAGGTTTCAAAAATTGTATTTATTCATCAAGATGATTGTTCTAACGTTCCCTCCTATTGCAATGTGAAGACGAGGATATTCTATAAAGAAGTTTTGCAGCAGCGTCTCTATTTTCGTGTCATGCTTCAACGTTAGAACCTTTGCGCCAGAAGTGATACACTTCGGAAAAAATACTGCTAAAAGTTAGTAATGTGACACATACTATGTCCGTGTTTACAAACAGACCTGCAGGATGCACCTGTCACTGGGAAATACAGTTCATTCAGAAGTTAGCGCACCATAAGAGAGGAGAATAAGTTCGTTCTCTTACCTTCAGAGTGTTCAAGTAAAAATAAGGAAGATTTATATATTAGAGCAATACGTTTATCAGCACGGGGCATGTATGCACCGCCACGGATGGCCGAGTTCGTTTAAGGCGCGGACTCGTGAGCGGGAGGTCAGAGGTTCGAATCCTACCAGGATTGTCCTCCATGACTGTGGTTTTTTCCAGGTTTTCCTCAGTCATCATAACTGGCAAATGTCGGGGAGGTACCTCAAACTTAGGCCTGGAACGCTTCATTCCTTAAAATCCTTTCCCAATATGTCATTTCATCTCATGTATCATCAGTGTCACCGTCCGTGGTGCCTCAGTAGTAAAAAAGGGCGGTAAACACTATTCAAAAAAAAGTACGAGGCAGATATATTTTTTGTAATTGACAATTATCTTTTCGGTAAGTTTTGCCTGATGAATGAATGAATGACATACGTGCATACAAACAAAGTTTGGATTTCAAGCGACGAAACCACTAATTCTGTGAGACTGTAGCCAGGCTACCTTCACCCATGCGAACCATTAGCTACTGTAAATTGCTCTTCAATATGCGAGTTTTTTTCCTCATAAATGTTATTATATAATTGAAACAAAATATCCACCAGGAAATAGCCAGCATTACTCAAAGTGAACAACAGTGAGTGGTGGATAGTATTTTAGAGAGGCGCCAGAAATGGATGGGCAAAGGCGGTGTCGAGATTCAACGCCGCCATTCTGATATATTCCTTACGGCTCATCTCCACTGCATTACAATTATAATATATATTTATCTAAGCCCAGACAATTTATTTTGGCATTGGAATTAGTAGATCCCCTACTAATTAAATTAGACCAGTTGTATACGTTACTTAATTAAGCCTTTATTAAGTATGCAATTATACAAAATGTTTCTTTAAAAGATTCTTCATATCAAATACTTTAATTAGGTAATAGCATATATTGAAACATTGAATCTCAAAAATAGATGCACCAAATGTATGTAAATGATCCAAGTTAGGAAACCGGTTGCCTAATTTGGACTCTCAGTTGCTCAAGTTGGACCCTATTACAAATTGTGCGTAACATTAATACCAGAATAATAAATTACGAAAATAATTAAATATTCTACTTGCATTCTGTACAGAGATATTTCTTTATGCTGGGCTTCAGTTTGGCACACCGGGTATGAACCCATGATCTACATCATGTCATCTTTGCTTGCCCACACAGATTATAGAATCAATTGAGTTATCTTCATCCTAATCTCCGTCCTCCTCTTTGGAAAACAAGTTTACCATTTTTGGTTTTTCTTTCTTCAGTTGATCTTTCACTGTTTTAATTTCAGTTTGTGGGAACTGCTTGTGAATGCAATTGCATTCTACCCTTCTCTCGAGCTGAGGTTACTGTGGATGTTTTTGCAGGTGATAATTTATTCACAATGCTTTTAAATTTCTTACATTTACTGACTTGAGCGTCACTAGAGTATTCTGGGGAAGGTTCTTCCTTGCTATGACTACTAGTGGGGCTGGGCTACAAGCTTTAACTCAACAGTTATGCCAAAGCTATCTGCTGGTGCAAAACCGTGATCAGGCCAAATTCCTGCTTTTCTGTCCCAACCGTTGCTTCTCGACCGTAAGCTTCATTTAACAACGCAAATATCTGAACCTGTGAGATTGTATAACCAATATTGTGACGTAACCATGCGTCTTGTACTTCGCTGAAGTACTTTTGAAGCGGAGGAAAAATGCAACGTCTCCTGGTTGCAACCGGTGAGTTGTATGCCCAGGCAGCCACAACATGAGAATGTCATCACGAACATACTCAAGTACCTTTAAGTTTCTGCTACGCGTTGTGTGGCCACCAAGCAGTAGTACAGGAGAGTTTTGTTACAATTCACATGACCTTTAAAGTGCCTGAGTCATGAAACAAACAAGTCTGCAATATGCGTCCAGTGTCAGAAATGTTTTATCACGCTGTCTGTTTGTAAATAATCATTGGTGGTATAATTTTTAATTCAATTACAGGCTCACACGAATATACTGCTGATCCAGGAATCAAATACGATGCGTGTGTTTTAATAGCGTTCAACTGTTATGTTTTAATAGGTTATTTCAATTGTTTGTTTACCTTTGAATGTGAAACAAATGACACCAGTTTGTAAAATGGTACGGTTTAGCAATGCAGAGCTATCTTGAAACATTACTTAATCATAGTGGAACGCAACACAACAAGGCGGGCTACAATGGTATGAATGTGTCGAGAAATATTTCCAAAAAGAAGAGCGTCGTACCCTGGAATGTTTATTAACCTCTATCAGCTGTCTGTAAGTAATATTTTCTTTAAATAATCTGATTTCAAGTGTGGTGGTTTAAAAAACCTCTGAAATACAAATCTTCTTACTTTTCGATGAGAACGACATTACAGCAAATACTATGTCTAACATTGATGAATCTGGATTTACAACGATGCAAAAAAGACAACAAAAAGTAAATGCCCTCAAAATAACACGATCTAGTTGAGATTTGCATCAGGAAGGAGACTTTTTTTTTAATTGTGTTTAACGCCCGTTTTTACTACAGAGGCACCATGAACGGTAGGATGGATACTGGAAATAACCCCTTTGAATGTGCATTTTCTTACAATTTTTTCAAATATATTAGAAAATGTGTTAACGTTCTGCCTATTAAGGCCCTTAGTTCGAGTCAATTACGTTTCTTCTGGCTGACGCAGTGAAAGCTGTGCATTGCGCTTTTCATATACGCAAAAACCACTTTTTATCCGTCATTTTTTTCTGTTAAGTTGTATTTTTCTGGGATATCGAAGGCCAATCTACGGATATCTTTGATGGTAAGCCTGAAAAACCATTCTTCAAATAATAGAATGTGATTGGACAATATTTTTTCCATTTTTATAGTGAGGATTGCTTGCCTACCAAAGGACTTCAACTGTTGTTTTTTTTCCCCCCCATCTGCGTGTCTCTTTGTTGTTGCCTTCGGCACTCCATAAACACAGGCGCACTTGTTGAGTCCACAGTCACCGTTCTTGTATGCTGTCACGGCCATCTGCAATTCAGATTCGTCCCTTTTCCGTATGTGCCTCTTTTTGCCATTTTAGGAGTATAAACTGACAAAATTCCGCAATATATAGATTAATGTAAGGGTTTAATGAAATTCTAAAATGGACCTGTCCAACTTAGGAGAACTTTGGTGGTAAAATTAGGCAACTGAACACTATTAATTAAAAGATGGCTCTGCACAAACCCACGAAATTAAAAACCAGCTGCATAATATGCACCAGTAGTCAATAAGACACACTTCTAAAACATACTATAGAATATTTTATTACTTGGTCTTATTCAATACAGTAATTTAGGGTCTGTTGCACAAAATTTAAAACTCAAAAATGAAAATACTGTAACACGATCCTGCTTTCTCAAATGATCCAATCACAATAAGGCAACAAGCCATAAGCACACAACAATGTAACAATGTTCCTATATAGTGAAAATAAAGGTGGTCAAAATCAACCAACGGTCTAATTCGGATTACCCTAATATAAATATGATATATATATATATATGTGTGTGTGTGTGTGTGTGTGTGTGTGTGTTTCATAAGCGCTTAAGCTTTAACTTCGAAGTAAGAAATGTACAAAATGAAAATCTGGTGTTTCCGTTACAGTAGCTTGGAAAGTCAACAGGGTAACAAAACCATACAATGGAAGAGGGTCGCTGTGTAAAGACCCTTCTTCTTTTTAAAAGAACAACTACTGCAGGGTTAATAAACTGAAAGACTTTTAAACCGTTTAGAGCACTGACCCCAACCTGTGGTCGTACAGCTAGCCCTTTAAACCAGCCAATGACAACAAAAGCTTTAACTTTCAAAAACGAACAATACCTACGGCAGGTGACCTTTAACCAACCAGTAATAGATGTATGTTTCAACTTTTTAAGGAAAGGCGCGAGGCTTATGTGTGCTTTTTGGCGTCTCCTAGTCAGACATTTCTCGTCTGTGGCATGCAGTTCAAGCCGGTTTTCAGTTCAGTTCATTTCAACGCATAAGCAGTTCTAAGTACTACATCCCGTGAGATTAATTCCCCAGTTTAAGTTTTACACGTGGCGAGATACCCACAGTTCGCAGTACTCATTTTAAGTTCGGTTTTCAGTTCCACTCGATCTATAAGCTTCACACGCGGCAATTAAGGTTACATTCCACGAAGCCAAATCTGTCATACGCAAAACACCTGAGGACGCGAAAGGTTGTGGACATAATAAAATACCAATATATATTATGTCGCAACGTGTGCTCATTTATACCATTGGATTTCTCTCCCAGTCCTGTTGAATACCAGTCAACAAAATAGCAGAATTCACTCTCAGAAATCGTTTTCAATGAAGCGTGGGCAACAACACGAAGCGACCTTTAATTAATCTACAAAACCATTTAAAAATTCGTATCACAACGTGAAGTTACACGACGATAACAGCACCTACTAAACCGTTTCATAATTTGACGCCCAAAGTGGCTGCCATATTAAACCGTTTCAATTCATAAAGTTGGTAAGTAAAACATTTTAATACTGTTAAGCTCCATTCTACTCGTAGACTGCAACGAACGCTATTCTCGCTTACAAGTAAAACACCGCATGTTGATTCATAGTTCATCATGTCACTCTATATTAATACTATATACTACGGAATTGCCTATATAGGACTGTTTGCGGACACCACCTTACAAGTGTAGATTAATTTAAGGCAAGACCAGAGGTCAAATTTTGAAAAAATTGCGGCGGGTTTATGTTATGGATGGTTGGGTATTAATTTTGATTGGCGGTTTTAAGTGGGAGTTAATTATATGAGGCATGATTATATAGTAAGGGAAGTTAATCAGTTATATCAAAAGGGAATTAGTTAATGTAATATAGGTTTTTGGAGATGTGTGGATTGAGCGGGCCGATTTCAAACGGGCCAGCCCTTTGTCTGTTTCCGGCTGTTGCTTCGATTATTTCCCGCTGTTGAGCCTTGAATTCCCGTAGATGTCTCGGCTATGTCGATGATGTGAACAACGTATCCGGCCGCTATCGGAGGTGGCGTTCTTCTCAGGGTTGAACGTCGAGCTTTCCTGGATTTCATCACAGCGGAGGAAAGATGGATGGGACGTTGTCAAATAATAATGTTGCTTGCATAGTTCACAGCGTTTATTTCAAAGCTCTAAATCCTGTTCTCTGATTGACTTAACATTTGGCTGGTAGAAGATTCTCAAAGCGGGAATCGAAAACTCGCCTCCTGAATGGGTGATATTCTCCTTTCTTCCCTTCGTTTCTGACGCGTTACATTTGAAATTTCTCTTTTTTTAAGAGTCGCTTTCTCGAGGGCGAAAGTGAGCTTGCATGATTTGCTTCAAGGACTTTTTAACAGAAGTTAGAATAGAAAGAGTCCTGTGTTATACAAAAGTCGACCTTGCGAATGACTGCAGACAGTCGCGACTAAGATACAGTTTTGCATGCTATTCTTCCCTTTGTCACATACACGTATTTCATCTTTAATGTACATATCATATCTTTGCATCTTGTTCACCTCATAAAATTATATACATTACATGACACGTATTAATAAATGATTAAATCGTAATACCTTATAAATACAGTTTACTATTTCTACACGAGTCGAATCTGGACTTCCCGCTACAAAATCCAAAATTTAGTTATTGTTCCAAATAATTATTTGGGTTTTTCTGATTTATTTCGCACATCGTTTATTCAAAAATTCCAATTGTAATGTCTTTAATTACATAATGTAGTTATGTATTAAATTTCTTTTTTTAATACCTCGCACTATCACCTAAAAATTAAATCATGTCTGAAACCATTTGTTATAGAAGATTGTGGTTTGATGTATTTTAACTGTTTCAAATGTCAATAGCAGTAATTAATTTTTGAGGCAATTGCAAAGTTATTTTAATAAGTTTTACAAGCTAAACATTCCAGTTTTCTTTCCTAAATACATCTAATCTGCTAGGGTTTATAAAAATTTAAAAACATAAGAAATATATATTGAAAACCTATCTAGTAAAGCATAGCAGTAGTGATAATGAAAATAATAAGCTTTTTTCTGAGGAGAATAATTCAGTGAATGATAAACTAATTACTTACACTCTCCCTAGTGCTTCTTCCAAGGAAAAGATATCTGATAATCACATGGAATATATTGAAAACAATAAAAGAAATATTAATATAGGGATTGGCTTGAATATTTTAATTACAGTATTGAGTTAAACTGTCTTCTGTAATGTGTGTGATGTAATATTACTTTGTGTGAAGATGCAGGTGCAAGAAATGGATTACTATGTAAATTGACAATTAGTTGTATTAACTTTAACGCTATTTTAGTCATAAGTGAATAATTCACAAAATAAGTACCATTTTGTTATAAACCAATGAAGATAGAAGCATGAAATTTTTGCAGCTTACATACTTATTACATTCTTTGCTGAATTCTAGTTTCAGGACATATCCATAATAATTTATTGTAAATGAATATTAATATAATTTTATTTTGATAAAAAAGGAGTCTCTTACAAAAACACAATAACTCATCATTTACATAAAGTAAATTCTCTAAATTACAGCTGAGAAATTATAATGTAACGAAAAATTATCAGTAAAAGTTCCACTGGGGTATATGTAATACTTTCTGAGAAAAAAGTACATAAAATGAACAATATCAATCGCATTAGTAATATAGCACCTCTGATCTCACTTTGAATTATTTGTCCAAAACTAAACCACGGTTTTACTTATGCAGTATAGTCATACATTATTTACTTTACCAAACTTTGGAGCAGAATCTGTTTGAATATGTGGATTTCTTTTTTTACGTTCCATACACAGTAAATATAGGAATTTCAGAAATGTTATATATCAATGAATTCTATTAGAGTGTTTAACAGTCACCCATTTAATAACATTAGTGGCTCTATCAGATTTTCTCAGTTTGAGCATAATATCAGTTCCTTCATCGCTTTAATTATTATTTTGTTTGTCATTAAATATATTTTGTTTTTATACTATTTTGCTATATGAAGGGTTAAGGGAGAACACGCATTTTAAAACCTAAGTGGAAAATACTTAGAAAGATTTTATTTCAATTAAACTTAGAAGGAGATAGTATACACAGCTATTAAGGCAATGACTGCAACGTGATTTTTAAGGATCTGTTTACAGTTCTCACCAAAACTGAGTTTATGAAATTTATAGGCATACCGATACAATCTCTCTGAGGCAGGTATAGCATTGTCAACAGACTTGAAAAAAACATTAACCAGATCTCTTCATCTACTTGGGCCAATACGAGAAGCAAGAAAATTTTGAAAACACTTACTTTTCAGAAACTGTTAAATAATATTTCTGGAATTAGATCTCGAATTCTCCCATAGATGACAGTTATTTCCCTTTGTAAAAGTATGAAGAGATATTTACCTGCTTTTCCTATAGACTTTGTAATTTCTGGTATCTTAATCGTCATCTCTCCTTCACCACTCAAAGTTGGTCTTGGTAGTCTAGTGGTAACCATACTTGCCTCCTAAACCCAAGATCGCGGGTTCAAACCCAACCAGGATACATGAATTTTTTTCGGCCGTAAAGCGAAGTAACCGTGAGTCCAGTGTCGTACATTTACGACATGTAAAAGAACCTCAAGCCTGAAACTGAGATGTTAAAGAGCGTCCGTAATAAACCAAATTAACTAATCCACCGCTCAAAAGAAGTATTTTATTCAAGTGACCTTTACCATGGACATGAAACCATTAAACTATGTATCAATGTCCACCGCCTGCTAAGCCTTAGTAGTTAAAACGGTCGTTAAACACTATTAAAAAATTTAACTACCTGTACGTAGCTGAAAAATTAAATAAAGGGTAAATAAAGAAAAAATGATATTGGTTAAGTTTACTACCATGCAGGGGTCATCATGGCATTTGTTTTATTGGCGTCTCTCAGTCGTTTAGATTTTGAAGTAATTTCCTTGAACGAATCAAAAAACAAATATTTTCTCATTATTTTAGTCCATAGCAAAATTAAATACACAATTTCATATAATGTGATATTTATTGTTTTTAATTTACGTGCTTTATAATAATAATAATAATAATAATAATAATAATAATAAATGATATTTGGTAATCAGAACTTTTATAAAAAGAAGCCTTTTTTAGACATTTCGCAATGAATGAAATTACTTATTTATTTATGCATTTTGAACTTTGTGAACAAACTAAGTGCTAAAGAGCAAAGGAAGAAAGAGATAAACGCCCTTTTTACCCAATGGCATTGCATTTTGGGGCAGTAGTAGATTCAAGAAGGAACCAGCTTGGGTGAAGGAAGATTAAGGGAGAGAAATAAATAAAAAAGAGACAAACGGGTTAATTCCGATAAGTGGGTGTTGAAAGGCATATTTTTGTTTTGGTTTGGGAGCCGAGGGCCTCGAAACAATAAACAAGAGAAAGCAATAAAAGGAAATCACGGTCTTCGCTTCACAAAACACCACAAAAATCCTCTGAAACTTCCTGAGGACGCTTTATCAAGTGCAAGCAAGAGTTGTAAAAGTCGCTTCCAAAATAGATGAGACACATTTTAGTACCTCTACAAATCCCTTCCATCTGCTCTCGCGAGGAGCAGTACGGAAACTTCTTTTCTAATTGCAATATATTTTCTGCGAGATTATCAGCGGAGTATGAAGTACTTAGCCGAGATTAAACCCACCCTACCAGCCCGACTGAGATATAAACAATGAGGATTTTGTTCGATAACTTGCCTGTGAACTTTCACATCACTGTGTTTAGATACGATCAACCAACCTACTCTCTTGTTTTCTTATTCCAATATCAGCTTCTTCTAAATGACAATCATTGTATTTCATTTGCATTTCTCAAGCTGATTCTTCTTAATTTTGAATTATAAGAGGAGGTTCATGGTGTCACAGTTTTATTCCGGCATTATCATTCAGGGGCATCATTTTAGTTCTGTTTAGAGCAAACCTGACTTGTCTGTCTCGATTACTCAGTTACTACGACAGTAGAACTGAGTTCAAATCCCTGTACTGCGGAATGGTATTTGTGGCCTAGGCAGTGATTTTCTGTTTTATGGTCCTCTCTTTTTTCCTAATTTTATTCCACCAAAAATCTCCATATTCAACTCTAACTTAATGGATTGGCTGCCATTTCGGCGAAGATCATGACATTTATCGGCTCTAGTGCATACTTCTCATCTATCTCCTTGCAAATCTGGGCTTTTAGTTCTTAATCTCCTTTACGACCTTAGGGACTATGGGTTTTAAACCCAGATGTGCTAACTGGGGCCATGCGAAGTAGTTTCCATAGAAATGAAGTTTTCCTCCGACTTCCGAAGCGATGTGAATTCACTGGAGATGTCCACTTGTGTGTCTAGTTTGTCAGGCTTGTGCTGCCGTAAGGTTATTTCATTTTCACATGCCTTCATAAAAACTTGCTTGTTTCAAGAGTCCCTATAAATTCTCTTCGTTTCAATCTACCCATATTTTCATCTCAGCCCCTTACTCATTATATTAATTTCGTCTGATTATGTTCTGATTTCATCCCTGTTCCAAAATTCAGGAAAAATGACTTATTTTTAGTTTCTCAGTTTTATTTTCATACTCTTACATTGTTGGATTCGATTGGTAAGGAGGAAGGGAATATTTTGGCATTTCAGCCTTGCTCAAATGCTGGCCATTTGTGCCTACGACCCTTTGCGGGAGAGAGGCATCGGGCGGCGAGGCAGGAACGTAATTGGATTTCCTAACATTGCTTCCAGATAGAACACCCTTAGAATGGCCAAGTCACCGTCACACCGCACTTAGCACCATCCCATATTGCCTGGCATGTAATAGAACCAACGGAATGAAATGGGAGAGCGGAAAATTAGTGAAAAGAAAATATCTAGGGTCACCGAACCCGGGACCTCTCTAATAAAGGTCCAAGCATTTACCGCCTGAGCTACCCCGCTCGGCTTTTTACATTGTTACGCGTAAATGACATCTTTTCAACTTAAAAGAAATTGTCTATAGAAAACTCAAAGTACTATTTACAAACAAGTTTCTTTCATAATATGTTTTCTCATTAACCCTCTATCATGCCTTGTTTCCAATATTAAGTATCATATTTTGCTTGACTTACACGCTTCCTCTGTACACTTTAGAACAGGGATTCATGCTGTAGCTAGGTGAAAGTCAAATTATATACAAACTCTCCTCTAATTAGCTGTCATGTCCATAGCAAGAGGAATTTAATGCAGTTCCCCATTTTGTAAAAATTAAAAGCGATGTCCAATCTGATTTATCGGATCGCTGACGGCATGCACGACGCTTTCGCCATGGACGACCGTGTTGCTACAGATAACGTCACTGTTCAGTGAAAGAACAGAAATTTGACATCCGTCAGGAAATTGCACACATTTATCAACATCTACTGATGGGCGAATTTTTACACGCGTGCCAAATACGGTGTCCAGGGAAACCGTTTATCTTCAACAGCACTACTGAGTGGCGATCGCAACCGGGTATTAGCAATGCTCTCACCCAAAGCGAAGGTACTACGCGCGCGGTCACAAATCTTATGAATCACCTGTACTTACCTAAGAATATACAAAGAAAGTAGACAAGCAGTTATTAAAAATCGCCGCAAATATTTATTTACACTTTCTATCATCAAACAAGTGTTAAAATGGAATTTTGACAGAATTAACTTTGTAACATAACCTTATGGAACACCATCTTTATCAGCAGTTTACCTTTTGTTTCTTACTGTAAACCTGTGGCAGGTTCGATATTCATGTAAGCACCCAGTACACATTGCTTCATTTACGCTTTTGTTTGGCTTTGTTTAATTTATTGTATGGCTCATTATAATTGCAGGATTTTTTTACTGTACAATTCCTTTAGTGTAAAGCAAATATCTGTCAGGAATTTCTGCAAATTTCATTTATTTCTTTCCGCAGTTTTATATTTGTATCTATTCCAGTACACTGTTTATTGCCGTATTCGTTTTTGGTAATTTTACCATTACTTGGCTATGAAAATAAAATTGAAAATTTCACTCTTTTTCCCTCTGTATGAAAGTTGATTCTATTTTCCACCTCTGGACTATTTCTAGTTGTTATCAAAGTTTTATTTCGTGGCATAAGAATGCCTAAAATGTATAAACGCAGCGTGTGATGTTGCATTAAGAAACAGCAGCTGTTGAAATAACGTGAAGAATGGGAAAATGGAGCTTGTGAGCAGAAGAGAATTTCCCCCTTAAATTCGTTACGGTAAATCAGAACGTTTGGGGGAATGAGCTATGCCTTATGATAAAGTAAAAAGATGGTGCAGTGAATTTAAATGTGGTAGAACATCTCTGAATATGAACACTGTCACAGCAGTGCATGAATAAACATTGCAATCCGATGAGGGATATCGCTTAGAAAACAAGAATCTCTAACCACATTTTCTTTTAAATGAACTGCAAGATGGCTACCCCGAATTTTAACACCTAGAGTAATTACGTTTAAGAAATTTCCGGGCGAAAAATCAGAAAATTCTTGTTAGACTTATGTCTATGTCGAACACTTTCATCCTGAAATGGAAATGCAATATAATGGGGGTCAGCAGACAAAATCCTGTTTTCTGTTTTTGGGCAGCACAAGCTGTTATTCTGGTTGATTATTTTCAGAGAGGAATCACAATAACAGGTCATTAGTATGCAGCATTAGTTTCAAAATTAATCGTATGGAGAAATGTCACGGAAAATTGAGGAGATAGGCGCTCTTATCCGGAATAATGCTTGAAATTACTCAATAAATCTGGACCTGGCTAGCTGACACATCTCACTTACTCCCCAGATCTAGCTCCCAGTAACTTCAGGCTGTTCCCAAAACTAAAATAAAACCTTCTAGAGAGAAAATCATCTCAGATTATGAGATCATAGGAGCTGTAAACTACTGTTTTGTAGAGATTAGACAACTCTGATGTTAAAGAGCATTGCTGAGAGAAGTGTGTCAGTTTTAAGCAGTATACGTTAAAACAGAGAAACAAATAAAACTTATTAGGTCAGAGGTGGAGCATAGATCAATCCTCATTATCTCGGGCACTTCTATGATAAAGCTAATGCCCTAATATCTGATTAGGAAATTTACCTAAGCTCATTTGCGTTACGTAGCATTTATAACATAAACATGAGAAGAATGCTAAAAATAAATACTGGAATATAGGACATTCTTTTGTACACCTTACTACGAAGAAACCATATTAATATTTTGAGAAGATGTTTGAGTGAAACATCTAAAGAAACTTTATGACTAGAACTGGAGGAGGAGGAATAGTACGAGAACTGTCAAATAAAAAAACTAGAAATATATAACGCATTATATCATGTACATTGAGTGTTAAATATCCCACTGAGCAATACATACAAAACTATCAGAAATTGCATTGTCAACAAAGTATATACCTTTTAATTCTGCTCTTCATCACGTTTACAATGTTTTCCGTTTCTTTGGAGCTCATTAAATAGCTGCGAATATGATAAAAAATTTAAAGCGTGCTTTTTAATATGCAATAGCACTACACTTCTGTCCTGCCCTAAATGTGTCCTCTGTAATCCTGCTAATGACAGAATATGGCTGGTCTTATATACGAAAGAAGAACTTCATGAGCAGCAAAGTCCTGCTGTAGCAAGGGGTTCAGTGGGCAATGAGAGTACAGACGGATATGTCGGCCCGCCACGCAGGCAGGGAGAGCGGGATGTGTGATTGCCAAGGGACCACCGGCCGTGTCATTGTTCTCGCAGATCACGTGGTAGGGTATGGTCCTATGAGAGGTCCGCCAATCTCCAGTACAATCATGCCACGCGTAGAACAGACCTTAGGGTTGCACACATTTCTTACATTCGCTTCTGCTACAATTACCGTGTAGCCTCTTTGCGTGCACACGGCTCAAAACAATGCACTAGTGTTACATATTTTTCCCTTCAGCCTTTAATTTCAAAACATCTTTATTCGTTGATATGCCTTACTAACGTAAAATGGCCAGTCTTCGAGACTTCGTGGGAGAGGAAAGGCAAAACTCGTTATTTTTGTCTTTTTCCGGAGTGAGTGAGGCAGAATGATGTTTAACTTCCTGAATAAAACACACATATACGTATATGTAATTAATATAGTAATTATGATCTACAAGTGGATCAATGCCAAGCGATCCAAATGTAAAAAATCCTGCTGCAAATAAAATTTCAGTATCTACAATAAGTATACGATCACATCAAACTTTTTCTAAAGTCGTTACATTACCCGAGAAAGATATCTACAGGCTTCTGGGAATACCATGAAAGAACTCAACTGTATCACATTACTATAGAGAGTGGCTCGCTAGCATTTGGGAGTTTCCATATTTTTTTTTTTTTCTGTTGTTTCTGGTCGCTTTGACACATGTGGTGTAGATCTTTCCTTTTCATGAATTTGCTGCTGTCCCACTTCATTTCACTTCATTTAATTCTCTCATTTCACGTACTTCGTTGGTTCTATTATAGGTGATGTGAGCTGGTGCTTTGTGCGCTGTGGCAGTGGCTGGCGCTTTAGAAAAGTTTCTGCCTCGGTGTCTGGTATGGATCCTGGTAGCCTGTTTTCCCCTTTTCTTCATCACTTCCCTCCGAAAGTGGCACTGTAGGCCTAGGCAAGGCCAGAACTTGAGTAAGGCTAAGGTACCGAAATATCCTCTTCTGTCCGTACCAATTCAATACAAGTGTCTAGATTCATCTGCACAATACGAAAAATTGTAAAATTGTAAAATCTCCACACTTATGACAAATGCCACAACGTGCCACAAAGACAGCTGGGATTCAGCTTAAAAGATGCAATTTTATAAACACTTAATATTTTCAAAAAGAAAATGTGGCTGGTACAGCCGTAAATTTCATGCAGAAATTTCTAGTTCAGGCAACATTTTACCTAGATCAGCTGTGGTCTTCATGATTTGTTAACTTGATGAATGTGCAGTACTTAACGTCATGATATTCAACGTTATATTTTGTGTAACTGTGTGCCACAGACTATAAAAGAATTGATTTTGTTTCCGTTTAACTGCCCTGGACAAAATGGAATAATACCAATGGTCAGATTACTGGTAAGAATGCAATTAACAAGCTATTGCATTTGATGTGTGCAAATATTAACATCTATTAAAAATACCAAAATATTCAATGAAAGTAAAATCCTTAACAGATTCAACAAACACCAGATCTGTTTAACAATTTAGGAATTTCAGTGACAGACTGCTAGGGCTAGCTGAAACTTTAGTTTTATAAATTCTCTAGTGAAACCAACTCTTTAATTGGGGAAGGCAACGTTAAAATTTCATTCTTTATTTCCATAAAAAAGTACGTGACGGAAAAATACTAATAGATTCTAAAAATATGTAGAATGTTAAACATTAAATTAGTTCAATATATGAAATCTGAGGCTTTGAGCTTTGAAAACGAAATTTTGAAACAGTGCACTAGTACAAATGGAGAAACGAACAGCAAATTACAGGTCAATACGGTGCACAACCTTAAACCTACTTTTCACTCTATAATGTTTTTTTTTATCTTATTATGTTCAATATGACTTTCGATTGTTATAACCAGCATCATAAATGTTCCCTATTTATGTAATTTTGAAATTAGTTATTTTCTGTGTAGGAAGTATTCATTTTTTTTATTAAATACTGAAGACACTTAACTAGTTTCTGAAATAACGTACTGCAAACTCAACAATATTTATTATTTTTAAAATATTAAAATTCAGATAAAAGCTATATGTTACATTAATATTAATATTTTTATGCAATATCAATTATTGAAATAACGTATGTGTGACGTTACCACAAAATAATGACTTCTAAATACTTACGTAAATAAGTATTTCTGCTATGTAAAAATGCATTGTCTGCCGGTCCTATCTGGCAATGAATTGGTGTACAATATGAATTAATTTTGTTTTTCAGGATGTAATATATTTTACTTCTAAAAACCTACTTTGGTAAATTTTAGCTTCAATCGATCCAAATAGGTCAAGCTATGATTTTAGAGTCCTGTTATATTTAATGGTAGCTGCTTCCTTCTATTAAAAACAATTTCATATTCTGAAGTTTAGAAATGATGCATTTATTCTGCAATTCGTACTAAAATCATGATAACCCCTAATTCGCTTCTATCATATGTACATTAGAAATAATATACGTAATTTCAGCTACCAAATTTATTACCCAAGCAAATTTGTACCAAAGGTGATATCTAAATGTTTATATCTTCTAAGATAGTTAATTTATCTGCAGCTCTGTTATATATATTTACATTTCTTTTACTTACTCATTAAGAATCATTAGGACCTGCATTTTGTTGATCGACAGTCGTTTGTCTCAATATAAAACAAAGGAGCATCGATTATGTTGCGCATATTTTCACTCATTGTTACTGTTTATCCACAAATTCTCCATTTGCATCTGCCGTCTGCATACATCTGCGATAGCAATACTCTTGTTTTTAAGATCTATAAGAGAAGAAAGACTATTCTCTATGTGAGCTCTCACTGTGAAGGCCGAACAGCTAATGTGCATGAAAAATGTAAAGAATTCTCTGATTCAGTACGTGTTTTCCTTCGCGATTTTCCGGCACTACATTCCTTCATTCCGTTATTTTAACTTCCTTCCTTCTCTTTCCTTTATTGTCATTTCTTTTGTCTTTTTTTTGTTTTATTGCTTTTCACTTTTTATGATTCCTTCCACAAACTTAACTCTTTTTCAGTGGGTTTCCTTCCCTACCTACTCTTTCAGTACACTCCCCCTTTTATTACACGCATGCCCCATTATATTATGTGTGAATGATGTTTTAACGCCCGTTTTCAGTACTGAGACACCACAGGCGGTGGACACTGGTGATACATGAGATGAAACGATAAATTGTGATTTTTTTTTAAGGAAGGAAGCGTTCCAGGCCCAAGTTTAGGTACCACCTCGGCATTTGCCATTTATGAGGACTGAAGAAAACCTGGAAAAAATCGCCCACGAGTTCGCGCCTTAACGACCTCGGCCACCCGTGGCGGTTATTTACTTTAACAATTTGAATTCTAAATTTATACAATAGTGATTTTATATTCTTTTGCCTATTTTAATATTATAAACTGTACTATTATTTAAAATACCTATAGAGTGCTAAAACTATTGATCTTGCCTATCTAACAATGCTATTTATATGCTTTTTAACTAATTCATTGTTGGTACTGGGTCATTTTCCACCACTTGTTAGTACTCAGTTCTTGTAATCTGCCTTTATGCATTTAATAGTTCACATGTAATTTGATTTATTGATTAAATATTTTTGTTGCATGAATATTTTGGATTATTAGATACTTTGAAACTATGAAAATACTGGCTTAGCTTTCCATGTTCAGTAAGGAATGTTAAATTACTCTTATAGATCCTTGTGTGCCAGGGATCTGCTAAATAATGAATCCAGGGCTATTGTGTTGTCTGTGTTGATTGTTGATATCTTATCTTGTACACAGACAAGTTCTCCTACATTTTCCAAAGGTTAGAGGATTGCCAGTTGTTCTGTCTCTTTTTATCTGCTTTCGCTTACTGTACATTCTTTTAGGCTACAGAGAATGTTGAAATTTCTTGCGCTCATTTTCCTTTCTTTTGTTTCACGTCTTCGCTTTTTAATTTATCACTTATTTTCTTTTACTTTGTCTTCTTGCTTACATTTATTCTTCTTTTCCTAATATGTTATTACTCCTGATTTTCCATCGTATTGTAAATAATTGTTTTTTTCTCTTAAAAGCTTTTTCTTTCTTTTTGTTTATTTGTGCGTATTTGCTTTTAAACCATTCCTTTGTTCAACTCTTAATGCATGCCTTATTTCCATTTTTATTTTATACTTCCAACTTATATTCATTCCTTTTCCTTACCATATTTTGCCATGCTTAACCTCTCCATTTTCCCTTTTACCCTCTCGAGCATTCCCCCCTTAGTAGAAGTGCGCCACTCTCAGGAAAGAAACTGCTGGTGGGTTTATGTAATTCAGTTTGTTCCTAGCCACTGACGTATAATAAGCTGCAAAATGGACATGCTGACGGGCCAAGCATAAAAAATATGTCTCTGTAGAAATATGTCACATTCTTCGAAACGGTTAACTTAAAAAGAACAGTTTAAGCACTTTTCCTAATTTTAATTCAATAGCTATAAAAACTGTTGCATTGCGATTGTACTTTAGACAATGTTTGATTTTTAATAGTATTAATAAAAATATTCCTTACATTCAGTCACAAATACATACACTGAGGCAATGCGGCAACAATGCCAAATTATGATCGCCATTGCCATATGAATGTTTAGTGAGAAAAGTCAAGGGATAAAATAATGAGATTAAGTCAAGTCAAATATAATATAGAAAATAAAATATATACAAATAATATATACCATGCGTTTCAGTCAGTGATCTGCCGGCCAACCCCGCGGAGAGTGACGGCCGACCGACCAAATCTGTTCTGATGCACATCCGATTTTCATTCTTTGCTAGTCAGATAGTTTGCTAAATGATCATATTTTCAGCTTTTCTTCTTAAAGTTGAAGTTATACCTGGAACCATGTGCCACGTAATAGGCTCAAGAAGGGAATGGGAGTAAACCTTTCAGATATGCGCTTTTAAATATTTATGTTTATAGTGTAATTTATATAGCTTACATATTGCGGTGGAAACAATAACAGGATTAATTGACTGAGAAGAAAGATTATTAATAATTAGGTATTAATAAGTTGGATGCATTTTTCTCGGGGTTGGACTTGTTTGGGGGCAGTATGGTGGCTGCGGAAGTCCTCCTGGTGTTCCTCTCGTTCCTTTCCTCCACGCGCTGATCCGAGTCAGGTTCATACAAGAGTTTTATTTCTGGTTCATTTTTACACTCAGAGGTTCAAGTTAAGTTTGTTAGTGTTAACTCTTGGTAAGAAACCTCGACTTGCGCACTGACTTTTACTGCTAATTTACTATCACATCTACTTTAACTATAACTACTACTTCGACTGTCACACTAACTTACGATTTTAACTACAATTTGCCAAAGAACTTTCATGCTAAAAAAACTGACTTCCAATTTTAAACTGCCCACGGACTGTCATCCAACTCTCAGTTTCAACTGCCTTACTTCTTCCCAATTTTATTTGGCGACAGTCTGTCAGTCCATAAGGAAGCTTCCTAGGTCTTAATTCAAATATTTTCATTATTCTTCTGTACTATTCGTTGATTGTTTGCTACGATTTATGTTACGAAATCTTTCCGCGCTTTCTCTTACGCGAAAAAATATACCGTAACTTGTTTTTCATTTCCTGTTTTCAAAGAAATTTGCGTAATATATTTTCCCTGAAGGTGTAACACTTGATGTTCCTTTTGTACGCCCTACATAATAGAACCCAACAGTACGTGGCTAGTTTCAGGGTCACCGTGGTTATTGCAAGGAAGAGGGATCGGGCATTTATGGCTCTCATCCGCCCTTTCTGCTTACAAAAGATTCTGTTTTGCCAAACTGACGGCTTTGTGAGATTTTGAAAGATATTTGTCTCCCCACTTCTCGTTCCAAATGTTGTGCCATCTAATTTTTAATATTAATTTAAGATTCTCCTGATCATAGTAAATACCAGGGTGATTTGTGTGGGGTGGGAATCTACTGCTTCAATATAAATGAGATCATTGGTTATATAATAATCAATTAATTATGGAAGATTATGTTTCATACAAAACACTGTCGACCACACAGTTGTTGTAGATTTCTTTTATTTATGGACCGTGTTTAACATCTCAGATCATCAGCGTCACATTCAATTCAGGACGTGAAACGTCCGACAAATTTTGCTAAGACCTCCTTTTTCGGGCTTGCGGTTCTTTTTCGTGCCGTAAATGTACGACACGGGACCCACGGCTTTACTTCCATTCCGAAGGAAGCCATACTTAGGATTTTTAAGCCCCCCCAAAAAAATCCATCGACCCTGGCGGGGATTGAACCCGCGATCTTGGGTTTATGAGGCAAGTATGACTACCATTAGACCACCAGTACTGACGACCACACAGCGGGTTTGCAATCATGGCAGTTGCAAATATTTTAGCATCACTAAAATGAAGTGCACATTTCCAAAATAATACAATGGCATTTTAATATTTAATGGGAACTTTTTAAAAATATATATCTGCAATTTTCCACGAATTTGCAAGTTTTTAGAGGTTTTGCCTACAAATCACTTGAGGCTTCACTATTTAACTCATAATTAAACTAAAATCAAAATTTCCTGATATTAAAGTTATTAAAATCATAAATATCGGCTTTTGAAGCAAATTGAATAAAAATCGTGTTTTGACAAAAACATACGCGTTGAATTTGGAATATTATTTTGAATTATGTGTAAAAGATATTCATGCATTATTTAATATTATTTCACTTTTTGCAAATTAAGTTTCTAACTATAAGAAAATTTATGCATTTTACAAAAATGAGACGAAAATACAAACATAAAATAAAGAACCAACCAACATACAACTAAACTTCTGTGAACAAAGAAATAAAATTTACGGATTTTCATCCTGGACTCACAAATGAGGGCATTTTTCTTACAGAATACCCCTGCAATGCTAAAGGTCATCCTTATCTTTTCATTCTTCCACTTATTGAGTTTTCAACAACTTGTTGATAACATTTAGTTTTTCCTTTTTTACGTGACAGAAAGTAACAACTGGATTTTAATATATTGTGTAAAAAGTTTCCCTTTCTTGATTATCTTTCTAGATTCAAAGTCATTTCTATACTCATTTTTCTCCAAGAAGAAGAATAGAACATTTTCCTTTCTTAAAAATAACTTGAAATATATTTAACGTTTTATGATGGATTTTGAAATATATATATATATGGTATATTTTAGTAGAAAATAGACTGAATCCGAGCATATTACAAATGTTTTCATTGCGCAGAAATTTAAAAAAAAATGTTAGTCCTGGATTTACAATGGTTTTCCCTTATCAGTGATTTTAAAAATCCTATAAGGAGGAATGAAAAAATGACCCACGAACGCGAAACACCATTTCTTATTCTTTAACGGGTTTTAGAAAATTATTACACAATCAAAAAAGGTACTACTTTTATTCTGACCCCGCCATCATCGAAAACCAGATATATATTTCTCACATTTGCAAGTCGAATGTGATTAATTCCATGGTAAACTGAGGAAGCATTTATATTACACCTTTTGGGGCAAGAGGACTCTAGTCACTGCATATATATGTATACTGTTTTGTGTGATTTATGAAATGATCTTACATAAACGGCAAAATTGTCTGCAATAATATGTACATATGTAATTTATGCGTAATTTTCCATGCTAATTTTTCTGGCAGTCATAAATTAGGATTAGTTTATTATTTTCTTGTCTTCCAAATATGAGTGGGCCTTAACTTGTGTCCTGTAAAATTTGTAATGATGTTAATTTTTCCTCTTGAATTTTGAAATATACATATTTATTTATGTCGAGCTTTGGAACATTTTTTGCAATGTCAAGGCGCTAATATTAAAATGGTCCAATTTTGAGCATGAGTGTAAATTTCGGATTCTGGAAATAAATTAATATTTTAAACTTAGCTTAAACCACAGCTATTAGGATTTGAGATATGGTGGTATATATTTCATTGCCTACATAAGAACGATATGAACTAGGCAAAAAGTAATTTTTGGTAATAATGTTATATGCTGCCTTTTGAAACTATACATCGTATTTCCTCAATCAAACGTTTTGGCTATTCGATACTGAAGAGTTATAAAGTGTTATTAATTTTTATTTTAGTATTTTCTGAAACGAATGTTTATTTTTGTGATGTCATTTGACAATAATCGGTATTATTTCTAGTTCAAGAATTAGATTAATTACCACAGAGCGGTAAAATAATGCGCCAAGTCAGAATATTTTGTTGTTAGAACTGATCTCAAAACGTAAGGGTATAATTCAGTCATTAAGAGAGGAGAGAGAGAGATGCTGTCTCTCTTTATAAAGTACAAACTCATATGGAACAAGAATGCGAATTCTGAGGGTAACTTTAATCCTCTGCATTCATCTGATATTTACACAATTATTATATTAATAATTTATACACAAAATTTTTATCATTATCACATTTTGTTTACTTTGCAACTGTTGGCAAATGCTTGTAAACATATCAGATTTACCTTTTGCCAAATATTAAACTCAACATGTACTATTGAAATTTTAAGTACTTTTTCGCCCTCTTACTGCACTTTCAACCATAACTTATACTCGTCAGAAATGAATGACAGTACCGTGAGTGTTTACTTGTAAGTGATATGCTAATGTCTAATTAGCGTTAACTCAGTTAAAAATAAGCATGCACTCTCTAGCGATCAGAAGAAGGCAACCGAGAGGAATGTGCAACATAAACATTTTCTACACTCCTTATTGTGTTCATGTCGACAAATATACACAGTGTTGTCAGATTTTGCTCATTGTTTAAAGTAAATCTGGTGTGCAACATATGCTTCTGAGAGGTACTCATTCATGTGGCAGCATGGGTATCTCACATACTCTCGTACGTGTGCAGATAAATAGTTCAAGCACTCCTCGCACTTCAGTCTGCACTCACCTTCTTCTGATTCCCAGATTGTACGTGGAACTCTGTGCGTAAAATGTTTTTTAAATGTTTTTGAAATCATGAACTACTTTAGGCCATCCACAGTGATAAGGGGCTTTTCTTAGAACTTAGGCCTGTCTTTGGTAGTGTCATTTTAAACTCCAGAAGTAAGTTTAAAAAAAATATTTAAAAACACAGAGTTGTGTTAACTTATTATACAGGTAAAGAACGATATACAAACACTGAATTAAAATGCAAATGCTAAGCTTGATTTTTTATTTTTATAATGCAGTGGATACAAGTCAACACATGAAATAAAACAAGAATAAGACACCATATGATTTAGCATTAGAATTTTTTATTGAATAAGTGAATACAATGATTTAAGACTGAAAGAACAAATATACACTAGGGCTGGAAAGAAAGTAGTGGGAAAACTGTTGCCACGTTGCAAATGAATATGAGAGGTGGTGTTGTTCTCCGCACTTCTAGTGAAAGGGCATATCTTTCGAAATACTCAGCGCCACTACGGCCCTGCATGTAAACGGACGATTATGTAGTTGTCAAACAATAGTGAAAATTTGGGTCGCCCTTTTCTAAAAGTGAGCAGCTTGAATGGATTAAATTTGAAGTGGCACATGACAGGAATGTGAGATAACGTCATGAAGGTCTCCAGAAGCCAATGGCAATGAAATCTGAGCATGGTCATGGTAGCTGTGGGGTGTCAGTCCTTCGAAAAGGACAGATAATGTGGAAGATGCACCACGTGCAGATCGTTTTGTTCTCGAAGCGCATTAAGTCGATTTGATCCAATAACTGCTGGAGGCGAATCGGCATGGAAGCAAGAGAAAAGTCTCACTAAAATCTCAAGGCATGAACAAAATTGCTTAAATACGGCGTCCAGCGTCTTCCAGAATTGTGACAGCGGGTGATAAATATGTGATGAGTTGTAAAAGTATCCAAGATCTACAATAAATACTTTGCTTCTTATGGTAATGTTATCATTACTTTCTTTCTAGCCTTGGAGAAACATGATTATAAATAAACAAAGTCATGAGCTTTATTTATATAATCAGATGTTAATGACTATACTGAAAAGGCATTTACGCACTGGAAATGATTTATATTAACTTGGAATAACAACAAAAATGTTCGAACTCCTTCCTGTTGCCTCTACATCTTTTACCTCCATCTTGTGACATCATCGGCAAAGAGCAGTATTGTAAGGGGGAGGCATGTGATCAGTACACCAACACCCGCTGGTCCCCATCACGCAGCTTTCTAGATCAAAGGACGCAACCTCTCTATCCGACAGCTCCCCATTTGTTCTCATGAGCTTGAATAGGCCTCGTTCCACATCTCCTTAACTTAAATATTTTCTAAGCAGTCAGTAACGCTGACCACTCAATTGGGAATATAAATGTTGTGTAGATTATATTAAATAAATCACAAATAACACCACAAGAGGGTCTGAGATTGCCGATAAATTTACGAACGTGGTGAGAAAGCTCAGACCCCGAGTAATATTTAATAGGACTGTTTTACGAATAAAATGACAATTAAAATATAATGCCGTAAATTTGGCTTACAATATTGCAATAATAATACATTATTATTATGATACTTAAACTTTTCAAGTCATCTATGTACAGACAAATGTCGATTGTCAGTAATGCCAATAGAGAAGAGCAAAATACGTGTTTGGGACTATTTCATGTATAGAGTAACAATAAAAGTAATATATATATATTTGAAATTGTACAAAATGTTGTACTTGCGTATCAATAGCTACCCATTCAGAAACCGTGAGAATGAAATATACGAAAGTCAACTATTACAGTCGTTACCATTAAATTTAATAATAACAAACGAGAAAAATCAAAACAGAGAAAACATTTTACCATTCTGAACAGCGTGTTTATGGTTGCTTAGGCAGATATTGTTACATACTTTCTAAAATAGTTCAATAGTTTGACTGAACACGCAAATAAAAAAAAATTCAGTAAATACACATTAAGTTAATTAAATCTATAATTACTGAAGACACAGGAAAGTGGTCAGTAATGCGTGCTTGGTAATTAGGTATACAGTGGACGTGTAGAGTTGACTACACAAATGCACGTCGTGTGATAAAACGGATTTTATAAATTTTTTCTATAATTTTACTGCGATATGCGGCTGTGATTTCTCAAAGTTCAAAATTTTATTTCGTTTCATTGGTCGATTTAAAGATGACATCACATAAGTGAAATAGTCTCCATATACCCCAATTATCACTCAACAATAGTGAATTTCTCTATCTATTGCTATATTTCGGACAAGCAGAACACGTAAACACCATTGGTTTTTCCGTATCACCTAACCGTGTTGAGATATTTGGATGGCACGCAATAGCGGAACTGTTTGCACTCATGGAGCGCGGAAAGCGCTTTTGTCTCTCAACCAGGCATACGGAATTTTCTGGCTGCTGTTGTGAATAACATGATGCACTGACATTTTTACCTTATTCTGTGCAGTTGGTCTTGTGAATGAGCGAATCTTTGTGCTGGCTAAGTGCCATTTGATACTAAAAATATTGTGTAGCAGATTTAAGAAATGGTGGTTAAAACAATCTGCCATTTGATATTTATGTAATAGGTTAATAATTTTATCAATTTGCTATACCTCACTGCTGTAAAGTCTACCCTATGCAGAGTATTATACAAAATCCCAGCCTACTTGTATTTAATGGAAAACTTTCAAAGGTTGAATGAGGCAAAGCTAAAGGAAGGCATCTTTATAGAAATACTCGATTTGCTTCATGATACTGCATTTAAAGGAAATCTCAGTTATGCTGGGGAAGAAGAAGAAGAAGAAGAAGAAGAAGAAGAAGAAGAAGCCTGGCTCGACTTCATATCTGTATGTGTGAATTTTCTGGGAAACCACAGAGCAGACAATTACTGAGCACAAGATACAGCGGTGGAATATGTCCCTAAGATTCACTTTCTCCATTCCCACCTGCATTTCTTTCCATCGGCTTTGGGCGATGTCAGCGATGAGAATGAGAAAAGGTTTCATCAGGTTTACTGGAAATGGAAAGGCGATACAAAGGGAAATCAGTGCCTGGAAATTTATCACAGACGTTTCCAAGTCATCTTGTCGGCTTAAGTAGTCGTGGAAGAAGTTTTAAAAATGTGAGATTTTTGCTATTTTTAAGCCTTCATTGCAACATAAATACAATGTTATACTTCTTAAATTAAATTTTGTTGTTTTTTAATTATATGATATTTATGGTGGAAACCACAATACTTATAATAAATAATAGAAAAGCATATATTAAAAACAGAAGACTATATTCTATATGTTGCGTAAAGTCCGTCATGTTCTCTCAAAAATTGTTAGGTGATAGAGAAAAATGGGCTTCAGTTTCGAAATTAACATATGAGAATTAACTAAACATCGCATCTTTTCATTTCTGTAAACTATAAGAAAATTAAATTTGCTGTACTGTGATTCATATAGACCAAAGTCACGCGAATATGCCATTATATTACGTTTTTGGTATATCAAAGCATGCTTTGGATAATTCACAAATCAGAGAAGATCTTGTTAGGAAGATATATGTTTTGGCTTTTATTCACGGATGCTATTTAAGGGAACCAGGTTAGGATGGTTTGCCCCGTCTTGTTAATGTTAACATAGGTACACTTTTCTCAGAAACATACCCAGATGCAAAAATAATTTGCACCGCCTACTTTTAGTATGTGTGCTATTAATTGTATAAGAATGAATAAGTTCAAGATATTTCTTTTGGAAATATGTTTACAATGCAATTCTTCTCCACAAAAGTACATTTTTCAAAACATAAGAGCCTGAAAACAAATTATTTGCAGAAATACCAGAGGTTCTAATAAATTTTATTAAAAATACAAACATGAAGAGCTGTGCAAAGTTTGAAGCATGCATAATTTGTGGTTTAGAGAAAAGTGTACTTAAAGTAAAAAAAAAAAAAATTGGAAAAATGCGTTTAAAGTTTAAAGTCAAATTTTGCATACCTATATATCATGCTATCACAACCCTAGTCATCTGTCTTGCATTTGACACCCCTCTTCTTTATCCTTGCTTCCTTTGTTTCCTTTGTTGCCTCCATAATCTTTCTTTGCGCTTCAGAATCTGATCAGTTTGAGAAACTTTTTCATGTTTTCTCGTGGTTCAATGCTCAGGCTCTCAAATACTTTAAATCTACTACATGCACCATCATCGAAACATATCACAGCATCCATGGTCCCTTATCTGTAAATTTTCCAGCTTAATAAACACAATTTTGGATATCCGTTTCCAAATACAGATATTAAAATTTTCATTTGGATTATGGGTCTTTCCACGAACACACTTAGATAAAAGTTTTCTGTCTCCCAAGTCCCTAAAAACTGGTTTAATTACCTCTAAAATAACACATGTTAATATATGTTTATGACTGTATTGTTTACCTGTCAACTGAGTCTTTTGACATTTGCAGCCTGGGTCCACCCATTTGGGCAGAGACCATGACAAGAATTCTTTACATCCGTGGAAGACCTGTGAAAAACTGGAGCCCACTCAGTTGTCCTCGTGTCTTCCACATTCCCTATGTTTCTTCTAATTGCTATTCCGTAGTAGTTCTGCAGGAAATCTGTTTCACTGTCTGTAAGTCTACAACGACAAATAATAAAGCTGCCATCAGAAAGTTTGTTTTTCTCATAAAGGTATGTAACTTTCTTAATCGAGCTCCAAGCGTCTTTTGCAAATTCCCAACTCATTTCAACTTTTTATGGGTTGTTTTTAAAAACTTTCTGGAAATCCTTAGAATAAGCAACAGCTAAAGAAGGGGATGTGTGCGTCATTACACACCCTTAAAGAATAGGTTATAAATAAATAAATAAGCCCTATAAAGTGAATACATTCTTGCACAGAATGAAATTTTTCATATAATACAGCAAAAACAGAAAATTTATATATTTCACGTTGTGGTCCCCTTAACATTTCAGACCGAGGTCTGGGTTCGAATACCGCCAGGACCGTCCTCCTTGACTGAGATTTTTTCAAGGTTTTCCTCAGTCCTCATAAATGACAAATGCCGGAGAGGTACCCTAAGCCTAAGCCTGGAACGATTCCTTCCTTTAAAATGTAATCGTTTCCCAATTTATCATTTCATCTCATGTATCATTAATATCCATCCCCTGTGGTGCCTCTGTAGCAAAAAGGGGCGTTAAACACTGTTCATCCATTAACATTTCAAACCATCAGCGTCCCATTCAAACGAAGGCGTGAAACGGCCGATAAATTTTGCTCAGCGGCTTCTACTTTCAGACTTGAGGTTATGTTACGTGCAGTAAATGTGAGACACGGTACCCTTCCCTTCCGAAGGAAGTCAGACTTAGAATTTTCACGACCCTTAATGGGTTTAAACCCACGACCGTAGATCTACGAGGTAAATATGGTTACCATTATAGCACCAGAACCGACGTTTAGACAAAAGTAACATTGTTACCATTATAGTAAAATATGAACAGGAAACAATGACCGAACTTATAGAAATGTTTGTTTAGGATGTGTTTTAGGAACGTAACCTGTCTCTCCTACTATGGTCTACTGCTAACTATACTTGCCTCTTAGACCCAAGATCGCGTGTAAAATTCTTAAGTAAGGCTTCGTTAGGAAATGAAATAAAGTCATGTGTTCCGTGTCGTAGATTTACGGCACGTAAAAGAACTTCAAGTCTGAAAGAAGAGGCCTCTGAGCAAAATTTATCGGCCGTTTTACGCCCTGAATAGAATGAGATGCTGATTACCTGAGATATACCGCAAAAGGGCGTCCGTAAATAAATCAAATAAAGAAATGTAGCCTATTCCCTTTTTGCCAGTGAGCTGGATAACTCTTGGGGCTAGTAAGGTAATTCATGTTTTTGATAATGGCTATAGAAGTCGTAATTGCAGTATATTTATTTTTGACTCATCATCATTTCTCTCCATTTGCTGCGATTTCATTCCTTTAGGAACCCTGACTTTCAAATGTACTCCCTTTCGTCCCTAAGGGATATCTTCCTCTGCTCGTTTTCCGTTTTACCGATTTGTAATAGAATTTGCCGACTATTACCACTCAAATTATATCATTCAGCAATATTATAATTTACGAATTAAATTCCATTCTCTCTTTCTAGATCATTAAGAGAGACGCGCAGTGTTGCCGCAGTCACTCAATTATAATCTGCTGAATGCATTCACATGGCAAATTTCGACTGACTCGGAATGTGAAGAATAAGCACAAAAGAAAATCCGCAGAGGAAGAAGGAAGCAGTTTAATTTCGCGTTAGTACTCATGGAACGTTGGGGACTTGAGGTGGTGGGGAAAACCCACGCCGATATTACGTGCTTAAAAGAGAAGAGTTTTCATTTAACTTTTGCATTTCCTTTTACGAAGGCAGACTAGGTGCCCCTCTTGGGTGTGCTTTTAGTGGTACTTTGAATGCAACTTGCTTTTCGTTATAAGATTAGAAAAGAACTTCTCCAGCACGACTGCATTATGTTTAATAGGATTGGTAGGATGATCCGTTTAGTTTTAATGTTGAAGCTATACCTCTGATGCAATACACAAATTCTACCTAATTTGAAGATTTAATTTCTATGTATAATTATTATTTTATTATTGCACTTCTTTTAATTGTTAACTCTCGTATGGTCAGATACATGTGCAGGAACTTTAAATGGGACACTTTTCTAGTGACTTTCGTTTTTTGATGTACGAGGGTAGCTCCATAAGTTTGCGGCCTCGCCGATAAGGATTATTGCATTCACAAAACCCTTCTCTGGTGCCATACCTTGTTTGTTAAGTAAATAACTACAACTGTAACTTCTGCTCCGTTGTGTTCAGTTGTTCAAATATAGTTGCATAAAGAAGACTATGTGACAAGTTCAAAATGCAGTAACGAGCTGTTATTAAGTTCTTCACAAAAGAAGGACTTACTCCAAATGAAATTAAACAGTGATTGGAGGATGTATATGGGGAAGCACCCCCCTCATATTCTACCGTAAAAGAATGGGCCAAATTTTTTCGAATGGGTCCAGAAATCATAGAAGACGAAGAGCGTGCACGTCGGCCCTTGGAGGTGCTCACTCCTGAAAACATCGCTCTTGTGGAAGGAGAAATTATGGAAAACCGGCGGATCTAAATTACAGAAATAGCAGCAAGGTTGGATCTTTCTGTAACAACAGTCTTTCGAATTATTCATGAACATTTAAATATGAATTAGGTTAGTGCAAAATGGGTGCCTATACTTCTTTCCTCAGTCCAAAAGCAACGAGTCATCTGTCAGGCATTTCTGAAGCTTTGCCGTGGCAACGAGAGAGAAGTTCTGCAAAATATTGCTACAGGAGATGAAACTATGGTCCTCTGCTATGATCCCTTGTTCAAAAGAGATCGAATCAATGGAGTGGCGTAAACCTGGCGAAGCACCGGCTCTAAAGGCCCAGGTCACTCAGTCAACCAAGAAGATCATGGCTACAATCTTTTGGGACTGTGAAGGAATATTCTTCATTGACTTCAAAGAGAGGAACACCACAGTAAATGGGGAGTACTTGCTTGCCTATTGCACAGATTACTGCTTCCATCAAGAGAAAAGGCGAGGAGAGATGTGTGGTGGTGTGCGGCTTCTTCACGATAACGCGTCTTTGCACACAGCTCTTGTTGCAAAGGAAGCTGTGAAAAAAGGGGGCTTCAAGGAGATCGACCATTTTCTCTTCTCAAAACTCAAGAAGGACTTTCGAGGAAGGAAATTTAAGTGTGACGAAGAAGTAATGAATGCTGTTTATGCCCATTTTACAGACAAGATTTCTGCCTATATTTGGGGGGGAGGGGAATTAAAATGTTAATTCGAAGATGTGAGAAGTGTATTGCAATAAAGAGTAACTATAGTGAAAAGTGAAATATAGTTTTTGTCTTTATCATGCCTAGAAAATGGTTAGGCCGGAAAGTTAATGGACCTACCCTCGTATGTATATGTCTTGTTTAGCAACTCTCTCTTATCGGAACAACCTGAGTTCGTACTCAACGAAAGTAAAACTGTGATTTTTGCTTAATTTTCTTCCACGGGCACTCATGTCAGTGTGCAATAATGATGTGGTCTTGTTTAGAAATCTGATTATATTATTGATCTCTGACCTTCTAGCATGCAGAGTACCAAATTCAGTTTATATCAATAAATGGGTACTTGCAGCATCCTTACTACAAATTTATTCTGCAGGATGTATGCTATAGACACAAATGCTTCCAATATTTCTCTATTTCCTTGCACCAGTTGATTTTGGGATATGGCTGCGGAAATCGCACTCAGTGTTTTAATTGTAACTTTTTCACTGATTTCCATTTTGAATCAACAATGAATTGTTTCTCCTATTAAACATCCTTTCGGCTTAAAGTCACCTGGAAAATATTTTAAACTTTTACGTTTCGAAATATTTATAAGGGAGATATTCTTGGTTCATTACTTTTAAAGTTTTTCTCTTTTTTAAGTCCGCGTTTGCTTTTCATTTCATTACTTAGGAGAATATCGTATGAAAACTGAATAGGATTTACATAAAGACAGTACGTTATTTTCTGAAATATAAAACTCGAATTAGACAGCATAGAAGAGCAAGGCAGGAAATGGTAACTCAATATTTAGATATTGAGGTGTGTACCCCGAGCGGAATCCAAAGCATAGCAGTGAAGAATCCGAGTATTTTATGATTGATATAGTTATGTTATGACGATTCTGAATTGTTGTCTGCCACTTGGGAATAACGCAATGCGGGTTACAAACTCCTGGTTCCGCTCGGCATTGGCCACCCCTGGCTCAGAGCATCGGCGCGGTAACGCAAGAATCGGTGATTCGAGACCCAGATGTGATCCCAATCTTTTACCTTCTGAATCAGATTTTAAATCACTTAAATGAGAAACGGGTTATCACTTAGACACTCGACTACCCAATTACATATGTGTAATATATAAACGTGATTTTGATAAGTAAAACTTGATTATATATTATTATCTGTTAAAATTAAGTTGCTGGCTATAGGGCAACAGGTGGCATGTAAAAGCAATCAGCAGGTTATTATAGAAGCATTGATAAGTGGAATACAAGGTCAGATCGCCAAAACCTCTCTTGTACTTGCATGTATTGTGTTTAGAATCCATTGTAAAAAAAAAAGGCTAGGAGAGGTATAAGAAATCATTAAAAGAATAAGATACAAAAGAGAGCAAATTTAAAACTACCTTTGTAAATAATGCACCGTTTAGAAAACAATATAGCAGCGATTCATCATGAAGTTTTCAGAGAGTGTAGAAATTCCTTGTATAACAAAAATGTTTGCTTTTACCAAGATGTTAAAATAACTTCATTCAATAAAATCTACAGTAGGGTACACCAAATTGTTGAAATCCTTCAAAAAGTCAGTAGTATAGAAATATTCAATTTAGTAGCCAGTGAAATCACGAAGCTACAACATTATAAATCTTATGGACATTTTGAATGCAAACCTCAGAAATGCTTAAAAACCCATGAACAAATAATTTTTGACAGAGTGAAAACAAGAAACCCCTGAGAATCACTCTGTTAGGGAAATGAACGAAGTAAACAGAATATAAGAAGATGGCGATAACAGGAAGGCAATATCACGATATGGAGACGAGAACTAGGAGAAGAAATGAATGCGGCTTACGATAAGAAGCGAAGTTATTTGGAGCATTTTAGGGACTTCTGCAGTGATGCTATTGCGATTGATTAGCGATAATTTTTTATATTATTGAGCGGTGCTTATGGAACAACAGCTTTTGGGCGGCGCTACCAGCATGTTCGAAGCAAATTGCTCAGAAAACTCATTATCGACGCCTGATTCAGTTGCATATCGCTAACAATATACAACGTTAAACATAAACCGTGAACTGATTTCTGAGCTGTTTCACCATCAGTCAAAAATACTCGTGGATCCGAATCTTAATAATCATTTTACTACCAATGCTACCAGCACAACATAGGAGCGTATGTTAATACAAAGCTTGAGGACGGCAGTGCCTCACAGAATTGTCCAGAAGTCGTTTGTTCCTAGTCACGGTATAAGACATAACACAAGCTCTCCGTTAGTTTAAAGGAAGAGCTAGCAGATGACTTCAACCACCAATCAGCAACACTCACAAAATTATCTATTAATAACTTTGTTCTCATAAACATGTACAAACTTAAAAGCAATCTTACTCATGGCGTGAGTTGCTTCTGCAAGTCTTAAATCAGAAACTATAAGCTCCAAAATTTGAAAACAAAAGCAATAAATCAAGAGATTCTTCAGACAGTTCCATGTACATAACTCTGTACAAATATATAAGATCGAAGTTTTACTGGAGGATTTTGCACGTGCGTTTGACATGTAATACATTTTCAGCATAAAGTAATCTCGAAACTACTTGATATAAAATAAGAAATGTAAAAGACAAGCCAAACCCTTCAATTGTAGAAACTTTATACAAACGCACTTTCTTAAAATAACATCTTTAAAATAGAAGGAACTAACCAGAATGCTCTTTATGACCAATACAATAAGCAAGTTAGTGTTATTTTTCCTATTTTAAAGCGATTTTAGTAATTCGCTACTTCACAATTCAGTGTAATTTAGAGATGTGTATAGTGGAAAATGTCAAGAAAACCTCTTTCTTAACTTATTTTCAGTCTTTCGACTACAAACCTTGAGAGGTAATTTATTTTTGCGCCAATTCCAACGTCACATGATCCAAGAATAAATACGCGGTGTGTGTTTTAATAGCGATCTTCAACTTTTGTTGTACTGCGTGTACTTGAATAACTAATTTAAACAGTTTGTTTATTAAATGTGAAACAAACGATGATAAAGTTTAGCAATACAGAATATCTTGAACAGTTATAGTGAAACGCATCGTAGCAGGCCTGCAGTAGGACGAATTTATCGAAATGTCTTCCAAAGATATAATCGTCGTATTTTTTGGCGTTTATCAAACTCTGTCAGCCGTGAGTATAAATTTATTAAATAACCTGATCTTGAGCATTGCGTTTACATTGAGATATGTCTAATAATTTTCATTTTGAATAATCTCTTAATATTTTCACATGCCGGGAGAATCTTATAACAAATTTTTGCTTATTGTTAGACATATGAAAAACTAAGTAATTAACAGCAAGTAATAAAATTTCTACGTTACAAAATTGGGCAAAATAAATCAATGATTACCTCAAAAATAGATAGCAATAAGGCAAAATGTATTTACTAGCAATTGCTCAAAATGACAGGATCTTTGTCAGAGTAAGAGATAAACCATTTGATCCTATTTACAGGTATTTTAACATGTTTTGCTCTTAATATTTCTTAACCAAAGGAAAACAAGTTAATGCATATAAATGAAGATTAAAAATGGAAAAGCAAGGATGAAACATATAAGAAAGAGAAGGAACACGTTGATATTATGCTTATTAACAGTATGACAACATAAACTGCCGATTTTGGTGCGATACTATGATGGCAGTTGAGTTAAATCAAGTCATTTGCCAATAATGGTAAATTGTAACTGCCGCAGCCCCTCAGAAACCAACTCGCTTGTAATGGCAGTGGCGGGGTACCGGAGCCCCAACCCTAAGGTGTTAAGCGACCCTTACGAAAGGGTGTATGATTCGCTTTATAAGACACCTCTTAAAGAATTCTGCTGGATTGGAATACTGAAAAGAAGCTTACGCTGCTTGGAAGCACACGTGTTTATGTAACTCCGAGAGAAGCACTGAATTTTTATAGAGGTTGTCAGCCTTGCCGGAAGTTATAAAAATTTAACATTTACTACAGATTGCTTTATCAGTTAAAATTTAAATTGTTCATTTTATTTGTTTATGCTCTTGTGACTCTTGCACCACAAACCAAATTATCCTAATTGTGTACTTTATTTCTATAAGGGATACTTTTTTAATTTATCTTAACAACGCTCTTGACCTCAACTTTTATAGTTATTGGTTGTGCGTTTTATTTGCAAGGTTATGCAGAAGGTGCCAAAAATGTATACACACTTCAAGCAAATAAAAAAATGTTTTAACATAACAAAACTGAATTCACACAAACAGAAAATGATAAGCACTAATCATCTTAGACTTTTACAGTTACAACAGTTGCTCAAAATTCCCACCATCGGCGTCGATACACTTCTGAGTACGTTGAACTACTGATTGCGGAATGTATGCGAAAGTGTCCTTAGCGATTGCAGTACATGCCGTTTCAATTTCTTCCCGTAGTGCTGTCAGTGTAGCTGGTTTTCTACGGTATACAACATCCTTAAGAGTTCCCCATAGGTAGAAGTCCAACGGCGGTTCTGTTCTGTACATACGTCTCCATTGCCTTTGATCTTCAACAACCTTCTATGTTTTCCAATACCACTTCAAAATTGCTTTACGCTATTCAAACGAAACTCTTGGCTCCATTTTGTTGTAGCAACGCTAGCATAACGCAATGTGAATCACATCTGTTTACAGAACATCATATGATAATATTGACTTCATTTGTTCATTGTTGATTTACCTGTCACGTAGCAACGCCATGATAATGTATGTGAGTCACATCTGTTTACGGAACATCATACTACACATTACTGTTGTTCCTGATTCAACTTTGAAATACATTAAATAGATATCTACTGTGAAAATGTGTATACATTTTTGGCACCCTTTGCATGTGATGTGCAATCTTGTTTTGCTCTTGTATTTTGTTTTTTCTGGTGCTGTGGAACAAAAGGCTTCATAGATCTGGAAGAAAATTGTGACTATGGGGACAAAAACTTACTCCGATGAATAATGGAGAAAATCGGCTCTTCTATAAAGTTAATTAATGTTTCAAGTAGTTTGTATACTCAAACGATGTGCTATTTTGAAATTGAAAATTGCAATGGAATAAAAATAGAAACTTAGGTGCTTAACAAGGATACAACCTTTTCCCAACAGAAATTTATTATATGCTGATGATAATGTCTTAATATCTGAAGAAAAAATAAATAATAACGCTAATCGCTAAATCTGGGAAACATTTGTGAAAGTTATGATTTCAACATTTGTAGCATGAAATCTAAAATAATGGCTGTTACATGAAATAAGTAAGACTATAACTTGAAATCAAATTCTGCAACAAGTAACAGCTTTAACTACCTTGGTATATTAGTATCATATGATGAGAGAGATACAGAAATCAAGTTAGCTAAGGATCAAAATATAATAATAGCCTAAATAATGAAAAAAGAATTAACTGAAGTTTCATAACGTTAAGGTTTTGTCAAATTTAATTTATGATGATCAATCAGAGAGATTTAAGGAGAAATGAGCCACAGTAAATATAGTATAACAATTAGTATGTTAATTTCTGGAATAATTTTTATTAACTTGATGGCAGAAAACATTATATTTACATAACATAAGAGCGAATATACATATGACATTAAGTTATAACATTTAGAATGTGCTTTGACTGGTTAGAACAATACAACAGAATATGTTTACAGTTTTAAACTATAACAAATCACGCAAATCAATGTAGTTCAATTCTTTTCACATCCAAACACATATTACAAAACGAACCGAACCAGTTTTATTTCTAAGTGAGTGAATGAAAACAACCAATAGCGCGACATCTTTCAATGAGATTATGGTATTATAAATATGCTATGTTGTAAAGTGAATGTAACCATTTGCAGAATAAATAAAAATATAGATGCTTTAATTTTAGGAATTATTATACTGCTGAAAATATTATTTTTTAATTATCGACACAAAGAAGTGTAAATCGTGTATTTTTATACTAATATTATAGCATGTAAAACAGGTATGCTTATTTAGGTGCAATATATGTGGAACAAAAATCTAAACAGTGGCAGAGAGGGTCTAAATTAGTCACAAAAAAGATACAATTTCTAAGTACAGTTATATTTTACACACGCCAGACAAATACTGTTGGCGCACATATCTTGAATGGTTAAGAAATCCACTTATTGCTGTATTATAGAATCTTCTGCTCATATTGTTTCAAATAGATAGTATTGTTTACTGTATCTGTAGCACTTTCGCTATCCTCATTATCAAAATATTATTTTGACACAGAAAAATGTCGGCTCTGGTGGTGTAGTGGTTACCATACTTGCCTCCTATACCCAAGATCGCGGGTTCGAACCCGGCCAGGATCGATGGGTTTTTCCGGGCGTAAAAATCCTAAGTATGGCTTCCTTCGGAAGGGAAGTAAAGCCGTGGGTCCCGTGTCGTACATTTACGGCACGAAAAAGAACCTCAAGCCTGAAAGAGAGGCCTCTGAGCAAAATTTGTCGGCCGTTTCACGCCCTGAGTTGAATGGGACACTGATGACTTGAGATGTTAAAGAGCCTCCATAAATAAAATCAATCAAACACAGAAAAATGTTCCATGCGGCCACTAGAGAGTTAAGATTATGTCATCTATAAATTAGTAGACATAGGGATAATGCAATAAATCATATTGACAGAAAGCCAGTAGATAGGTATTGTAAAACAATGCTAAATTATCGATAGTATATAAGAAGAAAGAGAGAGAAAGAGAAAGCTCAGAACAAACTAGAAGTCTAATCCTTAAATAACTGCGTTGCTAAGAACAAGGTCCTAATGGCTCAATTTTGTTGATTTATTTGTTGTTGTTGTTGATTTGGTTTATTTAAGGACGCTCTTTAACATCTCAGGTCATCAGCGTCTCATTCAATTCAGGACGTGAAACGGCCGATAAATTTTGCTCAGAGGTCTCTTCTTTCAGGCTGCAGGTTCTTTTACATGCCGTAAATCTACGACACGGAACCCACGGCTTTACTTCCCTTCCGAAAGAAGCCATCCATACTTAAAATTTTTACGCAAGAAAAAATTCATCGACCCTGGCCGGGGTCGAATCCGCGATCTTGGGTTTACGAGGGAAGTATGTTTACCATCAGACTACCAGGACCAAACTTAAGGCTTAAGTCCACAAGAATAAAAATTGATAAAAACATGTGGACGACGAAGCGGAACATTGTCAGCATGGATACGAATGTATTTTTTCCGGGTTTTTACTTCATGAGCTGGTATAGAAACTGTTTATGTTTATTGCATCATCGCCAAAAAACGACGATCTTAATCGAAAACTGGCGGAGAGCGTCCTCGATCCTATAAGTCAAGTGTAGTTTCTCACTTGATCTGCTAGTTGCCTTCCTACAACTTGTAATGGGAGCTTGGAGAATATCGCCACATGGTATAACTGGAATATTTTCTACATGACTCATGACAGTTATTTACACAGAGATCAATTTAGTAGGCTACAAAATTAACTTTTGTATTGTCGGATCAATTTCGTAATTAACGAACCTCGTTACTTTGTGTAATATCAGAGAAAAAAGCTTGTAATTTGTAAATCATGTGCATTTATTTCAATACTTCATTTAAAAATTAAGTAATAATTCTTGGAACATCCTGCACTCTTTAGGTAGGTAATACAGCCTTTTAAGAGGTTTATTTTTATTTCCACAGGTGGCCACTTCCAAGGATACGTGGGGCAATATTGTCAGATAGCATTCGAAAAGTGGGATTATTGATATGAAATAAAGTAAGTCCTTTCCACCTGCAAATACTTACAGCCGCAAGGGGATTAATTGTGGCAAGCTGTTACATACACATTCAAGCTGTTATTTGTACACCTGCATCATTCCCAAGGATGAATTAGATCCATTTGTGGAATGGCATATTACAGGGATGTACAATTATGTTGTTAAGTATTTTTAAATTATAGTCTTGGTTAAGTTTATATATGTATACAATAATTCCAATAAAGAAGGCTGAAATTTTAATTTCAAATGTTAGTTTCTAGTGTATGTATTAATGTGTTTGATGACAATATTTCTGTATACATGGAGTTAATGTTAAGTAAAGATTATATTATGTATTTTGCTAATTCGTTAGTCCTTTCCTTCAACTTACAACTATTTTAATAAAAAGTGATATTAATATAGTATACATAAGCAAATATTTGATAAATATTGATTAAAATTTATTTGCCCAATTAATAGGTTTAAAAGATTTAGTGAGATGCTCTCTCAAAGTTTGAAAATGAGTAAAGGTAATGTGTTACTGAAACAGAGGTACCTGATGAATTATATCAAGAGAAGATATATGTTTAGTGGTAGAAGAACATCTTTTTCCTTGACATTGTGCTTTGTACTCCAAATATTCATTCTCTACAAATATTTACGACATTTCTGTAGAACTAGCCCAATGGCAGGTTTAAATGTTTTCAACTTATTTATCAGCAATTATACAGGAGTTTCTACAACAAACGATTGAAACTAAAATGCATTCCAATAGGATTAATACAATTCTAGTTTAGACTATTTGCTAACAAGTACGGTTCTTAACTGTTCTATTGCATTGCCATCCTAAAGTAAAGTAGTATGGAAAAGAGCTTGTACTATACACCTGCCATCTATCCGTCAATCATGGAAATACAATGTCAAAGAAAAGAGCGTATAATAGCATAAATTTTGTAATTAAATCAGATTACCTAAATATTTTATAATTGCAATTTTAAGTTTTATGGCATTAGTAATGTTAACGTTAATTCTTTAATGATAAGCCTACATTTTTCGGTCATTTTAATTATGTATATCATAAACGAAAAGGAAAATATTAAGCGGTGTTCACTTAAGTGATAGAATTACTCCTATTATTTTATAACTGAAAACTTTGAAAATTACTCGATTTTTTCACGTTAAGATTCACACACACACACACACACACACACACACACAGACACACACATATACTTGACGCAGGTTTCACCATTTCACATCTTCTTGATTTAAAATAGAATGAGGACAAGTAACGCATTTTCTGAAATTAGAGTTGCTACCTGCTACATTTTAAAACCCACTCCACTAAAAGCAGTACTATTCTGAAAAAGTGAGAAGAACATTTACTATTAAAAAGGCTTTATGCACGTCGCGAGACACACACACTGTAATTTGTCAGCTCTTGACATGAACACTTTAGGCGACATTTGTCCTCTCTGTTTAAAGTTTTGCCCTTTGCCTCTCGAGCGTTGCATGGCGAAGCACAGAGACATTTTCCCCTAATATTTATTGGAGTGTTGCATTGTTTTGTTAATGTTCACAGCACTTTGAATTTGGGCTTAAGTTAGCAAAATAAGTGAAGAAAATGAACGACAACAAGCACGCATGGCTAGTTTTTAATATGAAGAAATTAAATCTAATATATGCTTTTAAAGTAGTAATCATTTTAGCTAATAAAGCGTGCATATAAAATATAGGTTTATAAGGTTCCTTTAGAGCAATTTTAAGCTAATTTTATTATCTGTCAACATTTTAGTGTGTATATAGGGCAGGCATTATGAGAAAAAGTCATTAAATAACAGTATTTTAGTTCAAAAGTTCACAGAGATGTATGCACAATGTAAACATTTATTTAGAGACATTAAATGACTCCTTAGGAATGCGCTATATATAGTTTGAGAATATCGAGGACCAGGCGTCTGCTCAATAGTTCGTAAGTTATAATATAGACACACTACTTGTCAATTGCACAGTGGAAGAGCTACAAGGTCTAATATGAAGATAGCTGTTGAAGTCAGGGGAAAGTGTAAGAATAGGTAATAATATTTAGGAGTGGAAGACAAAACACCAATAATGAATAACGGAGTTGGAGATTAGTTTACGATGTAATTATGACAGGGAAATAGAATGAGCAATGAATTCTTGAATTTAAGAAAGTAACTGATAATGAAACGAACTGTTAACTCGAGTGAAGTTTTTGTGTATAGTAGCTACACATGGGGACCTAGAATATAGAAAATTGCAAAGCCGATGGGTCCCAAGGCAAGCTGGCCAGTGATTACAAAAGTATACAGCAGAGAATTTTTCCGAAGCATTTGGAACATTATGTTCTTAAAGGAGATATTTTCCTCCAAAGAGTAAGAGAGAATACATGCAATGGGAATAACGAGGTAATATAGGCAGTACAAAAGTAGATTAAGGACTTTTTAGGGCTACTGCAAGCTCGTAGACAGGTGAACAAAGGTTTTGCAAAGCGACAATGTGGGGAAATCCGGCACAACCAATTTCTCTAGATAACTCGTAAGATATTATTATAAAGTTCCTGTTTTTTAATGATTTTATCTATTGCTATTAACTAAAGTGCATAATAAGTTCCCTCAAAGCCTGCTTCCTAGGTGAGGAAGATTCCAGTAGGAACCAAAGGCGGGTAATCTGTTCCAGTTTGTTGTGTGGAAGTACTGGATTTTAAACTGTTCCTTATATCATATCAATATGTTAAATAGAATTGTAAAATGGGTACTCTTGCCCGGATGATAGTCGTTTAAAACATGGGTTTTAATTTTCACAGTTGAGATACAACATTATATACAGTAGGGGTAGCTTCTATGTGCATTCCACGAAATTAGGTTTACTACATGTATTCTTTTTCATATGGTCCTGTATAAATAAAATAATGGTATAATTGTATATTAACAGAAAACTTTGTTTTTAAATAAATTAAAAATATATCAGACACATGCATGCCAACAAAATCCTAATAATAAATATTGTCGAATGTAATCATCCCAAAATATGTTCTATTTATGCCAAAATTAAACTCATCGGACTGGTGATTGTTGATGATTATGATAGTTCTACGGGTTTCTGTGAATTAAATTCCCGCATAATTTTTCTGATTGCCCTGGTTATGGCTATAATACAACATTTAAAGCTGAATTGAATTCCGATGAATAATTCTGACAAAATGATTCTAGTAATTTCAATTTCATGCTTGCATTTTTATTACAAGAAAAATATTTAAAATACTGAAAAGCGATCCACGGAATTATTATTATTATTATTATTATTATTATTATTATTATTATTATTATTATTATTATTAGGAATATATCATAAGATTTGGCAACTATTTTTTTCTCGCCATCTAAGGACAACACGAAATATCTAAGAATACGACTGAAAGTGTATGTATTAGAAGCCAGGTGTCTGTTCTTATGTGAATCAATGGTTACAATAAAAGAAATTATAGAAACCTCCTGGTAAGCCTGCTTTTCTAATGTCCCAAAAAATATATGTACACTTCAAGCAAAGTAAAAACTGTGTTCACATAACAAAACTGAATTCACACAAATAGAAAATGATGAGCACTAATCATCTTAGACTTTAACAGTTACTGAAAATGCCCATCATCGGCGTCGATACACTTCTGAGTACGTTGAACTACTGATTGAGCAACGTTTGCGAAAGTGTCCTCAGCGATTGCAGCACATGCCGTTTCAATTTCTTCGCGAAGTGCTGCCAGTGTAGTTGATTTTTTACGGCACACGGTACCATGAGTCTCAAATTTGCCTCAAATGCGTGCAAATGTTACTGCCGGTTCCCTTATGTACACATGTCTCCATTGCTTTTGAACTTCAACAACATTCTCGGTTTTCTAATACCACTTCAAAATTGCTTTCGGCTGTTCAAACGATAATCTTGGCTCCATTTTGTTGTAGCAACGCTAGCATAACGTAATGTGTGTCACGTCTATTTACAGAACATCATACTACAATCTTGGCTTCATTTGTTCATTGTTGATGTACCTGTCACGTAGCAGCGCTATCATAATGTATATGAGTCACATCTGTTTACAAACATCATACTTCACATTACTATTGTTTTTCGGTCCAACTTTGAAATATATTAAATAGATATCTACTATGAAAGTGTGTATACATTTTTGGCACCCTCGGTATATGAGATTTTTTAAAGTTGCTTGTAACGAAACAATGGCTATGAAACTAGTCATTGAATCTACTAAGGTATTTAGTGGGAATAGTGCTGATCTTCCAAAGGGATTAACCGTATTCTTTATGAATGTTCTACTGTCCTTGGTTGATGCTAAAAACTCTTTTACTGCATACAACTCGTGTTATCTAACAAGCACCAAAAATATTTTGAATAAAGCAACTTTGAGAAAGTATTAGTGATTTGCTGTAATGCTAATCATGGAGATCATTGATTTAACACAAAAATTAGAATACTTCTTTTGACATTATTTTATTTTGTTAGGTATTTCAGTGAACTCAGTTATGATTTTAAATTATTTTTTGTTTATATGTGTTTTGTGCTTTATATGTATTATGCTAATCTTATTGGTAAGTATAATGAAATATGTCAATGCTTTTTTTTCTTGAATTTTTAATTATTTAGTGCCTTCTAGTGTTGTATTGGACTGCATTGTTTGAGGCGGAAGAGGATATTTTGGTACTTGAGCTTGATCACGGCTGGCCGTTTGTGTCTACGCATCCCAATGGAGGCACCTCCGGGAGGAAAGAATGAAGTGAGGGAGGCACCAGAGCCTCCTACCCAAGGAGTTCTAATTCCCTCACAAGGTCTGCTATCATACCAGACGCTGAAATTTTTGCAAAGCGCAAGCCACCATCACACCGCGCCAACGCATCTCTTTCTGTCATTTTCGACTCTTTAACAGAGCCAACGAAATAATAAGAAACGAGAGAGCGGAAAACTCATAGAAAGTAAAGGTTCATCCCGCATTCGCCTAAGCTGCCAAGGGAATACGAAGTAACCCAAGGTCAATATTGCCAGCCTCGAGAGATTTGAACCCGGGACTCCTGAATGTTACCGCCTGAGCGATGCCTGATGATTGGTGGAAAGGGAAAGAGAGAGAAGGGGGACTTCTTGTTTTATTCAGTAGGGTTTGAGCTGCTTGGAATCATTCCTTCTACACGACCTGCTGATTTTGTTCACTGAATAGGATTTTGTGCCTTATAGCAAACCCCCATGTCACATGAAAAGGTAGATAGCACTCAGTGAACAATGCCTCTGTAATGAATATACCAATTAAAAGGAATGATAAAAGTGCAATAAATAAACAGAAAAGCTTTCAGCTATAAATTTCTGTATTATTGCGATACTATGGCAGGGTAAATGTTAACCGTTTTGCCGAGAGCGTTTCAAATAAAAACGAATGGCATATTTGTCACGATATACCTTTCAATCTGCCACGTGATCAGAAAGATACTTGTGAAAACTGTGCTCTAAATTGAAGGTATCAATCTTTTGCTCATATTTGATAAGCAAATTAGCTTAAATATTCTGTTATTATAATTAGCAGCTCCTAAATAGTTCTACAACCTTTAGTTGCCTTTACAGTTCATCAGGTGAAATCTATTACTTCCTCATGAACAATGAGATACCTAAAACCGAGGATTCTTTGCAGTACTGCGTCTAGAAATAAAAACAAAGATCAGAAACCAAAATGACGTAACCATGTCGGTTTACCAAAACGAACGTGATTTATTTTCTGAAGGACTTCTCTCTAGTGGTCCGCCATTTTACTAAAGCCGGTAGTGCCCATGCATGCGGTGCTATTTATCAACTTGAGCTGCTAATCTAAAATAGGCCAGCTTGCAACGACATCGGGAATAGGCTGTCAGAGCGAGAATTAATGACAGGGGGTTGTAGGCGTGGTCTTTAGCCATGCTATGGTTCTCTAATATATTCTTTTTATGCAACTGATTGTTATGAATAATGTGGTATGATAAATGCTAAGGGCTGAATAACCAGAATCCGAAAATCTGAGTTCATCTCAATCATAACGCAGTGAAAGTTTTAGGGATAATTTTGGGGGCACAATACTGGGCATGCTTAATAATAAACACATCAGTAGCGGTGAGAAACAACGTTTCATCTATTTGTCATTACAGGAACTGAAATTTCACTTAAGCATTTTTCCCAACATTATACCATACAGACACGAGCTGGTATAATGTATTTTCTTACCCTTGCATTATTTGCAGTTTTTCTTATCGTTTTTATCAAAGTATTTTTGTCTATCACCGAGAGTATTATCTCTTCGTACTTTTACCTAAATCGATATGCATCATGAATTGTATTTTACCTTTTGTCTTTACTTAACTTTTCTTCGGTATTTCGGGTTCTATCTCATATTTTTATAGTAAGCTGGGCCACTTATTCTTGTGACTATTATGTGTCATAAATGTTTCTGAAAGTACTCGTTTGTGTATTCTCACATACATTTCTTCAAATTTTGCTTTCCTTTTGTGCTACTATAAATATATTTTTAGACAGCTTATATGGAAGTAGTTCTTTAATCATAAGGCACCCAAGGAAAAAAATTACAACACTCCAGTGTTACTGGCTTTGGTTTAATATAAAATGAGACGATTAATAATCTATTTAATCGGATGCAAATGACATACTTTATAATGTATTACATCGATCAGCGGGGTGCCAGCATGCTGATCACATGCCCCCTGCAATCCTGCCCTCTATCAGTGAAGTCGTAAGACGGAGGTAGAGGTGGCAGAGTTCGCTGCGGCTGGGCAACGCTCACCATGGGTTGTAACGTCAATGAGAATAATATACGATAATGTATTACATATATATTTTTTAACAATTATATTCTTGATGGTGTTTTCAAATATATGACAGTGCAGTAAATTATATTACATCAATTTGTTGGTAAGGAATACTTGCACAAGTAACCGTGTCAGCTTTGAAGCAAGTTTATAACACCTAATTCCAGCATTTCTCATGCACAAGTGCATATTGTAGCCATTTTCTGTGGGAGAAAATTGCATTTATAATCAGTCATTTAGGATAATACATAAAGAAAGCATAAAAATGGTAAAAAAAACACAATTTTAATTTGTAATTTTACTCCACTAAAACACATTTAAAAACCTCTGCGATATTGGTAGCATTATCTAGTGATTTAAGTAACTTTTCTTCCATGCTGCTAGTAAACAATTTGGAAACTGCTTATTGGAAACAAAGAACAGGGGGAATAAATTTCTTCTATAATTAATTATTTATAAGTATTAGAGCTGTATAAAAATAGTACGTGATAATAGAAAAAAGCGCACAGTATTAAACGAAGAACAATTATGAAGCAATATTTTCAATTATTCGCACATTTAAAATTTTCTTTAACGATGATATGCGTCGGGCATTTTACGTAACCTCATCACGATTTTGACAATAAGCATTTCACCAGACACAAAGCACATCTTAAGTATGTGATATTCCTACAAGTGTTTACAAAGGAAACATTGACAATGACAAAAGATAAATATCACCCACAATGACCATTTTCCTCTTAAAATGGTTTTTTTTTTTTCTTTTTTTTTTTCCCCTGGTATTAGCGAAATTATGGCTGATAATATTAGTCGATGCTGATGAATCCAATATAGCCGGCAATGATTATAATGCCAGCTTAGCTCAGTGTATTGTGTGTGTGTGTGTGTGTGTGTGTGTGTGTGATATTAGTGTATTTCAAATATCCTATGCCCCATTTTAAAAGCGTAATAAGAAATAATATTAAAAATTAGTTTATTACATCCGGATGATTAGAAACAGTCTTAAAACATTTTAGGCGTTTCCTACAAAGAGTTCCTTAAATATAAATCTTAAATTTTAATGTAATAACTTAAAATTACTAGTAATGCAAGTGGAAATAATTATTACTATAGAAATTCTGTGGCAGCATATCTCGTATACGATGATCCATTTCCTCTTTATACATTCGAACTTAATGGCGTAATTCACTGACATTTGACATGAACGCACCTTGGTTCATGAGAAGCATATTGATGTTATAGATTGTATTGAGCGTGGTTGTCATCAGCATCAAGAAAAATCTGTTCCACCTCCTAATCTTAATGAAAATATTCACAAACACATCAGCAGTTACAACCTATATTTCCCGCTGAATGTTTTCCTGCAGTTCCACGAGAGTTCATAACTTATTGTGATGCACTTTTATTTTCATTATGTCCTATAGGAAGAGGGTTGTTCGGGTAAGATAATTTAGAAACGACAGGCTTTTCAGAGGGGATAATTTCAGCCAGGGTGACACTGGGGGTATGGCAGCTGAAGATATCCAGATCAGGTTTCATCAACCACCTGATCTATAAACTAGCGGAATATTTCCATGTAGAATGTGTTATTCATCGTTGCATGAAATAATATGGAGCCAATACTGTGTACTGGTTCATATCGTGCTGTACGTACTGTATTGCTCCTAACACAGATACGTTCACTATTAAAGGTCCGTAGCAACAGCACAGTCAAATGCGTTACGTTACTGCCTCGAATAACAAACATCAAATTGGCCTTCACGAGTTAAAAGTAATGCCTTACGTCATCGTGCTTGTCATACACCAAAAATGCCCGTGTTAAATTTCATGAATATGTTCTTTCAGTTTGAAAGTAATAATTGAAAATCAAATCAAGAGCTGAGAGTGGTTGAAACACCTGGTATTACATGTGTATACTTGTTAATGGCAGAGAACTATTTTCAAAATCTATATCAAATATGCGCGAAACACAATGTTTGAAGTTTTTTGCATATTGTGTTGAGAATGAACTTAAAACCGACCAACATTCGCTATAAATATGAAAATATTGATTTAAATTTTTCCAATAATTGTGAAATTAAAATAAAACAAAACTTCTTACATAACCCGTATCATAAGGCTTAACATAAATAATGATTTAAATGTTCATTAAGCTTAATCTTTTATTTTTATTCTCTGAAACCTATCCTGAAATGGAATGGTCTTTTTAAAGTTAGAAAGGTTTCAGAAAACAACTATTGGTTTATTATACAGGTTATTTTCATTAAATATGATTTTTGTAGCATGGAATTTATAACTCACTTGCCAATGTTGTAAGTGAGAATATGTTGAGAATGTACATAATTTATGTCATAGGAATTTTCGACAATTATTCTTTACTTAAACTAAATATTTTAAAAACCCTTTAGCTTGAAAACCAAGTTAAATATATTCCACGATATATGCTAACGTTTTCTAATAGTTTCCAGAGGTATTTTAGAAATATGGTTTCTACTTTTATACTGGATATTAACCTTTATTTAAATCAATCCCTAACACTATAATTCAAGTTCATTTATTAATAACATGACTTAACCGTTGTGTTCATTTATGTACTGAATATTCTCGTATACTTTTCTTAAAATGCCTGTCTCATTTTCCTGTTTATTGCACTTCCCGTTTCTTTAAATTCTTTTTATGAAACCATAATTTTCATGTTTTATAATTCAATCCTAAAATTTGTGCATACATGTACGATTCTATTTATTTTATTCGAAATATTTGCCACACTCTTCCGAGAATATGGTTCCATTGTTCCATTACTAATGATGTTTTCTTTGCCTTTCTTTGAGGAAGTAACTTTCCGCTATTTGTACTATTTTCCCTCATTATATGCACGCAAACCGATAGCAATTTAAGAGAGTTAATATTTACATATATCTCATTTGGTATTTAGAGATGAGTATCTGAACGCCTTGGATATGCGAACTATTATAAAAAATAGACTTTGTTAGATAAGAGTACACAATGAAAACATAATAAAAGTCGTATTAGGTGAAAACCAGAGAAAAGCAACAGAGAAGCATAGGCTACAATGGATAGAAATAAATACTAAAAATGAAAGTCATATTATACAGAAAGTAAAATATCACCACAAAAGCCGCAGACTTTTCAAAAACAGAAAATATTTACAGATATAAAAAAAATGAAACCCATTTGTGCTGTGTCTGAATGGTTCCACCTCAACAACATCGTTATAAATGTAATCATGATGGTGTCGACGTATGACCATTTGTGGTCAGTAAAGCCTCATCAGTTGCTGAAAGTGTCTTTATGTGTCGGCCAGGAATGTCAAAATTCCGCCTACATAGACAGGAGCTTCATGAACGTTAAATGATTATCAGGGAAATGATTTATATGTTCTAATTTTTACTAATTGTGTGTATATATTTATTTTAATTAAATGTGTTTATTCTACGGCAAAATCACTTGCAAAACTGGCCTGCTGGACTCAAAAAGCCTAATACAAATTATTTTTTGCTGTAAATTTGTCCTTAAGAAGGAAGTTAGCAGAGAGTCAAATGTTCTCTAATGCAGAATAGGATTCAAGATGTTAGAAAACATTTCTCTTCTGAAACAGAACAAATTTAATACTTCTTTTCAAGAGTACCAGGTACATATTCTTCTCTATACTTAGTGGAAAGGATATGATGTCATCCTTTGAATTAGAAAGAACAACGAAAAAGTTGATAAACATTTTCCTTCGATATTTCATATTTGTGGAAAATAAATTTGCAAACGCCCCTTCCTCTTTTAGCCTCTGGAATTATATTATTGTCCAGGATGGTAGGTTTGCCGTGTGGAGGGAAAAAGTGAGCTCTGCACCGCAATACCGCTTTGCTGCGCAATGAATGTGGGAAGCGACCGCGATTACGTTATGCCAATTGCATTTCTCGAATGGTATTAATGTTTGATACTGGAATTTACTTCCGAATTCAGTTCTTTCATATATTTGCAGAGAAAGTTTCAACGTTTAATAAAGGTACTAAAGAGGAGGTATTAATTCCGAATGAGAAAAAAAAGTTTTGCAATTAAACATTAAAAACGAACTGAAACTAAATTTACAGTTATAGTTAATAATGTAGATGAACACAATAAAATAAAATAACTTCATTTATTACTATAACCAATGTTTAAAACGAAAATGTACACATGCAATAGGCCCGCGTTGTGCATTTACGGCACGACAAAGAACCTCAAGCCTGAAAGAGAGGCCTCTGAACAAAATTAGTCGGCCGTTTCACGCCCTGAGTTGAATGAGACGCTGATGACCTGAGATGTTAAAGTGCGTTCATAAATAAATCAATTAGCTTCATATACTATCTTCTGTCATTCTTACTACATACCCAAACCATCTCATTTCTTTCCATTAATTTTGCTGGTTTAAACTCTCTCTCCCTTGTTGATCTCTTGTAGTCTTTCCAACCACTTTTCTTACATATTTCATCTGAGGTGCTTTCATTCTGCTAGAATGTTTACCTAGAACGGTCCAACTTTCGCTTCCACACATTTGCTTTATATACTATGATTTTTGTTTTGAAAATAATTTTCCTTTTACGTACTATAGTTTTGCATATTTTATATTTGTACATTTATTACTTTCTTTGTTCTATTATTAACTTCCTGATCTATTTTACCATCCTTTGCGACTATGCTCCCAAATATTGAAACCTTTCTACATTTTCCAACATCTCTTTCTTCACTATTACCTTACCTTTTTATATTCAATTTCATCTCTCTTTCCTCTAACGTACTTGCCCATTCTATTACTGATATTTGTAATTTTTCTTCATTCTCGCCCAACAACACCAACAATATCATTTGCATACACTAACGTTTGTACATTGACTGGTCTCAATTTACAATTCCGTGTTTTCATTCTGGTTGTTCCCCTGTTACAGTATAATACTTTGATTTATAAAAATGTTAAATAACATATGACTGAGATTCCCTGTTTCTCCCTATTTTTTAACTCAAACCCTTCATGCTTTTTACCTGACAATCTTATTACCGACGCAAACTTTGATAATCTTCGTTATTTTCCTATTTATCTCTAGCTCCTCTAATGGTTTCCATATTTCTTCTCTAAGTACTGAATCAAATGCTGCCTTAAGGTCTAGGAACACTGCACACATTTTCTCCTTTCTGTTCAATTTATGATCCATTATTTGTCTCGTTACGGAAATGTAATATGGCGTTTGCGTTCTTCTGTAAAAGCTTCTTGTTCCTGTTCTAGTTTTCCCTTCATGCTCTTCTCAATTACCTCTCTATTATTATTCTTAGATCTTCAGTGGTACAGATGACTGGTTTATAGCTCTGTAATTCTCAAAACTTAATGTGTTCTCCTTTTATATATTTGAATAATTATATTTCTTTCCCAGTTCAATGGGTTTTTCCGTTTTCCTGATTCGTTCATAATTTCAAGTAATCTTGCTTTTTAAATTTTTGATTTTCATTTTTACTATCACAAAATTATTTTGATGTTTCAGGAAAATTGCTTAAATAATATTTCCATACGAAAAGACTCGAGTTATAACTGATAATCTATTATTTATGTGTTTAGTAAAATGTTTATTATTTTAGGTACAAGAATTATATCAGCTGGAAGTTGGAGCTTTCCCTGGCTCCCCATCAATTACAGAGTAATTGAGATAATTAATATCTGTAATTTTAAATCAATGATTCTGTGATTTCTAACTGGTATGTCGTTCTTTCTGTATATAGGAAACTTCGATGATAAAATTCATGTATGTAGAATTAAGATTGTATAGTGTAAGACTGGGCGTAAAGTGCATAGTGTGTAATTTAAATCCTTCAAAGTACTGTTTCCAATCAAATTAATTGAATGATAACATCTACCTGCTTATAGATTCAAGTTTGTACTCTGCCAGAAAATATAAATTCACACATTTTCTTGTACTGTATGATAGTAAACATTAACCTGCATAAAGAGAAAATAAATAGAAATGTTTAATTTTTACGAACTTTCAATACAGCCTTTTGATCAATATTAAGAGACGAATATGCTTGGGGCGTTTAGTCGGATCGTTCTATATTACCGAGTGATGCGGCAGTTTGTCATCCATTCACTCCAGACATTTGTTGGAATGCTGGTGTGGTGATTTACGAGAGCATCCGAATTGTCATCTCTGTATACGACGATCGTTTGTTGTCTTGATTCCTTTCCGTGTTAACACCACGGCTGACTCGGATTGTAAACAAGGAGCAGTTTTATTGGATTACGGAAACGTCTTGTCTAATAATAGAGGTCTGTGTCACTGAGGGACGGTCCACAACAAGGACATTAATCATAGTGGGAAAACCTTGACTTGGGGACGCAACAGCTGGAGACATCACGATATGGCTGCTAACTTCAGCCATTATTCTTCTCGCCCTTTGGTTATAAAGCGTAACGCCAACAAATATGTAATACTCATTAACAATTTATTCTCTTTCGGGCCACATTTATTATTCAGTTCATTACCTTTCCAGTTTCACTTTCTTGACTCTACAAGCACTTTATTTGAAGACTGATGTTTTAATCTACATTTAGCCAGTCGTGGCATCTATTTAATCTTCCCGTGGGTACGTGGGGTCTTTAGGGATCCCACGCACTATTTTGGTTTATGCTAATGCTTTATGATATCTCATTTTGTGAAATGATTTATCTGAAAATATAACATGTAACAATTTTCTCAGATTTATTCAGGTGTAATATATGAATGAACAACAATGAGCAATTGGGCCATTCGAACACCCCAAGAATTGTCTTTTTGTTGCGTTTTCTGTAGTAGTTTATATTGACTAAGCTGTCCAAAAATTAAACTATACACTTGGGCATTCTTAGGCAGCATTGTTGAAGAGATACTTCAGGAAATGGCTTGTTTCATCAGGTAAGCCCATCAAATACTTTAATTTTTTCAAACACAGATTATAAATTATACAAAAAAGAATAAATATAATTTCATTGTCACTAATATAAACACTAAAAGACGATATTTCAATAATAATGAAGCATATTTGTAATGAATAGGTTAGAGTCACAATATATTTTTTTAAAATAGGATTGATGGTACACTTGTCCGTGAAGAAGATGCTGACCAAATTCTCCTTTAGATGTTAGATGAGGCGGATGTTGATAATGAAGAGCTTTTTTACACTAGTGATGACGAATATTTGCCTTCACACAGCGAAGAAAACAAGACTAATCAACCAAGGGATATAAATCAGGGTTCTAGAACTGTGAAAGACCTAACTAAAAATTGATTAATAAGGGGTGTAAGATTGTAACAGACATTTTTTTGAGTAGTATCCCTTTAGTGAAAGAATTACTGTCGTAAAAAAAAGTTACTGCATTCTTACATCAACAGTAGACTCGTGGACTAGCAGATGCATGCAAAAGGGAGCAAAACGTGGTCTTCTTACCCTTAGATACGGCTATGAACCTCGAACACACAATATGGTTCTATATCAATAACAAAATAGGAAGAGACAAATATGTTCCATGTGTCCAAGAAGTATGAACAAAAAAATTAAAACATATCGTCAGAAATGTAGAAAATCTACCTGCATTTCCCACTCCAGGAAAATTGTGATTTGCATGGAACGTGAATGTAAGAATTCTGAAACAGAAGTGTTAATGGCATTTAAGTAGAAGCAGAAAGAATGTAATTTTTTTTTAATTCAGAATTTACTGTTTCCAATGCTAAGCATAAATCTTGATATTTTCTATATCAAGCTGTAATATTGAAAAAAGTTAATACTTCATAAAAGGTTAAAAAATAATATAAAAATATAATAACAAATGTAGCAAAACAATGTATATGTAAATTAAAATACCATGGGGTCCTGGAAGACCCCAAGTGCCAATTCTCGTAACTGTTTAAACTGATTTTAGCTTACTTCTTAACATGCAGTAACAAGGCCAAGGAATCCAACTAATCTGTCAAATTTCTGATGTGCCACGAGTTTCAAAATGATTAACAACAGGCTCCATATCTAATCATTTTAGTTGTAATCACTTGACCAATAAGCTACGATATTTTTGAGGTATAAAAGTATTTTAAAATATTGATTTATTAGAACATTGAAGCAAATATTGTGTAATAGGTGGATCGCTTTCGTGATCTGATGGTCAGCATGCCCGCCTGCTGATTCAACTTAACTGTACGAGAGCAACCGTGGTTATACTTGATCCAATAAATTGCAAAATGGGTCTGGAAAACTAATCAGAAAACACGCACGTTCCAGCAAGAATTAAATACAGAAGCCTTTAATTCCATTATTACGGAAGCTATTATATGTCCTCAAAGAGGCTTTAGGAGTAACAGCAACCGATTTGTTGCCACATCTAATCGCTGGCATTTTAGTTGTTTTTGAGGGAATAACTGCTCAAGATGTATTCGTGTATCAAGCTTAGATATTACAATTTTAAATGGCTAAATAATAATAAAAAAAACTATTGGATGCGTTTTTAAAACGTTTTCAATGTGTACAATAGAGTGTGCATTTATTATACATATATGTTTTGTTTCTTAACACATTATTTTTAAAAATTGTTTGCTTTGCTGGTTTTTAAATACAATACAACAAAGTGAGGGACATTTTATGCATCCTTATTTTCAAATATTTTCTTCACAAACTATATTTTTTAAAAAATAATAATATCATGGGACAAAGTCCAATAATATAATAATGTCAATAATTATTCTACATATTGTAAACTTTTGAAGAAAATCCACCTAATGTTTTGAGACATTTCAAAATGTAATACCTAATAAGCAATACATATCCATCACGATATTGTTCCATTGAGCGCATCAAACAAAATCAAATAACCCGGCGATAGGTTCGAAATATAACAGCAGTACAAAAGAGGTGTTATTTCATTGGATTGTTATTATCCAGAAACAACAAAACACCAGAGATTAACGACCCGGTTTGTTCTTGTCCGTTGCAGTGTCCGATAGTACAGCGATTGACAAGTCCGAGGAATTCTACCAGCAACTGTCTCTGGAAGGAAGGGCGCTCTATAGGAACGTTGAGTGTGTTGCCAACATCAAACAAGCATAACAACCCTCGTCAGCTGTACATTTGACCACAACTGGTGCATATCTCTAATGTCCCACTTGATATTGTACCCGTTTTGCAAGTGGGGTTGCTAGCAGCAGTGTTTATGGAAGAATGGGATCCGAAATTAAGACAGAACCACATATCTGGATGGCTTTGTCTATTCTGAAAGTGTTGGGGGAAATATCACCCATCATAAGAAGCAACAACCTTAGTGCTATCGAATCTTATGTAGATAAGGTGGCAGCATTGTGTACTTATAAGCAATTCAAATGAGGCAACGAAAGATGCTCTAAACAATAATACATTTCTCTATATTGTCTTATTTACGCACAGAAATATATCACTTGAGATATTTTTCATTAATATGAAATTATAATTCACAAATTCATCATAAGTCATGTCTTATTGTTGTTGTAGTTCAAATCTTATTATTGGTCAAGAGGGAATTTGTTAAAGTTTGTATACTCTTAAGCAACTTGATTAAGGCTGATATATTTGATATGATTGTTCATTTTAAATGTTTATATTTTTGGCTTTATTCAGTCACGAACAATTTGACATTTTGTAATAAACTCTAAGCAGATACAGAAAAATAAGAAATCTGCTAATACAAGAACTATACCCGAACACTAAGAGATATTTTTTTTTTTGATCTGATTTATTTATAACGCCCTTTAACATCTCAGGTCGTCAGCGTCCCATTGACCGCTTCGGTGGCCGAGGTCGTTAAGGCGCGGACTCGTAAGCAGAAGGTCAGGGGTTCGAATCCCGCCAGGACTGTCCTCCCTGACTGAGGTTTTTTCAAGGTTTCCCTCAGTGCTCATGGTAAACGCCGGGGATGTACCCTAAACTTAGGCCCGGAACTCTTCCTTCGTTAAATAAAAAAAAAATTACTCCTTTCCCAATATTTCATTTCATGTATCACCAGTGTCCACCGCCTGTGGTGCCTCAGTAGTAAAAACAGGAGTTAAACGCCATTCAAAAAAAAAAAAAAAAAAAAAGCGTCCCATTCAATTCAATGCGTGAAACGGCCGATAAATTTTGCTCAAAAGTCTCTTGTTTCAGGCTTGAGATTCTTTTACATGCCGTAAGTCTACGGTACAGGAACCACGGCTTTACTTCCCTTCTGAAGGAATTTATACTTAATATTTTTACGCCCGAAAAAATTCATCGATCCTGAGCGAGATAGAGCCCGCGATCTTGGGTTTAGAAGGGAAGTATGGTTACCACTATACCACCAGGACCGACCAATAGTACTAAGCTTTCTACCTTTCTTCTCTGCTTAGTAGTAGCATTTTTCATCCGTTATTTATATTTTATAATAATATATTTGATAAATGGGCTTGTATGTGCAGAAGTGCATCTAGCACTATATTTTAAAGAATTAACACATTGAATATACGAACAAAACAATAAATGTATTATTGATTTTATTTCAGAGTTTAGAATCACACTAAAACTATTTATTCTAAGGGTCAGTTTAATTAATAAATATTATTTCCTTAACTTCAGCGTTTAAGTATCATGATTTATTACGTTAATTATGAATAAAATTATATAAATAATTTCGAAATGCAATAATTCGCATTGTTACCTAGCTCGACTCTGCAGTAACATGAATATATATCTGCTCCTCTGAAGACATTGCATCCCTTATATTATTTTCATTTTCCTCAATTACGTTACATTCAGTGTCATCGTTATATTCATTATAATAAAAAATAGAATTTTCTTTGGACAATTAAACTATTGAAATAAACCAATAATTCATAATCTGGAAAATAATACCGATATGCAATGACCATATCTTTTTATTTATTTGGTTTATTAAGAACACTCTTTAACACCTCTGGTTATTACCTAGCGTCCAATGCAATTCAGAGCGTGAAACCGCCGGTACTTTTTGCTTAGAGGCCTCTTCTTTCAGGCTTGAGATTCTTTAATGTGCAGTAAATCTACGACACGGAATCTACACCTTTACTTTCTTTCCGAAGCAAGCCATACATAAGATTTTTGCGTCTTAAAAACCTATCGTCTCTGCCGAGTTCGAAACCTCGAACTTGCGTCTACGAGGTAAGTATGGTTACCACTAGACCACCAAGAAAGTGTGCTGAGGTGCTTCTTCTGTTACAATGAATAATAATTCAAAAAAAAAAATTAAGGACATGGCTCGAATAAAGAACCAAAATCTAGTAGTCGAGTTATACTTAAATAACTGGACCGATTTAAGTGACGGGCTACAGTCGTTTAAGGTAAAAGATTTATAACTTTATTAATGTATTTGACGGAGATTTGAATAATTAATGGGACTATATTGGATATGATTAATTGAAAATGGTGAAATAGAGTAATCATGTAAACATTCCCAACCATTCCCAGCATTATTATATATTAGTATCTTACAGTTTATAAGACAAGTGGAAGTTATAATACTTCTATACAATTTTTGCAATATTGAGCACAAAATACACGCAGTAGTGTTTTTTTCAGTTCTTGTTTATTTACATTTTCAGCAATTATTTTTAAACTCTCAGCAAAAAATGTAACAAAAACTCTTAATTATGCTTTCCAATCCCATTCTTTTCCCCACCTATAACAGAATTAATATGTTTGGTCACACACACGTTAGCAAGCATTCACAGCACAAACGTGCAGGTACAATATCCGGAACAAACTTTCGCAAAATAACAAAAGACGAACACGTTATTGTCATGTAAATTTTGTCGCTAAGTGGTTTTGTGACTACTGTACTATAGATGAGGTCATGAAATTTGATGGACAGTTCGTGCGCACGTGTGCTTGAAATATTTAGCAATACCTGAACGTTCCTTACAAAGTCTAAAAACCGTTAAGTTTTATTACACAGAATACAAGTTTCCTCTGAAACTTTTCAAAAAATAACGAGCACACAAATTTAGAGGACTGTAATAATTCATCGAGCCAAATGTCTCTGACCTTTGTTGCACATCAAAATATAGATTTGGTGAACATTTGAAAATGAAATAACAAGTCAGTTCGGATTTCTTATAGTTCGTGTCTTACATAACAACAGGTGCGGTATAAAAAGTAGAAGTAAGAACTTCCCGCGTGATCTACTTAAACTCCCGCATTAAATTATACCAAATTACTGCTCTGAACAAAAGTTACATTCTGCCTCGAGTACACGAGGGTCAATCAGAAAGTAATGCGCTCTACATTTTTTCTCTCTCTTTTAATAAGTTGATAATGTGAGAAATTTCAATTTGGAAGCATTTACCAAACTTCCTTCTACATACGTTGGCAGTAACAGCTTCTTTAGATTAACAAGATGGCAGCATTGCAGCATTTTACAAATTGGCTTATACTGACGTGCATATTGGACGGCGAGCTGTGAATGGAATTCCTAAATATGGAGGGTGAATGGCCGATTGGCATTCATGAAAAGTTGTAGAATGTTCATAAGGGATACAACGATGGAAATCAGCACTGTTAGCCGCTAGGATCTCTATGTACGGAAGCCGTTGCACACTGGTCCGGATTCGAAAAAAAGTGGACAAAAGTGTTTTCCTTTCATAAAATTGTTTTTTTTTTCCATACATAACTTTAAATTAAATGTTAATTTGAAGTTTATTTATTTTTAGTTTCTAAAAGTAGTTATAATTAATTATTTATTCACCTTCTGATTCGGATGCGTCGCTTTCTTCCTCTTTCCATTTCTAATCCATTTTGTCCTCAGGTATAAACAACAGATTACAGCACTTCAGGGGCCGCTCTCCTCTTTTCTTCTCAGAAAGACCTGTGCTTGAAATTGCCGGATCAGAGCTTAGTTGTAGTCTGTGCAATAGATAAAACGTATTACACATTATGAAGAATTTCTGGTATGGTGTTCCCTGTGCTTTCTTATAACTTTTTTAATTCTAAGACTTCTTCTGAAAGTTCACCAACAGGCAAATTCTATAATGGATGATCCACGGATAAGTTTTTTATGAGAGTTAGTGGCATATAATGTCATGGACATAGGCTTACATATAACTTGCTGTTTCACTGCAGTATGAGTTGAACAACGAACAGTTAATTTTGTGACCAGATGAAATTTATTTTAAAATTATTCCCAAACGAGTTATATATTCACAATTTATTCAGGTTATTTCAGAAGCTACCCGAGGATTTTCAAAAAAACCTTCAACCAGTGTTGACACCATTCGTGGTTCCATATCCAGCCTTCGGAATGTCACCTACAAAACCTAATCTGGTTCTAAATAAGTCTTTCCAATAAATGTCAAATACCATATTTCACACTCGCTTTCCACTTTTTAAAATCCAGACGGTGTTAAATATGAAGGAGACTTTCAAAGCATCAGACGTGGTATTTAAGAACTGAAAATCCAAACTCAATTTGTTAAGCCCATGTGGTTTTGTGTCATTTCATGTATATTGTTCATTTTTGAAATTTTCGCTCCACAAATATAAAATTTCATGCTTGCAGGCTGTGCTAAAGCACTCCACATTTTTATCTATCATTCACAGTGTCAAGGAATGTTGCATTTCAATGTTATTTTTAATGAAATTATTTAAATTCTGAATTCTCAATATTTATATAATTTCTTTCAGTCCGCGCAATTTCCCTGAACCAATTGCAGCCTGCAGAATCGTGTAGAAGTGTCTTGGATTTTTACAGACAGCAATTTCTGTTTACTGTCAACAAGGAATAGAGGCACAACAGACGACATAAATAAACTCCCGCCACTACTTCGGGTTTCATACCATGTTTGTTTATATCGGGAATGACCGGAGCTATTCACCATGTAATGTGTATTTCTTTTCACTCTCATCGGGGTAACAATCTGGAGGCAGTGTGCTGCAGCAGGTCCTGTAATTGTAGAAGTTTGTTCCCCCTTCTCCATGCGTTATGTCTTCTTTTGCTCCTTATTGGTGTTGCGGTATCTTCCCACATACAAGTTAAGATGAGCTAGCACTCTACCTTAGGCTTTTAATTTTTCTTCTCTCCGTTAGCTCTCCAAATTCTTTTGAAGGACGATCTACTTTTCTGATTTTAAGGAACGTAGCAAGTTTGGAACTGAAATTGCTATTTCTTTTTTTCAACCAATCTGAAAACTTCTTCAAAAAACCACTTTCTGCTGAATGACACTTTTTCCACTGGCCAAAATAAGGAGAAAAAAGTACTTTCTTACATCATTATGTCCTTCGACACTCTTGTCAACGTTTAATGTGCATTTTCTTATGAGATAAGTTATTACAAGCTTCTCTTGTTGTGCACTAGACTAGTTTTATTTTTCTTCAATTTTATTATGAAGTTCACTGCGATTTACAACAAAACTCATTTTTCGCTTTTCACGCTACAGTCACACACTAATGAGTAACTTCGTACAACTGAGCATTTGTTAACTTCCTGGCTTCAAAACACTCCTCGTGTTATATAAGCATTAACAAATTTTGTCAGCGCTAATCGCACGCGTGATTATTGCCAGAATTCATCGATGTTATCCCCCCTCTATGGCTAGTTCTGATAATGAAATCATTAGAAACACATTCTCCAGACTTTATTAACACTTCCGTAAATTTCTGGCTATACATATATTTACATTGTTTTATTAGTCAAGTAACTGTATTTTCCTTGAAAAAAAATTAAAAGCTATTAAGAGGACTACAAAAGTTCTTATTAGTGATAAAAAAAACTCCAAACTGCGAAATGAATGAATGAAACAACCAATCATAACGAACATTATAAAGCCACGAGTGGTCGAAGTCGTAAGGCGCGGACTCGTGAGCTGGAGGTCTGAGGTACGATTCCCGGCAAGATCGTTCTCCCTGACTGAGGTTATTTCCAGCATTTCCTCAGTCCTCATAAATGGCAAATGCCGGGAAGGTACCCTAAACTTGGAACTGGAACATTTCCATTCCTTAAAAAAGGAAAAAAATTCTTTCCCAATATATCATTTCATCTCATCTCATCTCATCATCATGTCGATCCTGGTGGTGTAGTGGTAACCATACTTGCCTCGCGGGTTCGAACCCGGCCAGGATCGATGGATTTTTTCGGGCGTAAAAATCCTAAGTATGGCTTCCTTCAGAAGGTAAGTAAAGCCGTGGGTCCCGTGTCGTACATTTATGGCACGATAAAGAACCGCAAGCCTGAAAGAAGAGGCCTCTGAGCAAAATTTGTCCGCCGTTTCACGCCCTGAATAGAATGGGACGCTGATGACCTGAGATTTAAAAAGCGTTTAACAAATAAAAAAATTCTCATCTCATGTATCAGCAGTGTTCACCGCCTGTGATGCCTCAATAGTAAAAACGGGCGTTAAACACTATTAAAAAATAACGAACATAGAGATCTAATATTATAAACTTTATCTTGGCTTTTGAAAGGAGGATTATTTCAAAGTGCACATATAGAAATTAAAAATTCAGAAATGAAGAGTTATGCCACTTTAGCACTATTATATATCAGAAATCAGGAAGCCATTTCCCTCCCCCTCCAAAAATATTCAATAAATGCAAGATGATAAATATAATACATTTGGAAAATGTTTGGCTTTTCTAAGGTAAAGCTCTAAAATCAATAATCGATTTTGTCCCCATTTTTTCGTATCCGGACGAACGAGCGTGGTCTGATGAAAACCTTAACGGCTTCCTAGCCGCTGCAGTGTCTCAACGCAACCCTGCAACAAGTCGTGTTGACAGACCGGTAATAAATTAACGAATTGCGTCTCATGCTCAGAACAGTGGTTTTTACTGCGCGAGAATATATGCGCTTTTTGTAGGTAAGATGGAAAAACCGTTGAAAGGACGCAGATTATAATGATAATTAAAGCATTATAATGCAAGTTGTGGCTACATCCTATGTAAATTTCACACAGTTTTCTTGTAAATTTAAAAAATACATTACTTTCTGGCCGACAGTATATTAAATTGAATTATTGTATATTTAGTATCAGTATTAAAACTGAACATGAATTTTTTACTGTTTTTAGGCAATATTTGGTGAAAACTGTAGTAAGTTATCCTTTTCTCTTGAAAGTTCTAGAAAACCATTGACCCAGGAAAATAGACTTTTAGACAGCTCTTATAAAAAGTAAACTAGAAACTGCATTAAAACAATAAAGTGTAACCAACTTTGGAATGTGATGATTTTTAATTTATTTAAAACAATAAATATTATCTATTTAAAATGTAATACATATGTTTTAATTGACGTTCCTCCAACGATTTTGAAATGGGGACATATAATATTTATTTTGGTTAAGTAGCACTGTTCAGAAACCTGGAACCACGTCAGGCAGGAGAAAAGCTAATGAAAAAGGATCACATATTGAGCATACCCATATGCATTACATCTTCTTTCAGCACAAAAAAAAACTAATTTTGAACAGCTATTTAGTATAATAAGCAAAGAAAATGTAATATTAATTTTTTAATTTGTAATTTTACTCCCCCAAAATGGGTTTAAAGCACTAATTCACATTGCTGCAGTATTGGTAACTTTGTGCAGATTCAGTAACATTTCTTCCATGCCTTTTTAGTGAGAAATAGGCGACTATTTCTTTGAAACTATGAGCTCTTCGGAACAATTTAATTTATAGTTACGAATTTATTTATAAATATGAAAGCATAGCAATACAAGAGAAAATACGAGCACTACCCTAGTTAAATAGTTCGTCCGTAAGAAGGCACTGTCCCTGCTAGGTAAAGGTACAGCTCAAGAAATGACATGAGATTACAAGGAATTATAGCCTATCTGCCTAGAAATCGCATTAATGTAAAACAATATTAATAGGAAAATAAACAACCTAGAAGAAATGCAATAGCAAAAGTCTCGAAAGATCATTAGAGTTATTAGTTTTTCAGTGTACTGATTCTTAACAATTCTAGCGATAGAGTAAATTGGAACACATCATACACAATTTATTTTTATTTTTGTTGACTTACCCTTGCCGAGCTCATTTGTCAGACACTTTAGACAACACCCGAGCAGATATGATGTACTTCGAAGATTTCAGTACCGTGCTAGTCAGTATTGTAAAATATGTATCATTCAAAATGCACTTGATGTAAAGAAAAACTAGTTTAGGAATATTATGCATAACGCGACTTTCACAACTTCCCACTTTATCAAACTCAATAACAATAGCAAGTATTTAAACTCTCTAGAGAGTCATTAAATATGACTTTGTCCACTAGAACTTTTGTGGCAGTATTTTCTCCACTTGATATACGCATTCAGTACGCTTCTTGAGGGATGCGTGAAGAAAACACTTCCTTGATCTATTTTGTTACTGCAGTCAGGAATGCAGTAGAAAGCTCTCCTAAGGAATTTCCTTGAGAAAGAAGGCTGACGCAAGCACGACATCTCGTCACTTTAGATGCCTGGTGCACAAACATTGCAGCTGTCAGCGTCAAGTGATCTGTTTTCCCATTCATTCGCATTCTGAGAAATTTCCATGTCCTGTTTTATTTTCACCGAGCAGCGCCTGCTTCTATGTCCACCGTTGCCTTGTACTACAATTGAGTCTGTTTTAACAAAGAGATCATCAGTAAAAAGCGAAACACATGCATAACACTTGGATGAAAGCTCTTTGGAATAACTTCAGCCCACTTTCTTAACTCTAATTAGTCTTCAGGCCATTTAATGATGTTTTTATATTCACATGTTTTATAATTGGAATCGCAACCGGAATGAAGCAAGTAGGCATTTTTTTTTCTGTTTCTGCTTCTCACATTACACAAAAACTTTCATATCCACTAAATGAACTTTAACTGCACACACTGAACATTTGCACAAGGTGTGTAGCTGTATGTGCCAATTCTGAGATTTATTCATGCTAACAGCATATAACAATTCACATTAAATGATCCAACTCCCTCAACAAACGACAGTGCTACTATTAGCTTGCAGTTTCATCACGATCTCTTACCTTCAGTAGGGGAGTGATTGCACTGATTAAAGGCTGTCTGATAAAAGTGTATCATACACGTGTTAAAATATAATTTTAACATTTCAATCATAAATAACTATTGGTTGGAATATGCTAAACATAGTCTAGTAGACGTAACATTAACGTAAGGTGCGGTGGAAGCACATACATAACATTTCTGATCCAGTTAAAGGAGATGTGTTAAAACAGCAACAGCAAAACATGAGCCCCTGGATGTAGAGGAAACTGATTGGCCATATATTTTTTTCGACGTGTGCAGTATAGATTATTGCTCTGACCCTTAAGTAACCATGTTTCCAAGTCACCCTTTTGACGTGGCACTGAAAACTATCATAGTTTTAGTGATCTAATTAAATGCAAAAATCTATCTTATTGCAAGATCAAATATTTTAAAGCAAATAATGGTAAGCAGGATAAAAATAAATACGTGAAAAATCACTTAAAGTAACATTTTTACACTTCTGAATGTCAATTTCTAACAATTAACTATATATTTATTTATTTATTCTGATTATCATAAAAGTCATTAAGATTAATAAACAAATTATAAATGAACATCATTTGAATCTTAATTAAATGCGACCCAAATTTCGCTGAAACTATTTCATACCGTATCTTCCACGACTGCCGGGGCTGCAATAAAGCAGGATCATCCTTAAGACCGTGATCAACAGTTTCCTTCTCTTTTGACGAATGCTGTCCGTAACATCTCAAGCGGGAGGGGGTCTGGGAAAAATGTGCTTGGCAATATTGTTCAAGTTTAACTCCCCATGGCTGTCAGCATACCCGTCCGTCCGTCCGTACGTCAATCTTCAAGGTAAGGCAGAGAGGAAGGAGAAGAACAACGGTCTAGGAGATAATTTGGTGAAGAGTGGAAGACGGGAGGAAGGGAGGGAGGGACGCAAAATCAATCCCGTGAGATTGAGGAAGAAGACGGGAGACTTGGAGAGATGAAATGAGGGATTTGAGGGAAACGAAGGGACAGGGAGCACACGGTCCCTTTTCTCTCTCAGTGGATCAGCTGCACTGTCCTGTACCACCACAACTGAAGCAATAGACTTCTCCTCTTAATTCCTTCCAAACGTTTCTCACATGTAGCAGATATCGTTTTTAAAACCATTAACCGTGAAATAACTGAAATATGAATTAAGTTCACTCTTAACTATTTAATATAGAAGTCGATTTAAACGTCATTAATTATAACAAAATTATAAAATTAAATTTCATTCATATTTCAACACATACACTTTTAAAACTACTACAAGATTAAAACAGTTAAAATCTTCCGGGGTGTTTTGCCGTGGTTCATGCTTTAGTATGGTACCAGCCTTTCACCAACTTCGGCGGTTAGCATCATCAGCGAACGATGAACAACTGACGTGATACACGCTGTCTCTGTTCATCGCCCATCGATGAGGTCAACCGCAGAAGTTGGTAAAAGCTATGGTTGCATATTAAACAACGGGAAAAGAGATCGAAAGGTTTAACTGTTTTAATTTTAACAGCATACGTGGTATTTTTAGTACTTGAAATAATTAAACTGCAAAACAATGAGAAGCAATAATCTTGAAATACAGATATGTAAAAACATTATTAACCGTATCAGACAATCAGATATTATAAGCATAGCTTAAAGGCGATTTAGTTAAAATAAATTAAAGCGTTTAGTGACATTTTAAATAACCATTTCAACAATAAACAGATTAAAAAAAGATTGTATTTAAGTTCGATACACAATTTAACAATAGAGTGCTTGACATTTGCGCTGTATTTATGGAAATGATGCATTAGAAAACCATTCACAAATATAAATAATAAACACATATAAATCAATATTGATTCATAAGTAATGAATAACATGATATAATATTTCACCCAACCCAGTCAATTATCTCGATTAAAATCAAACAAGTCTCTACTGCACGGCAGTTTGTATGTGCTAAATAAAGTAAAAGTTACCCCTAGTGCTTATTTAAAATATATTTAACATGTTAGTTTTAATGGCTAATTCAATTGTATCAGAATGTCTTACAGTTTTGAAAAAACGTATAAAATTAGTATGAGAGCATAATATTCCTTGGTGTCATATTCATATTACAATAACGATGATAAACGACATAAATGCTTTCTTTACCGGAAGCAATTGGGCCGTCTCCATCTCTCCAAGACAAGTGTGCAAATCTTCTATAATTAGTTATCAAGAAAAAATTCCTGTGAAGTTTTTACGCAATTAATTTGATAGAGAGGTTTAACGTGCTATTTTAGTATCTTTGTATTCTCAAGGTATTTTCACACTATATGAAAACGAATTCTCTGTAGGAAACAGCAGTAAATAAATGTAAAACACGTAATTTTTTAATCTCTGCACATAAATAAATTAATATTATATAAATAGCATTGTCAAGCTAACAAACAAAGGATTTGCGCACTTGAAACACAGATTCTACGCAGCACACGCAAAACCCTAAAGTAGGAAACACTTTAGATATAACGTAAAATCTCATGTTGTTAAGATAATGGTGGTTATTTGAACTTTGTAGTGAAATTCACGGGGATAGTAAAGATTAAATCATATCATGTACAATTATAGGTTAACTTTATTATTTTACTCTCGGCTCTTTTCCTATAAATCTTGAATATGGGAATGGTAAGCACAGAATTTTGTTTTTCAGTTGTACACCAATAAGGGGAAGGTGTTACCCACTGATCCCCCCAACATTTTTCACATCTCTTTTTTACTGTGAAATTCGTTTTGTGCTTTTATGAATTTTATCCTTATCATGCTCTACCCACTGTTTTCATATTATCATATTCTAATCAGCAATAATTGCAGTTAGAAAGCTGTATATCATTATTTGATTGTAAAAACTGGATTACGATGGGAATAACTCTATTTATTGTTTCAGAAATCCTCTTCTTTGTTTCATTTTTTGGAACTTTTTCACATAAGTCTCTCTTTCTCTATATGTTTTAAAAGTAAAATATGATTTTTGGTTCAAAATATATAGTTTTTTTTATCTTATTCCTGTTTATATTTAATATTGATTTTTAATGTGGACAATTGACATTTTTATCTCCAACTTAAAAGATTACCTAAGTAGAATTGTTCATTGTGTTGTAAAATTATGAAGATGATGACGATAAACCAGATATAATCCTGTTTTACAATTTCAGTATGTAAAGCTCTTGACGAGAGCGTAAGAACATCTCTTGTAGTCTAGGAATGCGACAGGGACTAATGGCAGTTCTATTCAACCTGAATGATATTGCAGCTTGCAATTCTTGCCTAATGGCATGTAGACTAAACAGCACACAAATGTGATTCAGGAAGGAAAGATTGTTTGAAGGACCTGACTGTGCTTCATAAAATAAAAAGACGTGCTAAAAATTCTGGTGGCCTATATCCAAAGTATATAAATGCTTCACATATATATGACCGCCACGGGTGGCCGAGGTCGTTAAGTCTCGGACTCGTGAGCGGGAGGTCTGGGTTCGAATACCGCCAGGACCGTCCTTCCTGACTGAGGTTTTTTCCAGGTTTTCCTCAGTCCTCATAAATGGCAAATGCCGGGGAGGTACCCTAAACTTAGGCCTGGAACGATTCCTTCCTTAAAAATAAATCCTTTCCCAATATATCATTTCATCTCATGTATCACCAGTGTCCATCGCCTGTGGTGCCTCTGTAGCAAAAACGGGCGTTAAACACTATTCATTCATTCACGTATATCTGGGTACAATTGCAATCAAGGTCAAGATGCAGTGTTCAGGGGAACTGTACCAGAGCTGCAACGAAATTAACCCATAAACATGTTAAAAATTCTAAAGAAAGTTCATTGCTCAAACAGATAAAGAACAGTCCATTCCCATTAGAGTCCGCTTGCACTGTGGATCTGAATGACTTTTTTTTTCGTGTACATGGTTGCTTATGTACTAGGTAAGTGCATTTATTGTACATTCTATACAAACATATTTGTGCAACATAGTTCTCATGCTATATTCATCACACATATAGCAAAAAGAAAATTGTACTTCATATCAAATACATTTAGAATTATTATCAACTAAGCACCAATTCATAATTACGCATAAGCATACACACGCACACATATAAATATACACACATTCACTCGTTCACACTCAGGCACATACACACACACATAACACAGATTCAGATTCAAAGCCCATGTACTCCAACAAAGCGTTTCTTATTCCACCAAATTTGCATAGAAAAGAATCAAGCTCTGGCCAGTTGTGCTCCTGTGCAAAAATATCCCAACATGCTAACCTATCTTTATTAGACTTAGCAAACTTAACTCCAAGCGCAGTCAACCTCTACTGTTCGGAACCTGGGCAGTCCATTAGAAAGTGCTGTCAGTTTTCTCCGACACCACAAAAAACACATTTTCTCTGTTCATCCTTATTATGTTATTTTAGTACCTTTCCATGCACCCAATCAACGATATTTTTGAGAATTCTTGGAATATTTGTACATCTCTCTGCCCCATATGTGCTTATTTATGTTCAATTACTTTACACTATTATATTACACGACCAGAATATTAAATTATATGATTCATTTCTTAGAAAACATTTACATCTTATGAGTACGTCTTAAAATACTGAAAACGAACTCAGCGCGCTTTCTGAATAAAAATACCTAACTTTAAATACGTTCATTACAAACTGTTTCTCTGCAGCATTTGGGTGCCTACTTATTTATATATAAACTTCCTAAGCCACAACGATTACAAAAAAAAAAAAAAAATGCACTTAAAGCAAAAAGTACTATGAATTCCATGGAGTTAGTTACTGGTATCAATTGGTGCTACAATGGTCTTTGGTACCCCACTGTTAAAACATTTTCATTGTATGAATATATTATGAATGTTTTAATGATTAGATATATTTCTTGTGATAAAGAAAGAAAACAAAATAACATAAACAACTCTTCTAAGAACGAACAAATTTTGTAGACACGTTCAATGTGACCTACGTATCAACAGATTCTGCAATTTGAGCATAGGCTTGACTGAAGCTTTAGTTTCTGATACAAGATGACACATCGCACATGTGCGTCCCTACGTTGATTCCGTTCTTAGCATATGACCAAAGAGATATTTGGTTTACCTCAAGGGACACGTAACTACCACATTCTTTACGCTCTTCATTCCAGCAGCGGCCGAATTCATAGCACTTGGATCCAGAGATATCCGTTATAGCTAACAGACATTACAGAAATTGTCATAATTGTTATTGATGATCTAAACTCTAGCTCTGAGTGGGTTTACGTCTTCAGTCCCAGGTTCGTATTCCTGTTGCATGCTAATAGGTTACTATTAGATTAGTGGATTACAGTAATAGAGGGCATACCATCACTCCAGGGGGTTGCTTTGATTTATAGTCACACAGTTTACCAAATGATCTATGTGGGCTCCACGTAAACTACCTCCCCTTTAGATGAATGTCCCTCTCTCCTGCACACAACCACAGGATCTACTCGATTTCTTAAATTAATTAGCTCTTTTAGAGGCATCGTGCCGCTGGTTGACCACACCTAGTTCTCAGAAGCACGGCGCCTACTGCTATTAGTCATTTAGAACAGGTGAACATATTTAAAAGTGAGCTCATTAGGAGTATATTATGCGATCTCACATGTCTATAAACTCCAGTTTCAGTTCAAATAATTATTATCCCTTGTGGGTATAATCGCTTATGGGACACAGGACACTTATGGAGTTTTGTTTCTAGGCAACAGAGGCATCCAGAACTACCAAACACCTTATTTTCCTTCTCATTTTTATCATGCCTTTCTTAAATTTTTGCTTTTATATTATCTGTTTATACACCGCTAGCCATTAAAATTGCAACGCCCATAAGAGACGCCTTAAACTGAACCCACATTTTGTCTGGCTGAATGAATATGACTACAACAGCAATACCAGCAGGAATCTGAATTTGATCGTGGGAGAATTGTGGCATAGAGTGCTGTATGTCATTCCGAGAAATTGATGCTCTTGTTGGATGAAATGCATCCAGCAAAACAGCCGAATGCCAAGATGGATATCATTTCAGCATGGCTATTACGAACACGCACAGTGCGTTGCAATTTTAATGGCCGACAGTGCATTTAACATTTTAAGAGAATACAATAAATTTCACTTATATTACTGAATGAATTTCGTTATTCTGCTGTGAATTGTTGCACTTAATTAAATGAAATAATGCAATACTAATAATTATTATTAGAGATGAGCCCATCACATTTTTTCGATACCCGATATCTTTATATATAATAAACATAGAAGCATATGTCTTGATATATATTAGTTTATTAATTAATTATTCGAGGGCTGTTTATAAGTCAGTGCAAACTCAATAGTTTGTTTTCAACGTTACCTTGGTAACATGGTGACTATTGAGAGATTATGTACACGTTTATAAACGTTGTGAAGTTCAGTGTGTGTTTGTGAACTATTTTCCTGCTTAAATTTACAAACACCGTTGAAAAGAGAGAATGAAATAAAACGTTACTTTATAAAGAAACAATTTCTGCAGAAACTAAGACAAAGCTCGAAAATCATTACGGTTAATCTGTTTGCTTAGAATAGTTTATAATGATACGGTGAGTTTGGATGTGGCCGAAAGAGCACAAGCGATGCGAACCGTTCCGGGCGTCCTATCGAAATGATTTTAAAAACCACGACATGGTACCGAGCAATCGGAGACTGAAAAGGTGGGAGATTGCTGAAGCTGTAGGCATTTCTGGAGATGGGGTGCATAATATTTTGCATTATCGTTTGCAAATTGTTAATCTATCGCCTAAGTGTACCGCTTTGCTAACGACTGAGCAGAAAATATTAGCGCTGTCACTTCCGCGCAGAATTTGGAGCGGCTTAAACGGAATCCAAGTGGAATTCGGAGACGGTATGTGACAGATGACGAAACATGGATCTACCACTACAAGCCGGAAACGAAGAAGCAGTAAAAGTGGGAGCTGTAATCTGAGAATACGCCCAGAAGAAGGTAAAAGTAATCCCCTTAACAAGCAAGGTGATGGCGACTGTTTTTGGAATTTCCACTGCGTGGTATTAATTTACCTTTTGAAAACAGAACACGGCCATAACGAGGAATATTATGCTAAGCTACTGGAGTAATTACACGACGCGATCAAGGAGCATGATTCTCAGTTGGCTAAGAAAAGTGTCCTGTTCCAACTGTTAACGCGTCAACGCACAGCTCTACGATTGCGACCTCAAAACTGAACTTACAGTATGAAATCCTTCCTCATCCTCTTATTCTCCTGATTTGGCTCCTTTTCCCTAACACGAAGAAATGTTTAGCAGAATATAAGCACACACCAAATGAAGAGGTTGCCAAAATAAATGTATATTTTGCAGAGGTGAAAAAATGGAGTTTTATTGGTGGGATAAAAAATTAGAAAATGTCTGGAATAAGTGTATAAATCTGAAATGAAATTATTTTGAAAAGTAAAATTATTTGTCCTACACGTTATATTTCTTTAATGCTGTATGCCTTACCACACAACCCTTGTATATCAACAAATAAATCTGAATTACTTTATTTTTATTATGAGATATTTAAGAACTTTAAAAGTATTATGGTGAACTCCAATGCTAAATGGTCCTATCAGATATGAATTTTTCTTGATAGTTACCTATGATCAATTATACGCTGATTTACAATAGGATTTTTTGTGCAGAAAGGATGTAAATGTAGGTTAACACATATTTGATTAGCATTATGATACGAGGATGATGATTTCGAAATAGCGGCCTACTTCTTCACTTGATGCGCTTTCACTGTCCTTTTTCCTCCTGGGTGCTCGGTTTCATTTCGCAAAAAGCACTTTTTACAAATGCCGTAAATGGCGCGGTTATCACTTCCGGATCTAATTGAAACTAGCTCCGAACTTCACTCATATTAAGCGAAACAGGTAGACCACGAAACATGCCGTCTTTTGTCTTTTGGAAATAAAAACTGGACGTGATTCTTGCGACCGCTTCAAAAGTGCTACCTGTGATAATATTAATTAAAGTTTTTATATTAATAAAGAATCGAAAAATATCGATATTATGTGCAGAGGGAAGGTATCGTTCGATATCAATATCGCCAGACTATCGATAACCCAAGAAGGTACAATTGGCGATAAACCAAATAGAGTATGTACACACACTTTCCTATAAATCAATATTACGCTAGACAAAACAAACTAATGGATGAAGAGACAGGCATTAATTAGTGGAATAATTTACAGTTAATTTTTTTTGAATATAAATATCCTATTTTCAAAGAAGATACTGACCTCTTTACTGAGCGAGTAATAGGCAAAAGCTTGTATGAATGAATGAATGAATGAATGAATGAATGAATGGTGTTTAACGCTCGTTTTTACTAATGAGGCACCACAGGCAATGGAACATTTATGATACATGAAATTAAATGATGTATCGGTAAAGGAATTATTTTTAAGGAAGGAAGCGTTCCAGGCCTAAGCTTAGGGTGTCTCGCCAGCATTTGCCATTTATGAGGACTGAGGAAAACCTGGAAAAAACCTCAGTTAGGCAGGACGGTCCTGGCGGGATTCGAACACTAGACCTCCCGCTCACGAGTCCGCGCCTTAACGACCTCGGCCGCCCTTGGCGGTTCAAAAAGTTGTGACATGATTCATCTTTAAATCTACTTCCCTATGCAATTTAAATGTGAACCACTTAAAAATGTCTACGGAACATTAGATAAACTACATAACAACCTACGAGAAGAATAGACAATATTTCTGAAGCACAGCTGTGACGGGCGAGTAAAAATGTATTACACAATACAACAAATAGTGAAAATATAAATCTCTTTTGAAACTAAGCATTTTAAACACATTCACAAGTGTTAATTCCAAAAACAGTTTACTATTTAGCTCTGTCCGATTTCCCATATATTCTTATGTCTCGATGTTCTTTGACTAATATTATTGTATATTATTGCTATATTGTTGCTGTATTTCCTGGAGCCAAACACTGCGGTTACCGATTTATAGGGCCCTACCTACTTTCTTGACTTATAAAAATTGTATCTATTCTGTTTTGCTGATCTTCGGCATCAGCCTCGCACACTGACAGAGTGGCGTGTGCTAACCAACCGACGCTGGCTCAAGCAAATAAATTGCCTGTATTCAGTCTTTTCTGCTACGTTTATTACAGCTGTTTTATAGGTTGTATACGGAGTAGTGATTGAGCTGATTTTTCTCTATTGACCTTCATCAAACATGAGTTAATTCCACCTAGAATCTAGAGAAAATGCTAACCAAACACAAAAGCATTCTGTGTGTTGCAGCTTCCAAGAGTCAGTAGGTAATAATTACTCTGTAACTGGCGTTCCGTCGACGTTTTGGAACTGATCCACTAGACACTACGTGGATCGGGTACCGACACTTCAAGGTTATGTGCCACCAGTGGATTTGCTGGAGCGAATATGGGAGGAACTCGGCCACCAGCTAGATTCAAGGGAATTCACATAGAGCAAGCACTTAAAAGTGTTAGAGTCGAATGTTGCTAAGTTTTTCTTACTTTTTCTGGACTGAATAAACTTGAAGAATACGTCTCTCATTTTATGTATGCAACATTAATACATGCTGTTAGGAGCGAAATTACCCTCATTTTAAATCAGTACAAAATTTATACATTCAATATACATTTTGCTAGGTATTGCGTTTTCGAGGAAAACTATCCATGCAAAGTCGTGATTTATCTCACTGTATCATACCGGGTGTTTCCGTGGTTATGATAAAACCTTTCAGGAATGATGGAGAAGGGCAAATGTATCTGTTTGAGATAGGAAACTTTGGCCCGGAAACGCCTCACTCGCAAGTTATAAGCTAAAGGCGTTTTCTTAGGTTGTAGGAGGTATAAGATTAGGGAACCAGGAAAATGTGTAGGCGACATCATAGTGCTTGGAAAGAAACTCCATATACCATGCAGATGGCTTGAGTTTTAAACTTTATTGGAACACATTCCACTTGTTCGCCAAATGAAATGAGTTCAACATGATAGGGCCACAGCTCACTTTTCCCAAGGTGTTTGTGAACATTTAACCAGACGTTTCCTGAAATGTGGATAGGACGAGGAGGTCCTGTTTCGTGCCCCGCTTGTTCACCTAACCTAACCTAACCTCGTGTGAAATGTCTTCCCTATGAGACATCTGAAGAGAACGAAGAGGATCTCTTGGCAAGAATCCTAGCGGCTTGTGACATCGTTAGAGCGACTCGAGGGTTGTTTGATCGAATAAGACAAAATTGACTGCGAATTCTGGGGAACGGCATTTTGAACAACTGCTGTAAATGTTTTCTCAGCTTGTGAAATTAGTGCAGGTATAATCAAAATGATTACATATACAGCGATTCGTAATTTATTTTTATTCCACTTTCATAGGTACCGCAAAACAAGTTTGGCACATAACTAGCGACTAAGGCGTTTACGGACCGGAGTTCTGAATACTCTTCATCATCCTTGAAAGTTTGTATCATCAGGAAACACCCAGTAGAAGGTATACTTCAGAAAATGTCAAGCTGACATCTTTGAGCAGGAAGAACTTAAATACCCATGCTTAATCAGTTTTGTCATATATTTATTTTTTTTTTATTTCTAAGCCAAAAAGATTTGTAACTTTAAGAATGCTTATTATTGTAAAAAATGAATAGAGATAAACGTTTAAGGATTTTTTAGCCTAAAGAGAAAATATGACTTTATGTGCAAGAACGTTGCTGTTGAAATTACTTTACCTAAAATCACCCTTCTATCACGCATTGTGCCCTGAGGTTGCTGATGAGCGATATTGCAAGGTGAACGGTAAACGAATGACAACTCAAACATTTGGAACAGAGCTTGTTTTCAGGAGAGAAAACAAGCTCGGAAAAAAGGAGGTGCTGTGTGTTATATGATAATGGAGCAAGTTCGGGTAGCATGGTGAGAGATTTGGCAATCACATGTCGTGATTCGTGCCACTCGAGCATTTGTTTCTGCAGCAATTAGCAGAACATGTTACAGCGTGGGGTGATCCAATACCATGCTGTGAAGGTATACTGCTACCAGTGTCTCTCTTTCCCACGAGACACGCACGTAACCATATTCCTACTACTGTTAGTCACAAACGCCTACACACCTATACACAGTTGATAAATGTAATAAAACCATACACAAATATTATTTGTATGACTTTAGAAAGTATAATAATACGAAAACAAAACAAAAAATTGAAATCAAGAGTTATTTTTGTATTCTTTGTAACCAAAAAGTAACGCAATATCCATCAAGAACTTATAGATGATTCAACTACATACTTTTCAATTTTTGCGATTACGACACTGCAAAATGAGCCGAAAGTACAATGGAATATAAAGTCTATGACGTTCGTATCTTTGAGATGAGAAAAAACTTTTTAAGTAGTCTCGATCAAGGTTATATTGAGTATAAAGTTTAACACGGCAACGATCATTTCTACCTGTAACTAACTTACGGACACAAAATTTCTTCTTTTTTTTATAACTCTTAGCAGATGTTAATACCCCATAAATTAAACCCCGAACTTTCGAAGCAGCTGTTTCTAGATAACAGGGTAAAATAATACAGATGGTAGAGGAGTATAAAAGGATATTCTGATGCAGGGAGGGTATGGTGGGAAATGTCATTGTAATTAGTCCCCAATCTTTTGCGGTGTCTCAGAGAAAGCAAGCGTACGCAATAGGATGTGGCTGCAACACGACGGGGCGCCTGTCCACTTCCGTGTTCAACTTGACATCATATTCCCTAAAGGTTGCAGCAAAAGGGAAGGTCCTTTTCATACACACCATCATACTTTATTCTTCTGGATGTTTTCCTGTGGGGGGCATCAAGTCGTTGATGTAGGAAACCTCTGTGGAAACAGGTATAATTAATTGCTAAGATCCTTGCTTCTATCTCGTAGTGCAGTAATTCAGAAGGTGCTGTTGTGCTGCACGCGTTGATGACAAAGCATTACTGCAGGAGTACTATGAAAAATAGAATTGTTTACAGAAACGACCCTCAGACTTCACCGGAATATTCAAAGCTGCTGTACAGCACACAATACAGGTACACCATCTAATGCTACTTATGTTGGGCATTACAACCTATTTTTATGCTCTGTAACTACGTATTGTCGATTATAATATCTTGCACACTCTTCCACCATATATAACATTCAGAAATCACAAATCTAAGGGAATGGTCTGCGAAAATAGCTAAGATCCATATTTTTTGTCCAAAATTATTTGAAATTTTGAGATTATTTGAGTTATTTAGATATTAGTTTATCTACCAAATTAAATGTTTCTATTCTGAAAAGATTTTTTTTGTTGCAAAAATGCCCTTTAAATTGTATTTTTAATGTATTACAATTTTTAGACGTGTAAATGAGATAAACTTTGGGTCTTTATTCCATTAAAATGTAGGTATAAAACATATAATGTTTCATGTATATTTGACAAACCGTTTTGAAAAAACAAAGCTTTTGTGCAAAAAGGTATAATTTCTTTTAAATTATTCAAATCTTACAAATTTAAAATAATATAACAATTAATATATTTCATTTATAGAGTTAAATTATGCTATCTTTTATTTAAACTTTATCTAAGAATCTGTGTGAAATTTTAAAATACGATCTTTCGAAAATTGTATTGGCGTGGAGTATTTTGAACATTCAGAAACGTGGAAAAGTTAATAGTAAAAATAAATTAAACTAAAGATTTAGCTGTAGAGTATACATTTTCCTGTTCTATAAATTCCCGTGCTCCACATGACAGGCATTCAACTATCTTTTTGGCTTCTTCTTATTTATGTTTTCTTATATTTAACTTCCTTTTTACTATTAAGTATATGAGTACTTTTGGAATTCAATGTGCTTTGGTTCAGTCGATGCCCATGCCTAACATCACTCATTTTTTTAAACTTATGAACCTTTTTAGTCAGTTGTGACTTTTTCCCAAGCATTTAATGTGGCCCAACATCCCATATTAAACTCATTGATCGCTGCAGATACTACAATTTACATCTCTTTTCCTTGAAAATAAAACTTCTTTAGGACATTTGTTCCAAACTTTCATGGGTATTCTGCGTTGCCCCTTTAGTACACCTCCCTAGTAAGTCATCATTTGCTAAATTTTGGTAAACAAACATTATTGCACACACAACACTAGAAAAAAGAACAATTTGACACCCCCTCCATTTTGGGGGGGTTTCACATTTGGTAATGACAGGATTATAAAAACACCATGACAACTCATCCCCAGGACATTTGAAGTGCATTCTTCCGGTGTCTACAGATTTTCTGAAAATACCGGAAAATCCAGTATTTTCTCACTCATAATTTCAAACCTGCAATCTAGCCGCGCATTTTAAATGTGAAATTTTCACTAAGTTTTGCAGCAGAAAGAGATCGTAGTCATTTAAACAACCACACAATTGCTTTAAATCGTAATGTAGAGGCCATTTAAATCACACGGAGGCACAACTGTCGACGGATTATGAAATTTGAATATATATAGCATTAAAATAAAACATACACACACACAGACATAACAATGTGTTTTTATCTTGTTCAGTGGTATGACATTCTTGTAGTATTCAGTATTGGTGCAAATGTTAAAAGTCGTGAAGATGTTATTCCCGGGGCTTCTCTTTTACATGTGTAAACATCAACATTGTGAGGAAATGTCGGAAAGCTCAGGGATTTTTGAGAATTTCTCTAGGAGCAAACCCAGGGCGTTTAAAAGCAGAATGCTAGTAGACATTATAAAAATAATACAAATAATTGTAGCCTATTCAATGTACCTAACGACACTGTAAAGCCAGAATTTTCACAAATATTCTTTCTCTTCTACAAAACTGAACTATGCAGACTGTAATGAGCATTCAACTAAACCAGTAAACTAAAAATAACAGAACATGAGTAAACAAAATCATACAAGCAGTGCCTAGATGCGGTAATGTGAACTAAAATGGAAGAATATATATATATTAAATAAATTGAAGCTACAAAGGAATCCAATGGCAGAAAGAAAACTAAAATAAGAAAGAAAAAAAGGGGGGAGAAAAGTCGTAAATAAACTGTGTCATGGATTAACGAGACATCCATGTTAGAATGCTACAAAATATTAATGAAATATAAACGAAACAAGCGCAATATGGAACACTAAGGATAGCTTAATCAAATCACTAAATTACACAAATTATGTCAGAACTAAGTTAAGTAAAGGGAAAATATAACTAACAGTATAAAGAAACTAAATTAAAACGTTCAGAGAAGATAACATAGGATAAGAAAAAAATAAGAAATAATATGAAAAACGAACAGATAAAAGACAAGAGGGAAATAATGAATAGACAAGTATGTTCCAGATTAACAAAGAGGAACAAAAATATATAGGTAAACGGAATCAGTCTTACACATTCGTTTATGTTAAAATGAAAAAAAGAGCTATCATATATAAATAAATTAATTAAAATAAAGCTTCCAAAGTAACCAGAAACAAGTAAGAACTCCCACATATTAAGAAAACAGAGTTCATAAGACGAACTAGGAACAGACGTAGGATTAGTTAATATATCAAGAATTAATAACATAATAAATGTACAAGCCAAGCTCATAACAAAATAAATTAGACAATAAATCACTTAAAAATAAATTAAAGAGAAAAAATTAAATTAAGAGAGAAAAATAGGAACGTAAAACCATGCAAATAAACTGAGCAAATCGTACGAGGCAAACTAATAAAAATATAAAAGGGAAGTTAAGAGCAGGCAAGTACGAACTAGGTAAACTGAGATAGATAAATAAGAATACAAAAATATCAAGCACATATAGGCAGGAAATAACGGTACAAGTTAAACTCAGAAGAGGCGTGTACTGCCTAAAACATAAATTAACTAAAGTAAACGGATATTTGGTAAGAAATCAGAGATAGGGCAACAAGAACATGAAATCAAATAAATGAAATAATCATAGCCATAACAGAAGAGAAGAATATGCTTACGGAATGGTTGTAATATGGAAAAACACAGAAAATATGTAAAAGAACTAGAGCAAATGCAAGCCGATAACAAGTAATTAACAACTGAACAAGTTAGATATGCAAAAACAACAATATATAAGTACCCAAACTCAAGGTAAATGAACCAAAACTGACAAATAACGCTTGGATAAACTGAGATAGACAAACAAGGAAACAAAAGATAATAAATTATTAAATAAGCTGCGCAAGAGTTACAAGGGAATCCAAGAATAGGCATTTACGTTCTGGATAAACTGAGAAAGTTGTTTTGCAAAATAGCAACGGAGCTAAGTTGCAACCGGTTCGAAGTCGGCATAAAGGTTGGGAACACTTTTACAAGCTGTCCAGTCTGTTGCAATGCACGGAACATCGCCCTTCCCGGTCAAGAAACATGTATGTGGATGCAGGGAAGACAATTTATTTACTGGCAGGGGTGGCAGACATTCTCCCTGTGTTTAATTGCGGGTAACAGCATCTTGAGGCAAAACATGGCGGACATAGTGATGCTCTCCACACAAAATAACATTACCCTCAATTCGTCACCACTCACAGCACGTCCAGAAAGACAGAAGAAAGAGGGGAAAGCGAGACATTGGGGTGAGATGCGATTTCCTCGGCTCTTCGACGAAGGAAACAGAAACCAGACGTCATCACAACCCTAAGTGCCTCAGTTCAGAGTTCCTTCCTTTGCTGTGGATTGCCCTGGTAAAAATTCCGCCAGAAAAATATCGTCGGAAAAAAGTTTAGTGATGATTTTATGTACCTCAACAATCATACTCGGAATGTCGCTGTATGGTTTAAATATACTAAATCATTTTCTTTAAAATACTTTCTAGTTATTTCTGAATGATAAGTAACCAGGCGATTGTGTTTTCATTTTCTGCAAAATATAAAATCTATATTTAACTTGCTATATCGATAAATTTGTATTTTTATCCTATAAGAGTAATTTTAAATAGGCAATAAGAGTATTTTGGTTTCATACAAATATGAATATTGACACGCACATATGTAGTATATTAAAGTGAGGTTATTTAAGTTACGGGCCGGCAGATCGAAGTCGTTTACCGGGAAAAACCTACCATCAAGGCCTATAATGCATGTGCAAGTAGCAGCTTGTAGTTATTTTGAGGGTAGTTCGTATATTATTCGGTGCTTTCATTGTGTATAAATTATGCGCTAATTGTTCTCTTTAGTTATGTCACTAAACAAAGTTTTGAAGAACGGGTTTTTATGTACGATACACGTGTGAAAACGGATTCTTGCAAGAACTGGTAAGGTGATTTGCAAGAAAATATGATCTGATAGAGGAACTGTGGGTCACCTTGCTAAAAATTCACAATTTCTCAATGACAAGAAACGTGTTCTTAGGGGGAAAATATAGAAATTTCTTATGCAGATACCGGCAATGTATTGCCACTGAGTGGCATCATTTTAACATCTCTAATAGCTCAAGCTATTACTGATTACTATCAGTTTTAAATAGTATCGTTTTAAGCTTTAGCAAAAACATAAACACTGACATTACGCGAGGGAACACTATCTCCATTCACCCAATTGCGGCGGTTGCACTTCCTCAGTAAGCAACCGCACTCGAGCGGCCCTCAAGTAAAATAACTTCTCTGTATAACTCCGTAACCAGGACAAGATATTCACATTATATAATATATAACACAGTTAAAGCTAGTAAACGAATTACCTGATATTTCGGATAACTACGTATGTACAATGAAAAATAAATGCAGATTACTGTTGCTATATATTAGAATGTCCAAGTTCTAATCAATTCAATGGACAGAATTCATAGATGGCGAGGAATATTCTGGTTATAGTTCTATATTAATAAATTAACATTGATGTTGACTACTATGATACAGCATTCTCGCAATACACAAGGATTCATATCTTTCCGAAACATACCAACTTTCAGTGTTTCAGTTTAATTACATTTGAGCATTTTGTCTTTGTAATTAGTTTTATTTTATTATTTCAATGCATACTTAGTTGCCTGTAAATATTTGAAAGTCGGTCAGAACCTTATGTGTGCTACATCCAATAGAATATTCGTCACACTGATTAAGCTGTTCCTTTCCGTAGATGTGGTCTGCATATATCTTTGGGTACCTTTCTGTTACGGTGCCGAACAGAAATTGTAGTTTTATAAATCCGCCACTGTCTGTGACGCCACTATGTCTATTACAGGAGATAACTGGGGTAAAGCAATGGGGTTAATGAAGTGTACGTGCGCACACAACTAAAATTAACGCTGGCTTCCTGAAACTAACTTAACTCATTCGTTATTGGAGATAATCTTTTTTAACCTCGGGTTAAATGTTTGAGGTATAAACCAATATGAAAGTAAAGAAGTGTTTTCGCCTAACTCCATAATCTTTCCATAGGCTGATAAGCTAATGCTCGTTTACAGAATTCCAAAATCAACAATAAATGCATTCTTTCGAACCAACTTCCTTTATGAACTATACATTCCTCGTAACATCCCCCGCCTGTGGTGCCTCAGTAATAAAACATTATTCCAAAAAAAAAAAAATCCTAACATTCCTAATCATAATACTGCCGACGTGTTCGAGAAAGAAAGCTAAGACTCATATAATGACTTGGAAAAAAACAATTCTCAGAATAGAGAATGCCCTATTTTTGCAAAAATTAACATAATAAAAGTGACACATATGGATTAAGGCAACAAGAAAGCAAATTGACTTCATTGATTACGCCATACCACCTGCTTGTAAGTCACTTTAGTAAATGACACGAATGTTTAAAAACAATTTATTGCCTGTTTGTTATAGAGGGAGATTTTGATATGGTTTAAATCTTACAAGGTTCCGAAACTCGTCAACAGTGTTTACTGGGTGCTTAAGCGAAGACAAGCAGTCGCGCTACGGCAAGCATAAGGACGCATGAAAAAAATCATTGTGTGCTGTTGTTAGCAGTGGAGAATTCTACTACGCATTTACATTTCCCATGAGTGAAACGATGTCTAGGTGTCTGCGGGGTAACTAAAGGTGCATTAGTCATTCTCCTAAACCTAGAGTGTTTCTACATAATACTACGTAAAAAGGAATGATGATAAACTACACAAAGGTTTATTATTATTTACACTTCAAATTAGTCGATCCTGGTGGTGTAGTGGTAACCATACTTGCCTTCTAAACCCAAGATCGCGGGTTCAAACCCGGCCAGGATCGATGGATTTTTTCGGGCGTAAAAATCCTAAGTATGGCTTCCTTCGGAAGGGAAGTAAAGCCGTGGGTCCCGTGTCGTACATTTACGGCACGATAAAGAACCTCACACCTGAAAGAAGAGGCCTCTGAGCAAAATTTGTCGGCCGTTTCACGTCCTGAATAGAATGGGACGCTGATGACCTGAGATGTTTTAGAGCGTCCGTAAATAAAACAAATCAACACTTCAAATTATCACTTATTTCTCCATATATCTAAGTGAAACACCCTGTATAACTAAATCTAACGTTTGCTGCATACGACTAACCTAACCGTAACCTAAGTTTACGTCCGTATTATTTAAATCTGACCTATCGGCTATAATTCGATTTAAAAAGCTGTGATGTACATAATAATAATAATAATAATAATAATAATAATAATAATAATAATAATAATAATAATAATAATAATAATAATAATAATAATAATAATAATAAATACACATTAGTCTCTTCTTGGTACATTCAACGTATATTTCCTTTCCTTAACATGGAAAGTGTCTTTTAATTGCTTTGTTTGAAAAGCGATTTTTTCAGTAGTGTTTAACGCCCGTTTTTACTACTGAGGCATCACAGGTGATGATACTAATGATACATGAAATAAAATGATATGTTGGGAAAGGATTTTTTAAGGAAGGAAATGTTCCAGGCCTAATTTTAGGGTACCTCCCCGGCATTTTCCATTTATGAGGACTGAGGAAAACCTGTAAAAATCTCAGTCAGGGAGAATGGTTCCGGTGGGAATCGAACCCCATTATCTCCCGCTCACGAATCCTCGCCTTAACGAACTCGGCCACCCATGGCGGTATGAACGAAAAGGGATTGAAACAAGCAGCATGCACGATAGAATTATAAACAGCATTGCTTAATCGACTTTTGAAAGCAGAAGCTGAAATATTTCGTAAATATACTGCAGTTTAGAGTAATAAGTGTTTGCATTTTAGTTTACATTGTCTTTTTAGACACAATACTTTTATAATGATCTTATCTAGGAAAACAGGACAGGAACTTGCTTTTCAACTAGGTATCAGTCGCAAACGCATTAACAAAACTTTCCCTGAGCAACTTTACTAAGTTTACGTGCAGTGGGTACCAGATTATCTTACGGGTGAGATTAACTAACAGGATATAAGCGTTGTCAAGTGAAGAGTTTCCCGGCATCTCACTGAGATGAGTCCTGGTGCTATAATTTTGAGCCACATTTCCATCAAATGGAAGCCCATCAAATATACAAGGCATCTGGTTATTTCCCAGCCTAAAGTAACATGTAGCCGTCAACTTGCATCACAGTGGGAGAAGAGTATTAACAACTATGGAGCTGATTGTTCTATTAATAATGTTGACTCATTTGACCAACTTTATGAGACATTTGTTCAGTTAGAGAAAATCTTTTATTGCTTACCATCGTTATAAACATGTTTAACTAATTAATTCGCAGAGAGGCGGTGGAAAAGCGATTATAGAATGTGCTATCATCTGATATTAAAACTCTGGAGTTGTTCAGAAGGAAAACGCTGCTAAGTGCTAAACTAACAGCGTCCCATACGCATAACATCCAAGCATCTGTAAGTCACCAGGATTGAACTTAAGTTAAGTATCAACAATGCAAGAGATAAGTGTTCACGAGAATAAACACGATTATGAAATAAAGCCATTCCTGCTCTACAAGTACCGGACAAAAGAGGCGTCCATATTCCTGGTGACATTAATTTCGTCTGTCCGATAGCCATGAAAAACATATCTTGTCCATGAAGACCAGGAATCATGGTGCCTTACTCGTAAAGATAGAGATAGATGATGTGGCATATGGGGGCTAACAATGTGGGGGAACCAGTACGTGTATTGTAGCATAGTGACGGTTGGAGATTTGAACGTGTGGAAAGGAACTCTGCGCGTGCGCAGAAGGGCAGTGCGTAGTGCTTTTTAATGGTTTCCTGGGAGCCGAGTGCTGTAACTTGAAGAGTGGACGATGAACCACCCGCTCCGGGACTGACAAGTCGAAGTTATAAAGCTTTTCATATGTTATTAAATTTATGAGTTAATTTATAAATGTTCTTATTTTCGTAGATTACCTCGGTCTGTTATTTCCTTGTTATTATTTCATTTTGAACAGGGATGAGTAGGATTCTTCTAGATAAGTGCTCGGTCTAAGGATGATGAAATGAATACAGAATGATATTTATGCGGGTGGTTCTACAGTGTGCCATGACAATATTTTCACTTAAGTAACTAAAGGCGCCAGACTAACCTGTATACGGCGGTAGAAGGATATAGTTAAGGAATGTAATACACGAAGATAACTGTCAACTTGCTGTTTAATTGGGTAGCTGTTACAGAGCACCAATATCTGGACAATCTCAATGTAACTCTGATCGGAAATCCGGACAGTAGTAGTACAATAATAAACATTGGAGTGAGCCTTGGCAGAAAAATGTACAAACACGGGTATGTCAATGCGTGTACAAAACGACCATAATCATAATAACCATTATTTCTTATACCTGCGTCAAATAATTGTTCATCTGCCGTAATGACTGATAGGCGACTGCGCTTAAGGGGACCATCATATACGAGGGTAGGGCCATAAGTTTCCGGCCTCGCCTTCATAAAATCCTTATCCGGTGTCATGCTTTATCTCTTAAGTAAATAATTGCAGTTATATCCAATCCGCTGTATGCAGTTGTTCATATATAGTTGCATAAAGAGGGTTATATGTAGAAGATTGTAACATGTTAAACATGGGAGCTATTATTAACTTTTGTGACATGTTCAAAATGGAGTATCGTGATATTATTAACTTCTTCACAAAAGAAGGACTTACTCCAAATTAAAATAAATAGCTATTGGATGGTGTATATGGGGAACCATCTCCTTCATATTCTATCGTAAAAGAATAGAAAACTTTTTCGAATGAGTCGGGAAGGCATTGAAGACGAAGAGCGTGCATGCCGGCCCTTGGAGATGCTCACTCCTGAAAACATCGCTCTTGTGAAAGGAGAAATTATGGAAGACCGGAGGCTCAAATTTATTAGAAATAGCAGCAAGGTATGGTCTTTCTACAACAACATTCCTTCGAATTATTCATGAACATTTAAACATGAATTAGGTTAGTGCAAGACTTAGTTAGTGCCTAGACTTTTTCCTCAGTCCAAAAGCAGCAACGAGTCATCTGTGTCAGGCATTTTTGAAACTCTGCCGTGGGAATGAGAGAGAAATTCTGTAAACCATTACAGGAGATGAAACTATGATCCCTTGTCCAAAATAGATCGAAACAATGGAGTGGCGTAAACCTGGCGTCTCTAAAGACCAAGGTCATTCAGTCAACCAAGAAGATCTCTTATTGCAAAGAATGTGTGAAAAAATGTGGCTTCGCTTCAAGGAAATCGACCATTCACCGTACAGCCTAGATTTAGCTCCCAGTTACTATTTCCTCTGCTCAAAACTCAAAAAGGACCTTCGAGGAAGGAAATTTAGGTGTGAGGAAGAGGTGAAGGATGCTGTTTATGCCCATTTTGCAGATAAGATTTCTGACTCTTTTGGGGGGGGGATTGAAATGTTAATTCAAAGATGTGAGAAGTGTATTGCAATAAAGGGGAACTATATTGAAAAGAGAAATATAGTTTTCGCCTATATCATACCAAAAAATGGTTAGGCCGGAAACTTATGAACCTGCCCTTGTATCTCAGTAAACTTTGTCGTTAATGACGTGTTTGAAGAAAATAACAAGGATTCAATTCTATATAAACTTTCCGTTTTCTCTCGTTCTCTCAAGCCCTGATGATCGAGCTCCATGTCGTGCTGCGATTCATAAAACGTATTTAGGGGAACGGGGAATATTAGAGATAAGAATCAAAGACGATAAAGCGTGTAGGACTATTCCATATTTGGAAGAGCTGAAAAAAGCGAGAATCCACTAAGAACATTTCCTAAAGGAATTAAAAAGAATGGTGGATAAATATAGGAATGTTTGGAAAACAAAGGAAAGCAGTTCCAACATTTCCTTAAGTGACACGGGCGAGGATATGTTTTTTTAAGTGATTTTTTGGGGGTAGTAATATTATTAGTCAGTGCCTGTATATCGAATTTGTAGTTAGCGCGGATTCATGTTGCCACATGGCCCATACAGCCCGCTACCGCGCTTGGGAAAATCATAACCAATGTACTCTGTATATATCTTGTACGCCGATAGAAACCACACAGTACTATCAAGTTAAAGTATATTATGACCCGCGTGCTCCAAAAATAATTTAACAAAATTATTTCTATGGAAGTTCTTAACGCAGCATCTAAATAACAGTGACATATTTTTGTCAGAAAGAAAGAAGAATCTGCCGATATTTTTTAATTTACTGTTTTCCGCGTAAAAGTTATTTAAATATGAGTCAATTGATTTATGTTACTATTAAATTTTGCCCATACACTTAAACAGAATATATGCTATCAACTATGATATTAACTATTTTGAAGTTACTAGTATTAATCTTTATATAAAGCATTGATATTTTGGAAATTTCTTTGTGTCCGATTTCATATGGACTGGTTCATGCTAGTGCAACAGTACTGGAGTCAAACAGATAATTGGTTTCAGAATTTATCTATTAATAATAGGGATATGCTGGCATATTTCCTCGAGGCAGAAACATTTTACAAAACATTTACGAATCAAAGCATATATAGATGAAAATATTGTGAAAATAATGAAATTATGTAATTTTTATGTTTTAGATATTAATGAAGCTTTAATCTATTATAATCCACCTTCGTTTTAGTAATTTAGGCCTTTTATGCAACTTGCAAAATACAAAAAAACCAACACAGTGTCATCTGAAGCAGATAGGCAAAAGAAAAAAGAACTTCATGTTATAGCCATGACATTTTAAATTTTAACAAAAACCAAGACATTTGGAAACCGGGAAAAAAGAACATTTTAGAAATATTCGTTTAAAACAATTGGAAAAATCTGCAGTAAGAGCTCTTTTTTGAACACAAGTATGAAATTAAGAAGAAGTCATTTTGTTAAAAGAAATACTGCAATAGAAGTATCGACATGGGAACTTTTTTAATTTTAAAAATATACATAAATTAGTGAATTTTGACTTTCGAGCTCCGGACGAATTCAGGCAACATTGTCAACAGAGAAGCAACTCAGATCCGGCCACAAGTTCAAAACTCTACAAGCAGTCGGTTAACAGCTGAAGATGGGAACGAAAGTTTCCGAAAAGTGTTCTAAATTAAAAGCCCTGTGAAGCTCGTGTCAACATATGAGAACATTCAATTCGGAATAGTTCATTGGTTCATGTCAAAGGTTTCTAAACACTCATGAATATCATGCATGAATCTTTTACTTTAGTGCAGTATGAGCGGATTTATTTTGTATTAAACAGACAATTTGAAGAACGTTCTAAGTTGCCAATACTCATTAAGGGATAATCTTTGATTACAGCTGATTTTTTTCTTATAGGGACTTGCCGGAAAGCGTAGTGATACCCTGGAGGCTCCAATACAACTAAATCATTTCAGATTTTTTTCACTGAATGTTCTGTATCTTTTTCTGGTCGCTGCGAAATAACAAAACCTTTTCCGTTTCCCTGTAGCAAAGAAGGCGGAACACGATTTTCTTTTCAAGCTTGTATTTCTCTGTCTCTGTCTCTGTAGCTCTAAGCCGCTTCCCGTGGAAGGCGCCGGAGTTCCTAATGCCTTGGCTGGTAACTTCAGTCAGTGATTATTTCAACTCAGAAACTTTGTTTTATTTTAATGACTAGAGGAATGATCGCTCCGCGCCGACGGCTCTGTTTTGGAAAATATTCTCCCTTGTGCACTACAGAGATTCGAAACAAGGCAGACACCTTATTCCCTCCATTGCCTGCTGTGAGTTTAGAAGTGGACGTGCGGACTGGGGAATATCAACCCCTGACGGTAAATCTCTCCCTCTCTTTCCCTGCTGCCAGCAGCCCTTAAGGGCAGTAAACCTTGAGCTTCCCTCTTGCCTTGCGGGCAAGGGCAGCAACCACTTGCTATCGATCTGAGTTACGTATTGTCCCATACTGTGCCGGCCAGCGCTAGTTCCATGATTCACACTTTGGTAGGCAAGAGATCTCCCTAATCTCAGGCACACTTCTTTCATGGCTCGAACCCAAAGCGTTTCAGTTTCCTGTTGCCTGTTTGCTGCCTCCCTCAAGCGCACTTCCGGTCTTTTGTCTTCCTCTCAACCTGCTTTATCCATTTGCTCCATCATTTAAGTACATCAAATGCACACAGCGAAACCCCTTAAAAGACAAACAGTACAAAATTGAAAATGTGATACATGCTTATTATTTTCATATAAGAAATGCAACCATAAGCATAATGGTAAAAATAATACACAATTAATTTTGCGACAAATTGGTAGTTAATTAATCTTTGATTACGAGAGTTTTGTACAAACCAGCTGTGGATAAGGCAGATTTCGGTGAAAAAATCATACCATGAGTTGTAATAAATTTAAATTATTTTCGCATCTACAATTATTATTTCTGTTTCAAAGCAGTTAAACCATTTTCAATTACGTTAACACACAATTATATAAAAAGGCCAATGTCGAAAGTCTAATTATTTTTCAATCCATAGCATTCAATTCCGAGTTAATCTCCTCCACTATCCATAAAATGTGAACAAAATGTGTGCTCGTATTCAATTTCATTTGCAACATTGTCAGGAGAAAGCACGATTGTAAAATGCTATTTTTTAATTTTCTTTTTAATTATTCTCAAACATAATTTTTAAATTTAAATTTAAACAAGTTTATCTTCCTTGACTGATAACCTAAGTACAGGACCCCCATTCCGCTACGCAATCGGAAATTTATTTGCGAACGGGAAATTACTGCCTAACAACCAGGCCACCTGCAAAGAGGAATCATGTCGCGCGGTCGGAACTTATAGCGGTCATTTTTTTGTTTCTTTCGTCATTTTTAGTAAATAGTAATTAATATTATATTCTCCATCATAGTAGATGCTAGATATGCCTGTCTCCGCAGTGAGACATGCCTGCATTATATTGAGACTAACTGCAATTCGTCCTTTGTAAATTGCCTTCCGGAGTTTTATTTCAGATATAGCAGCAATTGTAATATGAGTGAAAATACAGTAGCTGAGTGGCTTTATACATGCTGCCGACAGATATACCAACTTGCCAATATTTTGGAAAAGTTTCTAACCATTAGCCTATTTGTTCATGCTTCTCTGTTAAAACTCGACTTTTTGGTCTCTGCTTCTTGTCAGTGAAAACGCCTTAGGTTCAAACTTTGTTCATCAAACTGAAAATTGCATTTTCCAATGAATGTATTTCACCTGGAAAATTAGCACCAAGCTCTCTCATACAGTACCTGAACGATTTCTTTTGCACCTAACAATAAATAAATATTCTTTGTTCTAGGGGCATTTGCCACAGCGCAATTGCGCAAAAATACATAGTAGAAAATTTAACTTGCACTTCCTGCAGAAATGCAACTGAAATACTTGCGTGATAAACATGACTGAACAAGCGCAATTGCTGCGTCAGCGGAACTTTAACTTCAGTCCTATCGGAAAATACGCGTTTATTGCTGGTCAACTGGTTTCCACTAATGTATACAAAATCCAATTGCGTAGCGAAAGGAGTCATGGTATTCCAGATTCCTTGGAGTTAGTATTTGCAAATTTTCTCCATGTTTCACAATCGTCTTTTCCGTGGTAACATTAGCAATAATAATAATAATAATAATAATAATAATAATAATAATAATAATAATAATAATAATAATAACTTGTATCTATTTCCCGTTTACAACGTATTCCTCCTTCTTCCGGTTCCCACAATTCATAGTATATTTGTCATGCCATTGACCAACCTCCACTCCACGTCCTTCCATCGCACTAATCAGTTCTTGATGAAGATTCCCTTTCATTGTTAATTTAGGTAGTATTTCTTACTTCACACGTTGGACGTGTCATGACATATCAGCTATTTCCTTTCCAAATATTCAAAAATATTTAGATTTTCGTCTACCTTCACTCTTCTCTATCATATTGTTAGGGACTCTGTTCCGTCTAGATACTCTCGCTGACTTACGCAGGAAATTCATCTCTACAATCTCTACAAATCTCAACTTCTTCTATATGTATTCAGGAATCTGCCATAGCTCACAACCACAAGTCAAAAATGTTTAATAACATTAGTAAAGTAACTTTCTTAATATTACGAATATTGAGCCAAATGTGATAATTTCATTATGGGTATACAACATCCAAAGCAAATTGAATAGATTTTTTAAGTGTAAGGCTGTCACTATAATTCAACCAAACATCGAAATTCGTATATTTCTTTACATTGGATAAGACGAGTTTAACTTTTAATATTACCTAATGTCAGTATAATAATTGCTGGATAAGAAGATTTGTCCTAGACATTTTGGCGTGAGGTAGGTGAGTTTTGCGTGAACATCATGATGGATCTGAAGGATTTTGCATTTAAAAGTAGATTTCTGGGCTCAGGAAGTACTGATTCTAGAGATAACTATTTTTAAATTTTGCTCTTGATAGTTTCATATCTACCTTCAGTATTAAGCTCTTTATTATTGCAGCAATAGATCTTTCACACCCTTTTTCTGTCTAGCATAAGTAAGCTACATTAGTATACGGGAGAAACCTTAATAGTATTTTTCCCTGGAACTGAGATTTCAGTCATCCAGTTCGCTGCAAACGTACTTTGTCACGTCACTGGAATTTATTTCGGTACTACTTGGTGCTAACAGAGACAGAGTGCGAAAGAGAGAGCAACTTTATTCATTCATTTATTCGCTAGTTATTAATTAAGACAGACATATATATTCTTAATAATATGAGAAACAGGAAATATTCATAGTTTCTGCTAATTCTTTATGTGTGAAAGCAACAGTGGCAACACTGGAGAAATACCAGGTTATCTTCGTAGTTTGTTACTGTTTAGAACAAAGTGATAACACTAGGCACTCGGGACTCGATGGGATGGGGCGAGGTTATTAAGATTTGCACCGCATTTTACCTGAAATATGTATGTGTCACAACTACACCATATACCTAATTTAGTCTTAACTTTTGGACACAGAAAAGAATAATACTGAAGGGAAAAAATGGGAGAATCTAACTAATGGAATTATTCTCAAAAGTACTCAATCCTACACTATGGTGTCTCATATTTTATTTCTATGCATAAATGCATCAAGGCATAAGTTCTTTGGGAAATATAACCAAGTCCTTATGTGTAGCTTCCAGCACATACTTCTACAATTTTGAACACATGTTCGGCAGATAAGGAGCAGGTGATTTAATGAGCTAATCGTCCTTAAGGATCAAGTCTGGGACTATCTTCTGAGTCAAGTTTGTGGTTTGGACACGATTCATATTAACGGCAGTGGTTCAGAGGCGTGACAGCTATTCTGAGAACACTATCGACGCATTTCTGTGCATTCACTCTGCTGAGAAAAGCTTCCCTATACTGCGGCCTGTAGAATTTCCTTTGACTGAGAATATCTGCATAACTATTATATTTTTCCTTCTTAGGAATCCTCCTAATTATTCACTTTAAAGCCCTTAATCTTTGGTGTTTTAAAAAAAGTTACTGCATAATAAAGGCTAAGGAATTTAAAACAATTTTGCATTTTCATTAAAAAGTGGCGATTTCCTTGTTTTTAAAAGTCAATACAAGCAGTAAAATATATATTCTTAATTTAAACCATAGAATTACTTCCAAGTGTGTTAAAACCAATAAATATGATTCTAATTTATCCAGCCAGAAGTGTGTAGGTTTCTTTTTTCGTGGTAGTTTCATGTTACAATAAAGTTTGAAATTGTTAATTGTTCATAAATTTTTCTTCAAGTAACCCATTTAAAGTAATAAGGTGTTGGTGCTCTCGGAGAAGAAGTGAAACGAAACATCAGCCAATTGGAACAACATATGAAATATAAGCATTTCATAAACGAAATTAGAATTTCTGAGCTGCAGTATACTAATTTGTGAATCTGCATATTCTTGAAAAAAAGAATTACTACAAAGCGCTCTTCCCATTTCTGTGCATTTATAGATTCCACTTAAATGACTAGTCATCCATTGAGAATTACCAAGTAGTAATTAGTGTGTCATATGTAATTCAAATATTACAAGTATCCAAATTGATTTATGGTGACAATTTCACTTATGTGATATCATCATAAAATCGATCAATGAAATGAAACATTATTTTGAATCTTGACCAATCCCAGTCCGATATCGCAGTGAAATTACCGAAAAGTTCTGGCAAATCCCTTTACCGCGCGAAGTGCATTTGTCATCTGGTCAGTGTAGTCAACTCTATACCCACACTATAATTCTGGAGTACAAAATTATATATTTAACTAACAATTGTTTTTGCATGTTCAGCCAAATAGTTTGAAATCATTTTTGTACGTTATGTAGCAATACCTGCTTAAGTAGCCATAAATTGTAATAAACACGTTGTTCAGAATGGTAAAATGCTATGTCTGTTTTGTTTTTCTCAGTTGGTATTAGTAAATCGAACGATAGCGATTATAATAGTCGACTTTCGTCTGTTTCAATCTCACTGTTTCTGAATAGGTAGATATTCATAAGTAAGTATAGCATTTTATACAATTGTTAAAATTCTGTGCGCGAATTTCAAATAAATATCACTTTTATTTTTATTTGAATCATGAAATAGTCCTAAACCCGGACCGGCTCTTCTCTATTGGCGTTACTGGCAATCGACATTTTTATGTTATAAGATGGCTTAAAAGATTAAATATTCGTAATAAAATATGCAATTATTACAATTTTGTAAGTCAAGTTTAGAGGAATTATATTTTAATTCTGACTTTAATCGCGAAATAGTCCTAATAAATATCAGTCGAGGGTCTGAGCTTTCCATATAAATTTATCGGCAATCTCGGACCATCTTGTGATATTACTTGTGTATGTAATTTTTCCATGGGTAAGCAATCGTATTCGCAAATACAGTGCTTTCAAATGGATGTGCATGCACAACAGCCCGGCCTGCATGGTGGACTGGGAGACGCTGTCTGCCGCTTGAGTCGGATATAAGTACGGAAACCCTCAATTCAGCGCATATATCTTTCATGCAAATTACAATTACAATACCATCTATCTTTGTAATAGAACGTGTTGGAAATCACACCTTTGTGTCACCACACACTTTTAAGGAAGTTAACTCTCACAAGCAACACGTTTTCTTGTGAAATTGCTGAACTTTTTCTTCTTATATCATCTGTCAGTTCTTACAACGTATGTGGGTTTTCTTTTTCTTTTTTTACTTCTCTCATAAATTGCAATCGCACACGGTAAGATATGGTAATGGCCCTGGCCACAATTCCTTACTAATGACCCTATCACCACAACGATAATTTAGAATATTGCTCGATGTATATTTATTTGGAGAAGGCAGTACTTTATAATTGTCAGATAAAATTGTTAATGAAAGTAACTGTAATACCTATGTAAACCTATATCATTGCCTCTGTTTTTTAATAGTGTTTAACGCTCATTTTTACTACTAAGGCACTACAGGCTGTGGACACTAATGTTACATGAGATGAAATGGTAAATTGGGAAAGGATTACTTTTTTTAAAGGAAGGAAACGTTTCAGGCCAAGTTTAGGGTACTTCTCCAACATTTGCCATTTATGAGGATTGAGGAAAAAGTGGAAAAACCTCAGTCAGGAAGGACGGTCGTGAAGGAAATCGAATCACCTCCCGCTCACGAGTCCGAGCCTTAACGACCTAGGCCACCCGTCGCGCATGGCCTCTGATGAATTGGAAGCAAGTACGTTATAATCCTAACTTAGCCAGGTAAGATAAATGGAGTTTCACTTAAACTTGATTTGGATGACAAAGTTTCTTTTGACAGATGTTTTACTGTAGAAACATATAAGCTCACTCTAGCATTATATTGAAAGCAATATTTATGCATCTGCATTAACAAAGTGTGTTTACTGATTTCAGCTGTTTATTATTGTTGTGAGGCGGCCTTCCAATTATTAGTTACCATTACACAGCCTATTTTTTTAACACACTCTTGGTACGCCACTTTTCAATCGGCTTTGTAGCATCGTCTCCAAGTTTATCCAGAATGGTGGAGTTACAACTGGAGTCATTCCGGTAGAAATTTACAACTATTTAGTGGTTACCTGAGATAGTAACCTGCAAAAATGAACTAGTGTCAAACGAGAGTGCATTGTATATGAATGAAATATTCACATGCCAATGTTGGATAAAAATTTAAGTAATGTGCAGAATAACAAAACATGCCTGTTGCATCTCCAGGAAAAATCCTAGATGCACTCTCGTTTCCACTTTACTTTAAACACAGATTAAGAACAAACACTGACCTCAAGCTGAATAGCAGTAGCGTAACTTTCAATCAAGGTTATGAAGGAAGCTGATCTATCATACAAACTGAAACATATATCCCAACGCGTATCGACAACTTAAGTGTAAAATTGTGCATCTTAAAATAATCATTTATAATTTTCTATAATTCAATGCATTTAATTAACAGTTGGCATGCAACATTTTAAGTTTTCAGACAGATACATAAAAATTAAAAATATGTAATGACATAAATATTCTGACACCAGGCATAATACAGGTTGAATAATACTATTCTACAAAATCTGCATTATAAAAATATTTTCTCTCTGGAGAGCCCCAAATAATAATAATAATAATAATAATAATAATAATAATAATAATAATAATAATAATAATAAAAGCGGGGGTTGAACAGCATGGTGCAATATATTTGCCCTATCATACTGATGTTCATGAGCTCTAGAATTCACATAAATGAGCTTGTTTTAGACTAGCACAGTCTATTTAGGTATCATTCAGTTTTAATGTTTTATCTGTGGCGCTACTGAACTAATTTGCTAATGCTCAAGTTCCTAGGAAACTTTATTTCGTTTGTTTTTCTTTTACACTGCATTTCTAGCATGTAACACAGTTATCGCTGTTGAAGATAAACCACGTTTATGAGGTTTAATGTCTGTTATTTTGTTGTGATTTTCACAATATTTTTGTCGTAGTCCTTTTCTTGTGTAGCTGAAACCGTTCATTATATACTGATGAGAAAGTATTATATTTTGCTCTTTAGGCAGGCAGGGGTTTGTTAAATTCGTAATTGAATTGAATCGTTTCTGCAGAAAGGGTCTGATTTTGATGACAATGTCACATTGGCGTGTTCTGCATTCCTAAATGCACGTATTCACGACGGAAGTACTTAAGTTGGACTGCACTGTCATCAGTAAATGAGGAGTCGATCAGCACTATTCAAGAAGAAAGGCCCTGTTCACCATGAAACAATCACGCCGCTACCTTCGGCGGATGAGCAAAACACTAACAGATTATGTTTCATTCGCTACAGCTGATTACGCATACTTACTCAAATAGTGAATGACCACTTGTGGCAAACAAAAGACTTCTTGCTTCCGAACATAACCGAAGTGACAGGTAGACTCCTACAAACGATGCTATCACAGTACAGTACATAACGTGATTGCAATTAGTAGTGACATACATCAACCTTCAAAGATTTGTTTTTTTATGAAAACCATAGAAGTTTATCACTTTCTTCATTAAAACCAGAAGTACAAATAAGTGTCGGATTTTCATGATTAAACGGAATACGCCAGCATCTATTTTCTATTATGAAAGCGTGTCGAAAAGAACAGCTTTGACGTTCCAAACTAAACTTTCCAAAACGAAAGGATTTACTTCATACATTATATAACTGAGGTAACGTGGGCTTAAATCCCGCACAATTTTTACACTTTTTGTTTTTAATTAACTTAGCAGAGAGTCAATTTTAAGTATAAGAGGAAGGTTTAACGCCTGTAGCTTTAAAATGTATATTCCTGCCTTGAGACCTTTCCACTGTGGCCTTAAAAATAAATATGTACATTTGAGACTGGGTGCGGTATCTATTAAAATAAACAAATTCTTTTTTATTTTAAAAAATAATACCCAGGGCAATATTCTTCATGCTTGAAAAGCTTATTAATTCTTCTCAGCATGGGATCCACCAGCCTTGGAAAATAATTTGGTCTTTCTGCGAGGGAATCCCACGCGTCTTTAAACCTGCGTCATAGCTTGACAGACCTCTTGGAGATTTCGAAGAGTCCTTTATTTCTGCCCAAACGTTCTCAAGAGAGATTAGATCAGGTGATTTGGAAAGGTGAGGTATCAGTGAAATATCCTCTTGCCTTTCAAACCAACGCTGCGATTTTGCATTGATTTAAAGGTTTCGTGTTAATCAAATTACTGACTGCATTTATACATGTAAACCAGCAAATTTAGAAGTTATTTGAAGTGGTGTGGAGGACATAATGAACTTTAAAAATTGATGGTTTCAATCCTATAAAGGCACAATTAAAAGGAAAGCCGGTCTATTGAAAGGTGCAATAAAATAAATTTTGCAATAGCTTCACAATTTCAACTCGTTTACCGTTCATATTATTGCAGTATAATCATTATTTTTCAGTTTTTTGATACATTCATCTGCCGAAAATTTTTGATTATTTTCCACTTATAAAGATCTTCGTCTCTTCTTCTCATTTGGTGCTACAGAATGGGGTGAGCCTTGGCCTACCGCAGCGACCTCTGCATCCTCAAACTCCGTCTTACAACTTCCTTGATAGAGGGCAGTATTGCAAGGAGGCATATGATCAGCATGCTGGCACCCCGCTTGGTCGCATATATGCTGCTTTCGTGATCGAAGAACGCCACCTCTCGTGGACCCTGTTCCAGACCTCTCTAACTCAGATAAATTCCTAAATAGGTACTGGGAATCGAGCTCGGGTCTTCCGGCCAGCAGCCAGCAAGGACCAAGGGAATGTTTAGTTTATTAAGATAGTATCCTAATAAAACTGACCAAAATGAACACCAGAAAAGCACTGTCATATGTTGACCACCAGTACAAGCATTTTTATGATCAAATTCTTTTCCAGGCTACTCTACTCTACCCGCTCCAATGAAGATGAACGAGGTAGCAAGGACAGTAACAAGAATGTGAGAATTGCGTTTTCTCGTATTTGGAACTGTTCAGAGCGTATACTGATTAATACATGTACTTTTTTTTTTAAATAGTGTCAAACGTTCGTTTTTACTACTGAGGCACTACAGGCGGTGGACACTGATGATACATGAAATGAAACGATAAATTGGGAAAGAAGTATTTTTTAAAGAAAGCGTTCCAGGGCTATGTTTAGAGTACCTCCCCGGCATTTGCCATTAATGAGGACTGAGGAAAACCTGGATAAAACCTGTCAGAGATGACGCTTTTGGTGGAACCCCAGACCTCCCGCTCACGAGTCCGCGCCCTAATGACCTCGGCCACCCGTGGCGGTAGCTGTACCTGTAAAGTATATAATACATAATACACAATATTATTAACCTTGACATTTTTGTAATATTTTCAATGCTTGCCTATAAATGTATGTGATTTATACATAAGGGTCCTTAGTACAATGACTTTTACGTCCTATATTTAAATTAAATGGTTGAATATGTAAATGCTCTTAAACAATCCATCACTGGCTATAAACTACCTAAAATGCAAACGTTCAAATCGCATTTTGAATGATAAATCGCCCAAAATATTAGTTTTATGTTTTCCTGAAGAATAATTAATTTAGTCTAAAGTCCTTTCTGCACGAATGAATTCAATTATAAGATGACATGTATCGAGTCTAAATATGAATTTACGTTGCATCTCTCTGGTGTTTTGCTTAATACTAATCATTACAAATCGGTTGATTGCAGTAGGACGGAAGCTGGCTTTGATGTGCATGCTCTTTCGTTCCGTTCCTGAGTACTGACACTGTATAAGTTAAACAATGAAGAGAAAAGTCTTAAGTAATTTCAGGGCAAACAGAAATGTTTACAAGGAAGTTTATTCATGAATCATAACTAAAGAATCTGGAACAATCCTTCCTAAAGGCTTTCTCCTTTTAGCAACAGCCTATAAGTATTTTTTAAGAAGACTTTTTTTTATGAAATAAAGAGTCAACTTTTTCAATAATCAACTTAAGCATTGTAATTCGTCTTGCAGCAAAATCCCCTCGCTGTTCCTAAACCCCAAAATTTAAAGTACTTGGTCTCAGTAATGCTAGTGAGCAGGTGCGAGAGTGCTGGCAGAGCAGGTTAATTTAATTCTGTGTGTCCTGTTTTCCGATTCACCTCCGATAGGAAAATTGCATTAGCAGCCATAGCGGTACTACACTGTAATGCCTTGTTACGCGTTTACAAAGAAACTGAGAGCGCCCCTTTATTTCAGTTAAAGAGTTTAAATGTGCGTTACTTCCTTTTTAAGCGTTAAAAGCCTACACATAGAACTTTTTAATTCAAAGCCTGCAGTATTTGCTGTGTATAATTAAATTGTTCATACATATTTACCATGAAGGAAATGAAAATTAAGTTATGTTACTAATTTGAAGACGCTGAACTCGAAAATTAGCATGCAAGATTTTGATTGGTTAGCGAAATTAAAATAACATATTATATTACTTTTAGTTTCACAGGATAAATTATACATTCGTAGTCAAATCTAATTTTTGAGAATTAGAATTATGTTGGCATGCAATTATTGTAAACACGACAAAGTCCATTATTTTCAATTCATATACAGATCCCATTGTTTGGACGCGTGGCCTGCTTAATTGGGACATGCTTGGCACCGGGAAGCACTCTGTTTGCCGGTAGAGTCGGATATTCATGGCCCCTTAAATTCAAGTGCATAGATTTGTACAGCACACCAAACTTTTGGTCATAAAATTGCTTATAAGCTATAAGATTGGGTTTTACTTACTCCAGTATCCACTGGAAATAAAACGATTCTTTGTCCTTAATTTTAAAGTTTATTGTTATTCCAAGCCGAGGTTTGCGAAATTCCTGATTCCTGTGCAAGCTTTCTCAGAAATTTCTTTGGGTTTCGTTCTAACTTTTCTCCGATGTCATCGAGTTTTTCTTCTGTAAGAATATGATGCTATGATGTTTCACTTTTGGTTTCTTATCAAGAACAAATCCCGTGAGGCGCACGAACAGCAGGGAATCTGTCTATTAATCGACGTCTCACTTTTCTAAATGAGCTTTATCACATAAGAATCATACATAAAGATTCCGTGTACTGAAGTATACAGCTTTTTGGATTATAACAGCACTAACAAACTATAACACTGAATCACGTGGTCTCACAAAGTACAACTCCTGTACAGCACAAAGAGACAAACGGAGAAGCGGGAAAGTGGAGGTGGGAACAGAACCGGTTGTAAACAGGGCAGGCAATCCCCGTTAAGCTGGCCGTGCCTTCAAGTGAAGACTCTGTGTTTGGGCAATTGCGTTAATAGATAAAATTCTATGATTCTTAAGACTTTTAATTAGATATTGTTTGGCACTTTACCACCACGTAGAATGAAAAGTTTCAATATGCACTATTAACTCCAGAGTATGGCTCTGCATTCTTGAAATACTGTACTTTTATTTTGTGTTCAAGGCGAGAGAAATACACTAACTATATTGTATTGCCACTAAGTAATGGATAATAAGGCTATTATTAACGGCTATATTTAGAAAAATATAGGTGTTTTCCAGATTTGTTCTTTAGGACATGCAATGAAACAAAACAGACAAATTTTGTTTTATCTTCTTGCATCTTTTCGTGAGTTTTGTATGTTTAACCCATTTCGGTCCCCTCTTTGATACTTCAGCAAAAAATGTGAACTTTTTATTTCGTATTTAAAATAATTGGGAGGAAAATAAACGATTTTCACTCTTCTTTAGCATCTACATAAAATCCCATATCTCACTTTGTAGAGTAGAACAAGAACTATGAAATACTATATTTTTAATGTTGCAGACCCTGTAGTTTCCAAATTAATGTAGCAAAGTCTGCAGGAAAAAAAAATTTAAATTTTCTTATTGTTAGTAAATGGGGAATGTTGGAAAGTTCAACGACTGGGAGCAAGCAGATGGTAGGCTACCGGGAACCATGCATGACCCTGGCTCAGGGGCATTAATGGCGTAGGTGCAACGGGGTAGGACAGGGAGTTTTATCTTGAATCATCCGTGAATGCTTAAAAACCATTTGCTGTCAATGAATTGTTGCGCTGTTAGACAGTGGTAGTGAGTACCTCAAGAAACCCGCGGAGGCCGGTAGCTCTGATGCGAGCCAAGTGAAGCCCCTCTATTCGCCGTCTCTTATAATTGAGGGATGCTGATAGTCGGTTGCTGCTTAGTTGTTGAGCTGCTGAGTTTAAAATTTTGAGTTCTGCAAAGACGTCCTTGCAACTGGTGGCTATGATGTTGTTGGCGTCTGCGGAAAAAGGAACAATGGAAGAATTTGACAGCTGTGAAGGTCAACTTTGAAGAATTTGTCAAACTCAAACTTAAACCCGATCATTGAAGCCTTTGAAACTTCCGCTGAACTCCATTTAGGTGTGTTTACAAAATATGCCCTATTGGTTTCAGGATATGTTGAGCAGAGTTTCTCTATATATAAGGAGCTCTGAGCTCAAAGGGCCAGGGACTTATATCAGAAAACATAAATTACATGTGGTGCGAAATTTTGTGTAACAATTTGATTGAATGTATGTACATATAGCAAAACACGTAACTTAAAACGAGTGATGTTCCTTAGGCAACTTTGATGTGTATTTTGTGCGTTTTAAGAACATTTTTACAGCACACTTACTTATATTTCGGATATTTAAGAATACCTGAAAATTTCTAAATTCAGAAAAGTTTGAAAGTGTTATGAGCGATGAATTTTTGAAAGAATATTTACAATCTCTTAGAGAAGAGGTACTAAATATCTTAAGAGAGATTCAACTGAATATTCATCACCAAAGAGATGACTAGAGAAATTTACTGCAGTTAGCAATTATGTTCCTTATTGATTGCATTACAAATCATCGTGCGAGATGTATGACTAAGCTTAGGGGTATATTTTTCTTCACTCAGTTTCCTTCTGCAAGGAATCAAGCAATTTAACCTGTTTGCAGTGTCAGTGATTTACCACCAATATCAACTCCGCTTGTAGATATAGAATTCTTGAAAAAACTGGTGGATTGCAGAATAGTCAATGAAAGTGAATATAAAGTTGCTCTCAAACTTTCCAGCATTATTTATGATATTTATGTTAATGGATAAATATCTTTGAAATTTTCAATGGCGCAGTTGCATCTGAGATAAAATCTCAAATATAATTGAAACTTGAAACGACAAGATCAACCTAAACGTTCTGAAGTGAAGAAACAAACTAATTTCAGTAGATAACTGATTTTATTACATCCAATTCCAATGAATTGTTTAGGGCACAATATTTTTCAAAATTTTCTTCAAAATCATAGACATGCAAACGATGAACACATGAAAGCTAAAAGAACAGTACAGAGTTAATGATGCTGCAGAATGCATGCATTGTATCCCAAATTTAGTCCATGTGATACTGATGCCATCACCCATGATGAAAACAAAAACAATTTTTAATACAAATTGTGGAAGAGCAAAGACGTGGGTAGGGTTCCAGAGAGTAAAAATTTATTCTTGTGAAGTCCAAAGGAATGTAAATTGTAATGAAATTTGACATTTTTTCATTGTAAAGTCTGTTAAGCATATGTAAAACTTTGATATTCCCCATTTACCCGAATAATCTCAATGTCAATAATTGTGAACATTTAAATTTTTATGTCTCTTCGTAATCTCTAAATTTGCCTTTTGGGCTGTCTTGTGGACAACGTATATGCAAAATGGAATAATTTAAAGAGAAAATATCTTTGAATTTTGGTTCGCAACCTAATGTGTACCTTTAAATTTATTTTTCATCATATACCATGATAATTTTTTTAAGTACAGAGGTTTGTGAGACATGTTTTAAGCCGGGTTTGCGTTTTTTATTTCAAGTTATTCTTAAATATTACATTAATTATTAGATTCTAGTTATAAACAAGAAAAAATCATGCTAATTGCAAGGTACAATCTCAAATACTTTTCCCCTCCCCATTTCTGTCCACAGTCTTTTGGTTGCCCTTTTAAATCCCTTCACTTTTGATACACACAGTATAATCTCCAGTTTCTGCCATCAGGCATTCAGCATACAACTGCGATCAGAAACGCATATATTAAAACTGGGGGAAACAACTTTGAAGTCTTTATGGAGTCTTATAGGCGGGAAGGGGTGAAGTTACCGAGAAGACTTCGTGGCGGAAGTGGGGTAAACGGTGGGGGGATGGTTCGGAAATTAAATCATCGCAAAGTTGGCGTCTCTCGACGATGAAAACAGTTTTAACTTGTAGATTACAATTTGCCTGAATTTTGCTTCTCCCGACTTAGTGTACCATAAAGCGCGTGCGTTCGTTCATTTTGAATAAGTTGCACTTTCCAAAAAGTTGGTATCATAGAAAATGGCGGGAATAAAGGGGAGTTAAGGGTACTGCAATTAGAATATTCTAAAATTTGAAATTTTACTGAGATGGTATTTATGTGACACATAAGGTATATGTATACATTTCACGTGGATTAGAAAGGGATTTCAGTTCGTTTACAGGTGCTATAACACTTTCTTACAAAATAATTTCACAGTTGGAAGAATTAAATAGAATTACTTTTATTTATATCATTGTAATTCCCTGCTCTATAAAGTGTGGACAAAAATTGATCAAAACACAGAAGAAGCTCAGAATTAAAAAAGTTAACCATTTCATTGCAGGAAAAGTATTTTCTTTAAAGCAAATTATAGAAATGTTGATTAAAATTATTTAACAAACTTAAAGTGTCATTTGTATGAATAACACGAGAAATAATAATTAAACTTCATACTTTCAATGCTATTATGCAGTGCTTGAAACAATAGCAAATAAAAGGCTCTTAATGGAAGTATCCAAAATTGTATTTTAAAATATGGGTTACAGATTGGTCAGAAATATTTTGTAACAGCTGCAATCTTTGGTACAAATTCAGCATGCGATGCTGCAGTAATTGTGTTGCTGGTTTTTTCTTTTAATCAAAGCGCAAATTAACGGTTCGCATACAAATGTGAAAGAAAAAATTCAATTGTTTACGAAAGAGTGGCTATTTACCAACTTATAGCAAGAAGATATAAGGGAGATTTTCCGACTGGAAACAACCGGTTAGAGCTTATATGATAAAATATTGAATCTGGATTTTGAATGCTGTGTAGGAGTTGATATATCCTAAATGATATAAGGTACATATATGAAGTTTGTTTGTAACGTAGATTGCCTTCAGAGAGATGATACACCAAATTATAACGTCCCATGTCTATTGCTCAACAGCTAATTTTTTCCAGAATGGTGTAACAAATTGGAAAAAAATTCCCTCCGTGAATATTAAAAATACCATGTTTTTATTTTTGGGTAGTGGACTATTTTCTGAGTCATTATAATTGTGTTATAACAGTTTTCTTAATGTTTACAAGAACAATAGCAGATTTAATGATAATGCACTGAAATAGATTTTTCTTCTAGTTGGTGAGTTTTTTTTTTTTTTTTTGAGTAGTGTTTAACGCCCGTTTTTACTACTGAGGCACCACAGGCGGTGGACACTGATGATACATGAGATGAAATGATAAATTGGGAAAGGATTTTTTTTTTTTAAGGAAGGAAGCGCTCCAGGCCTAAGTTTAGGTATCTCCCCGGCATTTGCCAGTTATGAAGACTGAGGAAAACCTGGAAAAAACCCCAGTCAGGGAGGACGGTCCTGGCGGGATTCGAACCGCAGACCTCCCGCTCACGAGTCCGTGCCTTAACGACCTCGGCCACCCGTGGCGGTTCTAGTTGGTGAGAGCAAGAGTATATTTAGATACACTTTCCCTTAGTAATTTTAATTTCAAATCGATATGCATTTGTCTTTCCAAAATATGTTAAAATGTCTAAACTCTAGGCTATCAATGGTTATTAAATTATACATGAAATAAATGTTAACATACGCACTTAACTTTTATGTTAACTTTAACTGCTTTGCTAAAACTATCAAACATTATATAACTTCACATTTTTATTTTGTGGTTTGCTATGCATGACTTAAATTTTCATTCTGATTAATTCCTTTACTACCTATGAAAAATATGAAAAAACTGCAATTATACTTTCTGTAGCTTTCTACAGCTTGTGTTATTTGTATATATACTTGCAACTGAAACCCTGAAAATGATATAATAAGCAAGTTGGACAGCTTTTTTCGAGATCAGGTACAAAGGAAAGGTTTAAGTAGCAATTGTGTATCCAATTTCATATTAGAAATATTATTGCATTTTTAAATGTCTGGAAACTATTGCATTGCTTTTCCTTAAAAATTCTCATTTGTTCAATACTTATTAGCATTATTACACAGGATAATTCAAAAGCATGACACAAAAAAAAATGTCATCAGTACAGACAGAGAATAAATTGAAATGGCAAAACATTCACATTAAAAAAAAAAAAAACAGTCTACAGTACGCTGTGTACACAGAACCAATGGAACTGATAAAGCGCGGGTTTGCCTGTTAGGAACGTGATTCAGTACTGCACGACGCGATGTGTGAAGGAAATGACGGGGACATGGCAACTGCAATGGTACATATTTCAGTTTGTCATTGTACGAATGTCAGTGTCAAGTGTCATTTATGGGTATTTTCAATAATATTAGAATAAAAGACACACTGTCTCTCCTTTCAGTTTCGTTACTGTATTAATAATTAAATTAAAATGCATTTCCTCTCTATTCAGTTTTTTTTTTTTAGCTGAACTAATTCGTATTTTTAAAATTATTATGTGAAGAACATTTTTTACAATAATGCAGAAACAAGAGGGCTATTTTTATATACCTTTTCCTCAGAAACTATAGTCAATATATCATTGAAATTTAGTGTTTTATGGTTCTCGTTGAGGTATTATTGTGAAGGTAAGTTTTAATATGTAGCCGAGGAAAAAAGTTAACATTGAAAAAGTTATGCAAAAATAATAATTTGCTTCTATTCATATTAGATTCTCCCAACGTTGTCTATATCGCAGGTAGCTTAAATGGTCAGACCACCGGTTTTCATGTGGTTCGCAGATCTCCCGGGGGTCTGTGAGACCCTCCCAGAGGGTTCAAGAAACAGTTTTGCACAGTGTGATGCTTTGGTCACTAGGATGACAAACCGTATGGAACAAGTTGTACACAAAAGAATGCACATGATAGGAATTTAGTCTTATGACGAAGAAAGCATAAATAGGATGTAATGTTAAAAGCAAATCAGCGATATTTCAGCTAAATGAAGGCAAAAAGGTGGAGACAGTCTGAACTGGTAAAGTAGGGTTAAACTCTCTTAAACTACAGCAGAGATTGAAAAGGATCGCTATTCAGTCTAAAGTCAAAGACGGCGGCAATTTGAAAAGGAACCCCCGCACTTGCTTCCTTTCACGTCCCCTTCTTACGTCCCTAATAAGGTCTATACTTTCTTCGCCATTATGCGTAATGAGAATATGGTACGGTGGCGAGGACAGAGACGTGGAATTAGAAGCCCTAGTTCTAATCCAATTGAAATGAGAAGCTCCATGCCTCAACACTTAACTTGAGCACTACTCTCGTTTCCCTGCATCCTTTCATCTATGGCCAAGAGCCTGGCACAAATAAAAGTGGCTAATTATGTTAAAGCTCACGCTAATGCCATGATGTAGGGATTTGCCAGGCGGAGCATGCACAGCTGTTCTCCAATGCATGGCACGTTGAGTTTCTCGGCTCACATTTTGAAAGATACAATTCCATGGTACTTTCATTCGAATATGTATATACTTTTTACAATTTCCCTTAGTTTTATTTTAAAAATACAAAGTTTTATGAAAGTATTCTTAAAATGTTATTCCAGTTCATTTTATACTACAAAAGCATTAAGAAGACTTTTACGCATTATTTTTATTAAATAAATCGCATGTAAGGATAAAACCTAACACCTACAGGGGTGTCGGTCCTGGTGGTGTAGTGGTTATCATACTTGCCTTCTAAACCCAAGATCGCGGGTTTGAACCCGGCCAGGAGCGATGGATTTTTTCGGGTGTAAAAATCCTAAGTATGGCTTCCTTCGGAAGGGAAGTAAAGCCGTGGGTCCCGTGTCGTACATTTACGGCACATAAAGAACCTCAGGCCTAAAAAAAAGGCCTCTGAGCAAAATTTGTCGGCCTTTTCTCGCCCTGATTTGAATGGGATGCTCGAGATGTTAAAAAGCGTCTGTAAATAAATCAAATAAAAAAACCCCGCACATGTGATATACTTTCTATCAATGAGATGTAAAGAAATTATGAATTCGACCAATTACAGCTGTATGTATGAGGCAATCATTTTACCGCCTGGACATGTAGCTTTCTCAGTGCAGCTAAGTTTATTTTCTCGCAAATCCGTGACCAAGAATAGATTAGTCGCAACAATTCATACAATAAATGGCGAAAAAAGAAAAATAACTAATCACATCAGCCGATCGACTCTCCAATCACATATGACACAAACTGCAGTCCAAAATTTACGACACTCACCGATGCATCTTCTCATAAACCGTAACTACGGATCACTAAAGGGCATCATTAGGCAATTCTAAACTAATTGTGATATTTTGCTTTCCATAAAATTAGTAATAAAAATACAATTTCATCGTTCATCACATTTTATTGTTAAAAATGCAGGCAGATACGTTAATATAGTTCCTGTATACTTCTGAACATGATGCAACGAGAGACGTTGAAATTTAAAGTATAGTTTCAATAATAAAAGGGTAGAATTTGATTAGCGAAGCTCAGAACATCAAGCGATATTTACAGGGATTATTTCAGAAATAAAATTCTAAAAAAACAATACATTCATAAAATTCGCTCATAAAATATTAATAATTGTTAATGAAATTTAAACGGACTTTTATAAAATACTTACCCATTAAAATGTGTTCACAAGAACAGTAATATTTGCTATTAGTAGTTTCGTATATATGTACATATAAAATAGCAGGTAAAACTGACATCTCATACACTATATATAGACGTAACTAGCAAGATTTTAAACTGTTTGGCTGGATACACCTTAAATAAGTGAACAGTAAATGTGTAATTGTTAAACATAAATTATATTGTTCAAGTCTTCCATTTAAATAAATGGTGTTATAGGAATACTTTTTCAGACTCTTAAATTTATGACACGTTTTTTCAGTTGGCATTAGTGATGAATTCGAATTGTAGTAATCCATCACAATAATTTTAATACAAAACATTAATTTACAATACTAAACGAAAATGTTTTAGGCATATTCGTATGATTACTCATACATATAGCTTTCAGGTCTGTGCTCCAAGGTAAACGAAGATAGCACAATTTATTTCATACGTTAGAATTAGCGCCCTCATTTCGGCCTTGCACGCCGATAGACTCTCAAGTCACAATAGTAGTAGTAGTAGTAGTAGTAGTAGTAGTAGTAGTAGTAGTAGTAGTAGTAGTACTATTAGTAGTAGTAGTAGTAGCAGCAGTAGTAGTGGTAGTAGTGGTAGTAGTAGTAGTAGTGGTAGTAGTAATAGTAGTAGTTGT
>CM060846.1:37157500-37262500 GCA_030762175.1 Metallyticus violacea
ATTTATTTTTCATAATGTGCGAACGAGTAAATGATCTGGTCCGCATACCTTTCCACTACCATAATGCTTAATGAATCAACTATGATGTGAGATTAGCACCAATAACTTCATCAATACTGTCAACAGTCCGTCGGGCTGATTATTTCTTTAGCGCCGGAGATGTTTGCTGATAACCTTTCTTTGCTGAAGGCAAACCGTGAGGGGCGAAGTCTCTCCTGTCGTGATAAGTGCCACTAATTTGTTCAATAATAGTATTCTCATTATTAATTTTATTTCGTAATGAGTAGTATGGTCAATTTTGGTACACGTTAAATGTTTGTCTATCAAAGAACCTTCACTTTGAATGTGCGTTGAAAATATTTCAACCTACAAATTACAGGACCGAGCAAGGTGACTCAGAAGGTAAACTTTTGGGAAATGCCGAGTTCAAGTACCTTGAGGCAGACTACCCTGACCTTGAATTATTTTCGTGGTTTTCTCTGGTCGCTTCCATCTTTCCTTTCCACGAATTATCCGCTCTTTCAATGCGCGCCACTTCATTCTGTGGTTCTGTTGCAATATCATAAGTTCTAGGAGAGGTTATCTGATACTGATTCGGCACGAAGATGACTTGCTCTTTGAAAAAGCTTCTGCCCCGGCGCCTTGTACGGAGGATGCCCTTCTGAGGTTCCAACTTTTTCTACCGCATACTGGAGGTGTTAGGGACCACATCTATATCCGTTCCTCATCACCAATGGATTCTAGCCACCTGGTTTCTCCCTTACATCATTACATCCTCCTAGAGGTGTACCCATTAGGCTGTCCAGCACTTAAAACAAAGCTGGAATATCAAAATGTTCTCCTCCGTCACTACCGTACAATCCAATCTACACCTGCAGGCTTGTTTATCGCGTTTGGACTCTGCCTTACTCTGTCCATTTGTACAGTTCCTTATTACAATACTTGTCCCTTCCCTGTAGCGTATGGTACTCGTCAACTTGAGTAAAAGCAATACGTCTTGCAGAAATGAGCAACAGAAAACGTTGTTGGAACTTCCAACTAAAATAACCAATAACAAAAATGAGACGTTTTTGTACATCGTGAAAGTGTAAATATATCATTAAAACTTTACTATTAATACATTTTATAAACCAAAACATTAAATGTTATTATCTAAATAAACCCAAATTTTGTGTACTAAAATTACTCATATGCAAGTCAACACATTTTGATAGCAGTGCAGTTGGTCGAGGAAGTGCGCTCTCTGTATGAATTCCTTAAAAGATCTATTTTCCATCTCTCAAGAGAATATCAGGTGATATCAACGTTTTACGCAACTTATTGTAAATTTTGATTGACTAGCGGAAACGTCCGAAAAGGAAGACTTGTTCCGGCCTTTTCTACATTTTAACAAGTATGTCCCTATTGCATGTCTCTGTATGAAACGTCTTTTATCTGTTTTTATTCCAGTTTGGCCTAGCTTACAAAACATTTTGTGATTGTAATTCATTTGCTCACTCGAATGAGGCCTAGGTACATACATTTACACAATAAAAGCTTCCTTAGAGACTGGAACAACTTGCTAACAGTAATTAATAGCAAAAGCGCAGCAATAACTGTAATAACACAAAAACCTGAGTTGTACTTATCTCTTAACCGCAAACTAATCCATAATAACACAAAGACATAAATAACGCATGCAACTTACTGCCCGCGTGCATCCATCAGCGCGGTAAGTTTTTGTTATTAAGACAGGCGATTAAATGACCTTGTCAAAGGGCACGCTGCGCTCAGCTGCGAACGAAGAACAAAACTAACTTTCCCTGACAGGAAACCAGCTAAGGATTAACGGTTATACATCCTGTACTTATGTTTTACATAGACTGTCATTTCCAGCTTTATTCTAACAGACTTTCGTCATATCCAGTGATGGGACATCATAACTGTTTGAAACAATCGCTCGGGAACAAAATCATTAGCGGCAGTTTCCTTCAGACGCCTTTAGAGGCTGATACTATTACGAAGTTCGACTCAGTGCGCAAGTTTATGAGCAGGCGGTACTTAAGCACCCTTCCCTATTAGCCATGCATTATTGACAAGATCTGAAGTAACCCGTTTACTGCCTTGATCAAGTGGCTACTAAGACAACACGCCCTTACCGCCATGCGACTAACGAAGGGAAGGAATTCGGCTCATGCTGTAAAGTGATTGCCTGCTACCAAATGTAGAAGATCCGGTCTACTGTTTTGTACTTTTATCTGCAACTGTTGATCAGAATGCTAGGTAACAGTTAACTATATAAAGAAGGATTTATCGTTGATTTACCAAACGTCTTTTAAAAGCACTAGCAATGAACCTAAAAAGAAAATTTCTTCAAAACTAAGTTCAGTATTCGAGAACCATTTGAATAGTTCTCGGTTTTACAGATATATTGGAGCAGCAGTTCCAAAGCAGTAAAAAACCTTCCATCTTCCATGGGAACATTTCTGCAAAATACATGAATTGGTCAACAATCACAGTAGCTATTGCTGTTTGTTGTAGTGCAGATGTGCGTAAATGGACGTTTTTAAATACTTGGTAAAGAAGAACATGCATGCAACAGAAAATCTTACCGATATGACATTCTAGGGGAATTTATGCCACAATTTTTAACCGTTTCCAAGTGTACCACGGGGTTTAAACGTGGCCGTGAAAGCTTGAAAGATGACCCTCGCAGCGGACGGTCAAAATCCGTCACGGCATTAGACATTATAAGGTGCACAAAGTGGTTCTGGAAAATCGCGATCATAGGTGTCCGAAAAAACTGTGGTTCGGTTAGATTAGGTTACGCAAACAGATGCCCTTCTGTGTACTAATGATGAACATTGTTATCAATAATAACTTTTAACTTGTTATCTTAGACATAGAGGAATTTTTTGGTGTAATTTTTAATTTTAATAAAAAAGAATAAATTAAATAAGAAAATATATCTCTTCATTTATGAAATCATAAGCATTAAAATGTGGAGGGTTCCGCAAATATGTGTTCCATGGTTTTTAGATAGCAGAAGACACGGCTATTGACATCTTTTTAATAGCCACAGAACTATCTGCATTTTAATGGCAATCTTAAGTAATATTACTGGCTAGTGTTTAAAATGAACTGTAAGACAACAACTCTGTTGAATAGAGGTGGGTGTCAGGTCACAGAGGAGTAACAGGGAATAAAGCAGCGGATAAACTGGTAAAGAAAGGAGCATCTAGCCTTTTAATAGGGCCGAAACCAGCCGGTGGAGTTAGTAGGTCCACAGTAAGGACAACAATTAAATTATGGGCCAGAGAAAAACATAAAATACGATGGTCCAATTACCCAGGACAAGCCCTTGGGAAAAGTCTTGTCAGTGGGCTAATCCCACACTCACCAGAACGCTCCAGATGTTGGGAAGGAAAACGCTAAGGAGAGTAGTGAGATTAATTACTGGACATGGTCAATTTAGGAAATATCCTCAGAAAATGGAACTCTTCCAGGGAGAGCCCATATGTAGACTTTGTGACCAATCTCACGAGAATGCGAATCACTTACTCCTTGAATGTGAAGCCCTGGTGAGAAGATATAAACTCTTCGGTCCACAACCATATCTCAATGTGGGTGATCCCCTTATGGGAAATTAGGTTCCGGATCTCATCAAGAACACAGAATTTGGAAGACTATAAGGGACTTGGGGGTGGCACAAAAAGCCTATGACTGAAGTGCGGGAGTTGTTTAAAACTCTAATACCTCCTCAGATACTACCACCACCAAGTCGGTCCTGGTGGTGCAGTGGTTACCATACTTGCCTCCTATACCCAAGATCGCGGGTTCGAACCCGGCCAGGACCGATGGATTTTTTCGGGGCGTAAAAATCCTAAGTATGGCTTCCTTCGGAAGGGAAGTAAAGCGCGTGGGTCCCGTGTCGTACATTTACGGCACGAAAAAGAATCTCAAGCCTGAAAGAGAGGCCTTTGAGAAAAATTAGTCGGCCGTTTCAGGCCCTGAGTTGAATGGGACGCTGATGACTTGAGATGTTAAAGAGCGTCCATAAATAAATCAATAACATAACACACATACCACTAACACTACTACTACTACAACTACTACTACTACTACTACTACTACTACTACTACTACTACTATGTGTCTGAAATTGGTGAAGTATCTCAAAGAACAACGTATTTTAATTTTTTTGGTAGTTGTAACCCACTTTTTAACTAATGAGGCATCAGAGGAGGTGACACATGAAATGAAAGGATAAACTGGGGAATGATTTTTTATTAAAGGAAGGAAGCGTTCCTGGCCCAAGTTTAGTTACCTTCCCAGCATTTACATTTTGAGTACTGAGGAAAACCCGTAAAAGTCTTCATTCAGGAAGGACGGTCCTGGTGGGAACCGAACCCCAGACCTCCCGCTCACGACTCCGAGCCTTAACTACCACAGTCACCAATGGTGGTATTTCATTTCAAATTTTGGGGGAAAAATTAAAAAAAAATATTGGCAAGAGGTGCCGCGACTGCTGACTCAGGATCAAAAGTGAGAGTTCAAATCTCTCAGCAAAGCTTAGCCCATTTTCAGAAAGATCCCGCTGACTTTATGTATTATTTGTTTGTGATGAACAGTGAAACAAATCAGCAGTCTAAACAGTGGAAACATCACGATTCTCCACCACCAAAGAAGGCCAAGTGTGTGAAATCGGCCGGGAAGATCATAACGTCGGTTTTCTGGGAGGCCAAGAGTGTGCTGCTAATCGATTTTCATCCCACATCTATCACTGGAGCGTTATGCTAACCTTTTTGGACCTATTGAGGATAAAATTACGTCAGAAAAGACCGGGTTTCAGTCATCTTGTATCAAGACAATGCCTGCCCTCACACGTATCTCTGCAATTGGAGAAAATCAATGAATTGGGGTACGACTTGCTCTCACAACCGCCTTATTCCTCTGACTTGGTTCCATCAAACTTCCATCTTTTCCCTAACTGAGAAAATTCCTTGGTGGAAGGAAATTTTCATCTGATGAAGAGCTTGAATCATCAGTGAGGCGATTTTGCAGGCCTGGAGAAATCTGACTTTCGTGATGGGATAAAGGCTTTGTAGCCTTGCTCACTAAGTGCGTTAGTGTCAAGGAGAGATTACGTTGAAAAATAAGAGCAATTTCAAAAGTTCTGCCGTCATTTCAAATGACCCACCTATTATTAAAATGCTGAGGTTAATATGAAAGCTGATAAGCAATTAAAGCTTATGCTTTTATTTTCCAAGGCAAATGAATTGTGTAAAACATAATTATAATTCAGGCCTATTTGAAGATAATTGCTGAAAGTTTTGAACTCTTCATTGCACTACTTTAAATCCCACATTTACTCAAAGAAATATGTAGTATAATTTATTTAAAATTTTGTGCTATACAAATTGTTTAGTTGTCAACATATGTACAAACTTGCAGTTCTCCAGTTATGGTATATTAATGAACTCAAATTCATATATGTGCGGCACATTCCTCATAAGATGTTCTAAGAGCTTAATCAAAAGCTCTATACAATTTAGAGGGGCTTTCTTCCTGATAAGAGCGTATTTTTCCTGGGTACAGTTTTCAGAACCATGCGTTTTTAATAATTGCTACTATATAGTTTGAAAGAATACGAAATTCTATACTGACAATAAAAGTAGATTAACTTTGCTCTCCACAATTCAATATTTAGGAAAATGCATACGATTGCTCTTGATCATATTTTCCTATTTCCCCTTGCGGGAGAGAAAGAACGCCAGAAAGAATGATGAAAGTAGAGGAATGAAAGGGGGCAAAAGCCCGTCGCATTTCGTCTTATACCTCCCCTTCTTATTTTTATGTAATTTTCTCTTGTTGAGCCCCTTCACCGCCGTTAATAGCCCTCCCTGCAAAGAACGCTCCCTAAAACCCAGTAATTCACTTTTTCCCTACATTTCTTGTTATTTCCTACTCATCTCTGGCTCCCTCTTTTTATTTTAAGTCTTCCTTTTCTTTATTCATGTCTTGGCATATCTTAGAAACGTCCCGTCTGCTCTACCGTTCATTTAGCTACTTTTTTATTTTTATTTATGCATATTTTTTATTGCTGGCACTTGATATCTTAATTTTGTCACCTATATTCTACGGAAGGTTGATAATTACATATTTGTACACTTATGTTTATGGGACCTGTTCAGTGCTCCTCAGAGTAATAAAAATTTACGTATACTATTCTTAACATGACAAGTAATGAGTACATATTAAATTACTGAAATCTGAATGAGTTATGGGTGGCGGGAAGAATAAGTTTGATTATTTGCGATGCAGCTCACAACTCAGTAACTGTTCTAGTCGATCTAGAGGGATGATGCTGGTTTTTGGGACCTCGTCGTGCCGGGTTGAGTGAGGGGAATCAAAGGTAATGTGTTGACCAGAGAGAAAACCTTGTTATCTGCCAGTTGACGTCGTTTATTCAACAAAGAGAGCATGCTATGGCGTTTCTGTTCGTATCGCAGTAATGAGACGTTTGGCAGACACGGGAGCTATAATGCTTGACTAACAGTTTGTTTTCTGACTGCTGAGGAGACGCGCCGAGCAGAAGTGAAGCTCAAACTTTGATGTTCGAATGCGTTCTTTGACTTCCGTATGCTAAATACTGAATCTTGAAAGACCCCAAAAAGGGCGATTTCACGTCCTTAAATACTCAATAAGACTCGCTTGACCACATGATACAGGGACGCTCTATTTTCCCGCCACTATGGATGTAGACATCCTTATAGGCTATCGGCGACTTCATGCAACTCTCATATTATTGGCTAGTCATATTATCTGAACGTAACCACTTGACGATTCGTCCAGCGTTTCATTTCAATTTCTGCCGTACGTTGTAGTTCAACGTCCTTAACGGTAGCATACGTACTAACAGCGTGCCTCTTTGTCAACATACCTACCCGGGGGCGAGCAACCCTCCTTCCAATGAACATAAAAAGAATTTACTCCATTGTCTGCCAAAACGGCCCCTCTGCTGTCCGATCAAGAATCCCTGGTTTCAGTATATTTTTATACTTAGAACCCTTCACTTAGAACTAGCTGAATTAAAATGTTACATATATTCTAATCAACTTCTCACAATCGACGGAGTACCCAAAATGGTCTCAAATCTAAACATAGAAACACCTAATTTCTAACATTTAATATAATGCCTGAGGTGAAAATTAAAACAATATGGCAGAAGTGCTTCCTCGCTGATGAACGCTATTTTGCTCAAATAATGATAGATGTGTTATGAAGCTAATAGTGTCAGTAAAAATGAAATTAAAAATGACGGAAGAAACAATCAAGCGACTTTATATACCGTCCTCCAATATAAATCTCAGAACGAAGTGTATCTTCCCCACTTGCAACATAGTTGTTATGTGCGGGATGAACTAAACCCTTTACAAATAATCCAGTTTTACATTACACCTACTCTACGGGAAAGTATGTTTTTTCGTCATACCTTGTCTGGGCTCGAACTTTCAAATACATTTCATTTTATCTAGCTGCAATCAACTCCCCCACTACTACAAATGTCCATTTTGTAATAATCATTTTGAGTCATATTTGTGACAAGTTTACCATGGTAATTGAAGAGTATAGCAACATTACCTGTATCGCAAAGGTAAACTTAAACGCTCATATAACAGCCAATCACATTCATACAGTAAGCTGTGGGTTGAATTATAGCATTAGCTCTTACTGCAGTAAAATGCTCAGGTAGCCTGTTCGTAACTTCCCCACAATGCAAGCCAAAAATGCGAGAGCTACACAATAAAAAGTGAGATTATTTTTGCTCATAAAGTACTCTAGGTAGGGTCATGCTAGTATGGTCTCATTCGAAGTAGTCCCTATTGAGTTGTATATTAGTGCAACGTGTCAGCCTGTCCTGGAAGACGTGCTGGAAACCGATATTTGACATCGACTTGCGAACCGTATGCGCTTTCTTCAAGAGAGTCGTTGATAATCCAAAACGCCGACCCCGCAGCTCGTTTTTCAGACAAAAGAACAAAAAATTCACGTTATCTGGCCACTAGGTTTGGGCTGTTTTTTCTGGTTGAATGTTGAGCAACACTCTCTCAAAACAGTCTTGTAACACTCCATTAACTGTTGTTTGCGGAGGAACTACATGTTGATAACCATTCCACAATAGTTGAAGAACGAAATACCAATACCTTTCCTGCCAACCAAATAACCTTCTTTGGTGTTTGAGAATCAGGTGATTCTCAGACTGACCTCGCCTGTTGGCTTTCAGAATCGTAATGGTGAAACCAAAACTCATCATCTGTAATGATCGAATTCAGGCATGCCTTGCCAAAATGCGTTACCTGCCGCTGAAACTCCCGACACATGTCCCCTTCACCATCTTCTGTTCAGGTGTCACCAATCTCGGCACCCATTTGGCACACTCGTGTCTCATGTGTAAGCTACGTACACAATGTCCAACGCACTTCTATGGGAAATCTTTAACCTATCTGTCAGTATATCCACTGCTACTCATTGATATTCCGGAACAATGAGGCAGACTGTGTTAATCATGGTCTTGTTCACTGCAGTGGTTGAAGCACCTGAACCGCCCTGCTTTGTTGTTGAAACACGGTACCTTTTAAACTCTTTGAGTCATCGAAGTGCAGTTGATTGCGGCAGAACAACGTCGTCATATGCCTGCAGTAACATCGTGTAGGCTTCCATATCGAATTTTGCAGGTGGAAACAAAATGTCAGAGTACTACACTGCTCGTTGCATAAGGACTCCATTTTACGCAGCCGACTTTCATACACTCGCTCTATGCAGGCATCCTGTACTAAGACGCATGCACATAATCGTTTCTAATTGTTTCCACCAATCAGGCGAAATCTGTTCTTCTCAAGAAAAATTGTTTCACCACCCTATCTCCAATATGTGTTGAAAAAAAATACAAACAAAAGAGTTCTCGATTTTTATTGACAAGTCATATTCCAGATCACTAACTGAGCTGGACAATACAGCTGGTGAGAACTATAACTTTCCCACTATTTCAAAGTTAAAGTAAATGTCAGCATTCTGAAATGAAAAGATTCTGATCTACAGGAGTTCAAGATATAGTTTAACGTCATGCCTCAAGACTTTTAACAATAGTTTATTAATATATTTATATTTTTTTCATGTGCCGATATTTGTGTTGTGGGGTTTATACGTCCTCACACATTAGCTTATATTTTCTTATTTCTTTCCGCATTTAAGATTGACTAAGTCTGGCTACTATTAAAGCTTTTGAAACTACCAGGTCTCTGTGTCTCTGTTGATGTCAATTATTATTGTATTCTTCGTTTCCTCACATTTCTTAAACCATTTTCCAGTTTTACTTTTAATGTCCAATCTGTTAGCTATAATAATTGGATTGGATCGCATTGTTTTGGAGGACATTTCGGTCCTTCAGCCTTACTCGAGAGCTGACCGTTTGTGTCTAATCCCTCATTGTGGGCATTTCCGGAAGGAATGAATAAGCAGAAGAAAACACCAGGCAGCCAGAATTCTTCTCCAGTGAAGAATGGATAGAATGGATCTGTAACATTGTTTCCATATAAAACATTCTTCCAAGGAGGTTTATTCCCTCATAAGGGCAATTCTGTACTACACGCCAGGACAGAAACTTTTCCAAAGCGCAAGCCACCGTCACAACGCACGAGCATACCTCATTCGTTTTGACGCTGTAATATAACCAACGTAGAGAAATGCCATGAAATGGTAAAGATCCATTTACCTAAGCGACCAAGGGGTTTCACGAAATAACTTAGATCAGAGTCGACGCCCCAAGGGATTTCCCAAATGTCATTTCCAATCGTTTCCGCCTGAGCCACCCAAATTGATTAGTTACGATAATAAGCAGTTTAAAATTAAAGATATTAATTTGTTTAGAGGACTTATTACTCAAAACAAACTTGTATCTTAAGGTGTGAAATATTTGAAATGTAATGATTATTGCTTTACTTATGAGATATAAAAATATACATTTTGATTACTTTCTAAATTTCAAATGAATCAAAAGAAACACAAGGGAACCGTTTAGAACTCACCTAATCTTAAAGCATCCTTTAACTATAAACTTCTACTGGTCAGTGCTTAAAATGTGTAGAAAAGTAACACGAGGAGACAGAAGATGGGGTGATATATATTAAAACAATATATAATAAATTAATTTTGAAAAAAACAATCACCAGGAAACATAACTCTTGGAACTAGTATGGAGGGAAAATATTGTAATTTTAATAAATAAAACGATAAAAAATATATTAAAAGAACAATGTTTAAAGAAATAACTGAATCGTTTTTCTTCCAAAAATAGGAGGAAGATATTAACAAATTTCGAAAGTATGACAAACTCATTTAAAATTATCTGTCAAAGATATATAAAACAAATTGTTGAGCAACACACAAAACTTTCACAGACAGACCAGTTTTACAGGTGGGATTCAACCAGAGAGGCAAAATCAAAAGTAATTAGATTAACTTAATCGATTTTGAGAAAACTTTCGACAGTATACATAAACTTCAATGATAGAGGCAAGTGTGGATCCTCAGTTATAAATGTTATAACGATCAATATATACTAAACATCTGTCACTTAAAACAGAAACCAGTCTAAAAAACTGGTTCAAGAATGCTCAATGTGCCCAGTATTACTCAAAATGTTTATAGATATGGCACTGTAACGTTTAATGATTAATTTACTGTAAACATATTTATTTTGGTACACTGGACAAGGTACTGTCCCCCCATCTTGGCAATATTAATTTAATGAATTTCATTACTTACTAATCTTGGGACATAAATGTATGAATGAAGTTTATAAGGGTTGTTTTTAGTTCTTTATTCTTAATAACACCAATTATTATTTACACGAATTTAGTACATTGTAAACAGAAACAACATTATTTTACACACTTTTGTTGTTAAATTTTGACATGATTCTTTTTGCAATTAGTATGTCTTAAGAACAGGATATGTTCATATTTCTGTTCTTATGAATGTTTTATTTCATTGGTTTAAAGTAACTAAGAAAAAAATATAACGTTGTGAGAAACTCTGAAGTACATTAAAATAAATTTTTCACTTGTCAGTTTGGTTAGACATTCTTGTTGCATATTCCATTCACGACAAAAGAATAACGAACACTGACAGCAGTATTAGCAGGAAGCTTGAAACTTTTGTACAACAAAGACTTAACTCAGAAATGAGTGTCTGTTCCTTCAGATAAACACTCAATTTTTGAGTTTAAATATAGTTTCAAAGCATTTCCAACTACATTTCCTTATTCCGCAAATGTTAAGCTTTAATAATAAACCGAAACTAGACACTTTTCTTGTTTTAAAGGTATTAATATAGTTCAGCTGTCTAACACATATAATGATTTGGGCTTTATAAAATAATTTGATGAAAAAAAAAATAGAAATATACTTTGCAATATAACTACTAGAGAAAACATCGATGTATTGTAAAGTATTTAGATATATATTTATAACCGCCACGGGTGGCCGAGGTCGTTAAGGCACGGACCTGTGAGCGGGAGGTCTGGAGTTAGAATCGCGCCAGGACCGTCCTCCCTGACTGGGATTTTTCCAGGTTTTCCTCAGTCTTCATAACTGGCAAATGCCGGGGAGGGGAGGTACCTAAACCTAAGTTGGACCTGGAACGCTTCCTTCATTAAAAAAAATTCTTTCCCAATATATCATTTCATCTCATGTATCATCAGTGTCCACCGCCTGTGGTGCCTCAGTAGTAAAAATGGGCCTAAACACTACTCAGTATATATAAAGGCATAAACGTATGTGGAGATAATGGAAAGTCAAAGTAAAATAACATAAATTTTGGAATGAGAAAAGAGTGTTCTACATTCTATTTCCTTTATTCATAAACAGCACACTTTGGTTAATGTGTTAGATACATCAACAGTTTGAGTTCTCTTTCCATTTGGTAGATTGTAATAAACTAGAATCTGCATTGTGTGTGTGTGTTAAGCATATAAATTTAGAATTCTTTCTTCGCAATCAGTATTCTGGTCTAAAAACACTTCAAAGGGCGAGCATCACAAACGGCTATTTTGCTTTACGGAACGCGAATCTGAGGCTCCAGGACGTTTTCCGCTTTGTTCAACTTCTACTAGCGGTGGAGAGATAACGCAAAGCGTAGTAACCAAGAATGTCTTCTGCGGTAGTCTGTTACAGAGAAAGCGTTTATTTCAGAAAGGGGGGCGTTGTTTCTGATGATGGAACAGCAAAGCATGGGCATGTAAATGACAACTCTTGAGGGAGAGCATTAGCAATGTGTCCAGTGAACCAAAAACGCCATATTTATATCCGACTGTGTGAGAACATGTTATGAAAGTATTTCGACCCAGCTCCAGAGCTGATTAGAAGTAGCATATTGTTTTTATTACAATTGAAATTCTTCTATCTCTTTTGATCAATGATAAATGCCAGGATAGAGATACTGTAGAAATAATCCTTAAAACTCGCATGTATTCTGTAATTGTCTTCTTTAGTTACTTCTAGGAGCGGGCCAAAGTTATTTGAAAGCTACAGCTTTGAGGTGACTGTACGACATGCATGTAACAAACTGGAAGTAGGGCCAGATGACTCCGTGTGTAAGAAGTGTGTATGTATTGGATGTTGATAATCCAGCAAGAATAGGAATGAAGTTTAAAATGCTTGGGAATATTTGAGGAACTTTTTTCTCTGACTTTCGTACCTACAAGTTGTTTCAGAGGATGGGAAATTAAAGTTCAGAATTAAGAAACACTACAGTTAATTATTTAGGTGTAATCGGAAAAGGAATATCGACGGGAGAGCTAGCATTTAATAGTCCGTAGTTTTCAGAAGAAAAGAAAACAACTTACTGGTTATTAAGTGTGATAGAAAAATATTAAATTATTTTAATTACAAATCCTAGTTATGTTCACTTAGCACCAGTTCAGAAAACCTTGTTATGTCCTTAGTAGATATATTTAAATATTCCATATTTTCATCTTCCTCGTTTTCAACTCTGCTATCCAATTCTTCTACCGGGTGTTAACGGAATACACAGACTGAAGAGAGATCTTAGAAAAGCAAACGTAAGATAGGGAATGTATGATTCATGAAGAAAACTAACTCAATAAAATGTTGATAAGTCAATGTTAAAGCAAAATGGGGTAAAAATGTTGCCTTAGAATGTTTACAAGCGTGCTTTGCGAGCGAGTAAATCCTGATTTTCAATGGCTAATCGTCAGCGTTTTCAAGTTTTAGTGCTATGAAAATTTGGAACCAATCATATGACAGTACGGCACTAAACAACGGTTAACTGACTTGTCGTGTTATACAGTTTAATGTAGAGAGAGCTATCGTGATTTGCAGATCGTAGGTTAGGGTGCTGCGCAATAGATATTTTATTTTTACTTTATGATGAGGCATGCTCTGATATAGGATGTAAGGGTGAAAGCAGCAGTCAAAGAGACTTAAATTTGCCTACAATTATTTAGTTAATGTGTGGTATCATTGCGAATGGAAACTTTATTAGTCAACCCGTACTAGTCTTATAATATCTTAATGCCATAACTTTGTAAACTGAACGTCAGACCATAGATACTAATTAAAATTTTCTTGTCTTAGACTTTTCTGCAGTCTATGAAATTGTTAATTCATTAACACTCTGTATAGCCTGTGTGTATTTTCATTTGCTGTACTTCCGCTCCTGAGAACTCAGGTCTGAAATGATAGCAGATGGCCAGACATTACTTCAACATTACACGATTTTAAAAAGTAACTAAGTTTTCTATAAGTAATTGTAAACATTAATTTTTTTGCTATAACATGACTTACAGGCCATAGAGCTTCATTATTAATTAGTGACATATAAATGTCACATTGTTCAACAATATTCGCACGATATTTGGATTGTTGTGTATTTCCGCATTACTAACTTTCAAAACTCATTATGCTACATGCGCCGGTCCTGGTGGGGTTTTTTGAGTAGTGTTTAATGCCCGTTTTTACTATTGATGCACCACAGGCGGTGGACACTGGTGATACATAAATTGGGAAAGAATTTTTTTTTAAGGAAAGAAACGTTCCAGGTCTAAGTTTAGGGTACCTCCCCGGCATTTGCCAGTTATGAGGACTGAGGAAAACCTGGAAAAAACCCCATTCAGGGAGGACGGTCCTGGTGGGATTCGAACCCCAGACCCCCCGCTCACGAGTTCGCGCCTTAACGACCTCGGCCACCGGAGTGGGGCTGGTGGTTTAGTGGTAGCTGTACTTGTCTCCGTAGGCTCAAGGTCGCGAGTTTAAACCCGGCCAGATTCCATGTATTCTGACCGGGTAAAAATTGTAAGTATGGCTTCCTTCTTTTATGTGCGTAGATTTAAGTCACATAAAAGAAGCTTCTGAGCAAAATTTACGAACATCAAGCCTGAAAGAAAAAGCCCCTGAGCAAAATTTAACGGCCATTACGCCCTTAATTGAATGGTACGCAAATAAACCAAAATATTAAACAGTGTCCTTAAATTAAAAAATGTCCTCTCTAAATTGTGATTTATTCCTTTTTTCTTTCGCAGCATTTTTTTTTCAGATACTCTTTTTATTTTCTGTCAAGTAGTTTCATATTTGTATGTACACGCATTTTCACATACATTTGGCTATAATCGAGGCATTACAACAGGAAAACATGGCGTCACCTATGGAGAAAGATGTACAGGTACCAACTCTGTTATACACGGACGTCATGACAATTGTTCCTACTAGAAAAACGATATACAGCGTGGATTAAACAGACTACAGGACTACTGTGATACTTGGTTACTTAGGGTGAATACAAATTAGACAAAGATTATGGCCTTTAAGAACCCGATCTATTTATAGCAAAGCGGAGGCATTGACATATGCAAGACAGACACTAGAAAACGTGAAGAATTTCGTTTACCTTGGACTAACTTTCTCAATGAATGCAAGATGGGCGAAACACATTGATGAGGCGAAACTTGAAGCGAGTACAAAAGCCGCAGAAACTTCCCGTATACGAGCAGAATTCAGATGTGTTCCGGTAGAGCTGTTAGAGGCAGTATATGGGGCAGTAGTACTACCTACAATGACTTATGGGGCAGAAATTTGAGGTTGGAAACAAACAGAGAACTTGGATCGGGATTTCTGAAAGGTTTTTAGGAGTGGGGAGGGGTCAGAAAATTGCGGAATCCTTAGGAAATTTGGTGCCTATGGCGAGAGTATAGAAAGCAGAATCCGAGCAATGAAGTACTGGCTTCAAATTGTTCACGGAGATCAGACAATAATCAGGGTTGCCTGTTACCGGGAGCAGCTGAGAATGGGGGGGGGGATAAAACGTGGGATTCAAAATGAAGGGGTCTGCAAAATATAGGAATGGTAAAAATTTGGATCGCAGAGCGGGAAAACAAGAGAGTGCAGTTAGAGAAAAATTAAGAAACGCTTGAGGGACATTAATAGGCAGCAGGCTCTTTCGGAGTGTGCAGAAAAATTTCGGTGGAGATACAATCAGAGCTGAAAATTGGGTGAGGGATAGAGCGTTACATCCAAACAGGGGCCAAACTGAACAATCAGAGGCTCGCCTGGTTTAGGGTAGGCGCGTCGCGGATGGCCAAAATAACAGACAGAGAGGGTACGAAAATCTGTCCAATATGGGTGGAGAGAGAGAATCATGGGAGCATATTACGGTATACTGCAAGGGGACGGAAAAATGGAGGAAGAAATATCCACCGGCCCCTTTTGTTAACGGGAAGAGAGGGAGGTGGCTGTGCTGAACTTTAGTGGTAGATAAGAAGGAGGAAGAGGGAGTAGGTAACATTTTAAATAAAGTGAGACAGCTGGGACCGGAAGAGCAGGCAACCGGCAAGGCAGGGAAGGGATAACAGGTTAACATGAGTAAATATAATTTTGGAATTATCTGTACATATATGTATGGGAGTGTAACGTGTTTACTTTTGCACTGTTCTATTTTATTTATATCTCGATGTTTTCTTTTATATATAATGTTTTATTTCATTATTATATACACTGATTTCTCTTAAGAATTAAATATTGATTTGTGTAATTTCATGTATTTCCTACTGTACTGGAAAAGCAGATACCACCCCAGGACCCGTGTGACATGGATGATTTAGATTAGTAATCAATATATTTTGTAAATAAATACTACTACTGTTGCTACTGCTACTGCCGCTGCTGCTGCTGCTGCTGCTACAACATTTGGCCACACAGGGTGTATTATTTAGAACCGAAATGTTCCGTTAAAGAATAACAAAGCTGTATGAATTTAGTATCTCTCTGTTACAAAACCTTCCAGTGAAAGCGAAAAATAACTACATATGTAAATTACGAGTATTTCCTTATACTGTAAAAGCTATTACAAATAAATTTGAGTCATGATTATTTAGCACCATCTATCTCCTACAAGTAAAAGTCCTTAATTTCCCCTTTGAAAGGAACATGCCGGCGCAGTGACAAATGTAACGAAAACATGTTCAGCAAAACCAGGCTCTGGCCTTAAGGAAAGTGTACGTTGGAGATTGGTAATTGCCAGATCTGGCAATTCACAGGTAAATCATTGCTATGTATGATTATGTTTTAATAGTGTATAACGCCCATTTTTACTGCTGAGGCATCACACATGAGATGAAATTATAAACTGGGAAAGGATATTTTTAAGGACGGAAGCGTTTCAGGTATAAATATAGGGCATATCCCCTGGTATTGGCCATTTATGACTAAGGAAAACCTGGAAAATACCTTCATCAGGACTGACGGTTCTGGCGGGAATTGAAGTTTGACAACCTCGGCCACCAGTGTTGGTGTATGACGATTCTGTAATATCTGTACGGGTGCAACAATTTTATTAAATGCTGATTGAACATTTTTTAACGAATTTCGATCCAGCCAATAGACCTGATTTGGCGCCTCCAATTTTCATGTTTTCAACACTGAAGGAGTTACAAAAACGGCGCTTTCAAATCAATGATGGGGTCTATATCATCGTGAGAACACTACTAAGGCTCCTGAGCGCAGAAATTCTTGCAGAGAGGCTCGATAAATTGGTGAAGCTTTGAGACAGATGTCTCAACGGTGGTGAAGTTTAGATGGAGACATATATGTATGTAGTTTTCATGTGTACATTAATAAATATATAAGTTATGGCACAGTAAAACATATACTAAACAACCCTCATATTTTTTGATCATGATAATTTATTTGTTTAATATTTGTTCATTGAAAGCTATTTCAAACAGTGTACAGCAAAATTTTTCTTAAGGCACACTATTTTTATATTTCACACTTTACAAAACACTGGCAGTTCAATGAAAATGAGGAAGAGAAATCATCATACATTATTTCCCATTATACTCTAGGATCAGAGCGTACTTGATATATATGGCAGAAAATAAAACTTCAGCACACACAAATGTTGGTATTCATATATTTGGTTTGTTCTAAATTCTAGTTTTATAAAACGAATACTGCACAAAACAACACATCGCCTGTGGTGCCTCAGTAGTAAAAACGGGCGTTAAACACTACTCAAAAAAAAAAAAAAAAACAAAACAACACTGCGAGAATATGTGGTGGCGGCGCGAAATCTACACCAATACGTGCTCTCGAAATTCAGAGTCAGGTTGAACCTTTCGAGTACCAAAGAGACAAAGCTCTCTTTAACGCTATGAAAGTTGCCATTGAAGGGCTGATAATTTCTAGAAGCAATGTAGACCGGCTACTTTAAGATTAAAAATCCAGGTCACACAATAACACACGGCGAAGCACTCAGACGAAGCATAAGTTAATCCAGCGACGCTAATGCTTCCGGAAACCCAAATTGAACTCAGAGAAAAAATTGTTACCTTTTTCAGTTAATATCCCCGGGATTGATAAACCCAAAACAGTTCCATAACTCCTGAAAGCGGCAGCACTCGAAATTATAGCTGCATTATATCCTGCACCAGAATGACTACATGTTTATACAGATGGCTCAGCTATTGATGAACGTACGGGCGCAGTATTTTTCTCGTCTCTTGGCGGGGGATTCTTCCTTGTGGAAAGAATGATAACAAATTTTGATGGCGAAGTAGCAGCCATAAGTGAAGCGGCCAATGCACTGATTTCTCTGAATGTCAAATCAAAATTTGTCTTTCTGTGTGATTCCACCTGTACACTCCAAGTATTTGGCTCTCCAGAGCTGCAACAAGAAGACGATTTAGTAATTCAATGTAAAGAAATATTACTGAGACTGCAAGCATTCACCGAGATCCACTTACACTGGGTTCCTGGTCATTGTGACATCAGTGGAAACGAATAAGCTGAGAGATTGGCGAAGGAGGGATGCACAATGAATCAACCGTCATCCCCTTCTAACCTACGCCATTATATGCAACGTAATTTCAAACAGTATAAAGAAAGTCGTCATGGACACCTGGAGGGCAGCAGCAGTTGGTAAAAGATGGAACCGATTATATCAAAATCTGTCCCCAACAATCTGCCCTGTGAAGTAGTCGTAGTCACCTTCAGGATGACCACAGCCACTACTAGCTACAAAAACTTCGCACAGAATCAGCGTAGTCGACTCTCCGATCTGCCCCCTCTGCTCAAAAGAGGAAGGAACGGCTGATTATCTTCCACACTGTACAGCACTTCAGAGTGACTTAAGAGAAGACTCATTAGAAGGACGAGCATGGGTATACTGAGTGGTACGGCGGCAAATGACTGATCAGCCAAGAACGGGAGTTGACTGAAGAAGAAGAAGAAGAAGTTTTAAACAATTGTAGGATAGAGCACAAATCAAGAGAGATATTTAAAAAAAGTATACGAAATGCTGTATTGATATTCATGAAATCTAAAGATTGCACACATATAGGAAATTGTTTGTGAAAGGTAAAGCAGACTTGAGAAAATGGCCCCTCCTGGTATCAGTATGCCAAAGTTGTAAAGAATATGCACTTTTGAAACAGATTGCAGAGAAAAATTCCCCTGAATTGGTCTAAATATCTTTGAAATAGAAAACTGGTTACTTTCCCACGTGTGAAAATCGCCTTATACATAGTGTCTTTGGATAATACTTCTAGAGTTGTTGGGAAATTCATTCAGAATCGCACATTTCAGAGAATAAGATATTAATGAATACGAACATATATATTAAAAACTAACACAGCTTTTACCTTGACGTGCTGATGCTCTTTCATCTAAGATACCGTGCCCTCTCCTCTTGAAGTTATCTCGTAACCAGAGCGGTTCTACCATAAGCTCCCAATTGCAAATGAAAAATACATTAGTTAATACTATCTTCATTCTTTTCAAAGCGCTTCCTTTTCTTTAAATATCACTGGAAGTCTGATAAAAACGGTCACAAATGTTTTGTGGACCATCCACTTGTTCTGTACGTTGCCTGCAAGGCCTAAATGGCGATATATATATAGCTATGTACTCCTTTATGAGTTTGAGGTCACCATCATCTCTAAAGTGTACTCCCTTTAGAAAACAGAAGATATCAACTTACTATTAGCTGTCACACATCTACCCCTGTCGGGTTAGGGTGGTTAGATTTGCCGATAAGCGGGGTTTGAGCCAATTTTCCGTTGACAGAGCTTTTTTTCAGTTTCTGAAATGTTTGTGAGGTAGTGGTGGAAAATGTAGTCCGATGTAATAATTGTTTCGTAAAGTGAAATCTTATTCTAATTCTCTGTGTAATGAACATGTTCATCAGTAGGTGGGTTGTAGCTACGTTTAAAATATCGTGCGAAACAATAATAAATATATTTGAATAAACGCTGTGGAATTTACTCAAATGAAAGATTATTGAGCTTCTGTCCAGAAAATTACGGTAAATGTTTTATACCATGTTCAAGTCTGTGGTACAATTATGAATGCTATAACCTCCACACAAACGTAATTTTGAAAAATAGAATTCAAGGTTAAGAGAAACACATGGTGCTTTATGGAAAGATGTACATTTCTCTTTTTATGATGGATAATCTGTACCGATTATATGAATTGTGGTTGTAAGTTGGTAAAACAAACAAAAGATGCAATTATCTAAAAGTTTACAACTTGAGCCTGATGTACGGTGCTGCAGAATAAGTTATTATGAAATCTCAAGTGCATCCTTATTTTAGAAACCGCGAATCGCCACTGCACGTTACAAAGATTGTATCCCTTAGAGGTGAGACGAAACATTATGTACTTATGAGCCAGTCTTTAGTTAACGACACATTAGGGTTAACTTATATTATATGTATTTTTTCTGTAATGAGCACAACGCCTAGGACTAGTGATAGCGTTTGCAACTAGTAACCTGGCGATCCTGGATTCAAACTCAGGCCAGGGGAAAGATTTTTTTTTGAGTTTTCCTTACTCTGAGAAGGTGATTGAAAGATAGCTTTAAGACGCTAAGGGCTTCGAGCTCCTTGGAGTCATCATTAATTCATTTCATCCTTAAAGAATTCTGTCCACAATCTACAGGTATAGCGAGAAGGCCAATGCAGGCAAACAACATTAAATAAAAATAAATAAACTTTTGCAGCATTTATCCACAGTTCGGTTCCCGGCCATGGTCTCATTTCTTCCTAACTCTAGTTCTAAAACTTTCTTTATTGCGATTAATTAAATATGTAGAATGTTAATGAACAGCACCGAAATAATTTCACTTGGTATATAGGTAAGGTAGAATATTCTGAAATCTTAAAATATTCATACCCATCCTCTCACCAATGCATTCAAGGTACCAACATCATCATTTGACGCATTTCTCATTTGAACTACTTTTTGTTAATAATTTCTTGTTACTATGCAAACAGTCAAACATATATTTGCATTTAAAATGTCTGAAATTCTTTTAATAAAATGAGTCCTTTCACAGAGTGGATAATAAATTTATTTATTTCCTTTGTTCACTGTGCTTGTATTAGAAGAAAAAGAGTTTTTCAACACTGCAAAAAGCAATTCAGTCGTCTTGACAATCTCTGGACATCGTTCTTCACTTTTGCAAAATTAATAAAGCCGTACCATTTTTCTTGAGTAAACTCTACTTTCCCATATTATGAAATGACAGATTTCTTCAAATAAAAAAATTGATCGAAAAATTCAATGTTATTAATTTTTTACCTCGCTACATTAAAAACGTACGCATTTCTTGCTGGTATGGTGACACATTCCAAATCTGATACGTCAAAATAATGATTTGACTGGTCTATAGCCAACGTCTGCACTGTTGACATTTACAACGCTGAACACAGCAAGAAGGCTGATTATCGCCCTTTATGCACAAGAAACAAAAATGAATAATGAAATACAAAAATGACATTAGTATGAAAAAGGCGGAAAAGTTTGAAGGATTTAAAAAAAATAAAGGAGTTAGAAACAAAAATAAGACATAAAATTAAAGGACGCACATGTGTGTTATATTATTATTATTATTATTATTATTATTATTATTATTATTATTATTATTATTATTATAAAAACCTACAATATGCAAATAAATACTGACTTATAGTAGCCCTGAGGGGGGTGGCTTAGGCACTAACGCTTGCGACTCACATTCGGGAGGTCGCGGGTTCAATTTCATGGGTCTGGCCATCCTCACCTTCAATTTTTTCCTTAGGGTCCCCGTCGAAGTTCGCGATCACCACCGGTGAATCCTGGCTGCTCGGTTTTTCCCTCATATCATCCCTCCCTCACGGAGGTGCCCCTTTTGGAGGCTTAGACACAAACGGCCAGCCGTGAGCAAGGTTGAATCACTAAAATATCCTTCTCCATCCCAAATAACCCACTCCATATCCAACCCTATATAGAGGCCTTGGGCAAGTAATTTATAATATGGAATCCTGGGTCACTAACGTAAATTACAGCAGGGCATTAAAGAAATTGTTATGTAATATTCAAATGTTGATAGTAAAAGGACAGAGGGTTCAAATCTGAGTTACAATAACACCACATCTATTTAGTGAACGAAAGAAACTGCTAATAATCCATCAAATAATAACATTATAATTTAGTACTATCAACATTTACGGACTAATCGTGATTGCACTAGTCGGTTCTGGTGGTGTAGTGATAACCATACTTGCTTTATAGACCCAAGATCGTGGGTTCAAATCCAGCCAGAACCAATGGATTTTTTCGGGCGTAAAAATCCTAAGTATGGCTTCCTTAGGAAGGGAAGTAAAGCCGTGGGTCCCGTGTCGTACATTTACGGCACGAAAAAAACCTTAAGCCTGAAAGAAGAGGCCTCTGAGCAAAATTTATCAGCCTTTCACGCTCTGAATTGAGTTGGACTTTTTTTTTTTTGTTTGATTGATTTATTTATGGAGGCTCTTTAACATTTCAGGTCATCAGCGTCCCATTCAACTCTGAGCGTGAAACGGCCGACAAATTTTGCTCAGAGGCCTCTCTTTCAGGCTTGAGGTTCTTTATGGTGCCGTAAATGTACGACACGGGACCCACGGCCTTACTTCCCTTCCGAAGGAAGCCATACTTAGGATTTTTACGCCCGAAAAATCCATCGGTTCTGGCCGGGTTCGAACCCGCGATCTGGATATAGGAGGCAAGTATGATAACCACTACACCACCAGGACCGACGAGTAGGACGGTGATTCCCTGAGATGTTAAAGAGCGTCCATAAATAAAACAAATCAACAGTGATTGCACGCCGCTGCATTTATATAGTGATAGAAGCTCAGATGTTAACAATATATTTGAGAATTTATTTCCTCTCATGTGTTCCGAAATATCTATCGTCAATTATTTTATGAATAGTCGATCGTCTTGTGATCATAAAACATTGAAAGAGTTGTAATTAATAATAAATGGAGAATGGTTACAGTTTTTCTAAACTTACCGACATGAACCTGGTTATTGGAAGCGACAGGAGGTGCTACAAAATCGATGTCTTTTTTTGTGCTGCTCGAAGTAGCCAGTTCTATCAGTTTCTGTAAAAAAAAAAAAAAGTGTTCATTTTAATTTAATTTTCCTTTTATTGTATGCTTGTTTTGAACATATGTATTCCATTTTACGTTTCTTGCCTTTAAAACGTAACTACATACTGTAGTTTATCTAAATCATGGAGAACCAAAAGCACGCGTTTTATCTTGTGAATCACTCTCAATTATCTTAATGACAAATTATTGTAATCTATAAAATAACTTCAGTAACAAAATGACCTAATATGCTTGTTTTTCATCTCGTAAAATGAAAGTTACAGAAGCCCATCATAAGCAAAATAATTGTTTCAAAGAAGGCCTATTGTTGGTGTGTAGTTGTCAGTGGCGTACATGCCCTTTGGAGATTTTCTGTCCTAACATAGAAATTTGAAAACGAACCCTAAGTTCTTCATCTAAAACTACCAGTTAAACCCCCTTTAAACAGGGAAATATTTACGTGTTGTTCATTAACACCTCGCACGTTAAATGTGTAAATGAAATGCTGAAACTCAATGTGGAATTTTGTGTATATTTTTCTTGTTACATTGTTTACTGATATAATAGAACGGAGGGTAACACGGAGTAAATAAATAAAATATAAAAGGATACTGAAACAGCAACCCTTTTAGTGTTAAACCCTTTTGGTAAGCCCTACATTGTGACTGGGCTAGCAGAAAGCCCTTACTTACATAACTTTTTTTAAAACAATTCCATTACGAAAGTCTCTTTGTCTGAGGCAAGGTGAAAAGAAGTGTCGACGGCACTGCAGCTAAATCTTGACGGAGGGCGCCAAGGGGAGTGATGTATTATTCTCAGGTAATAATTTAATCCCATTCATCTGGGGTGAAACGCTAAATCTTGTCTCTAAACGCGTAGGTCAGGAAGAGGATTATGAACTCTATGCTGAGTAATTTATTCACGCTGTGCTGCTTAGTCATGAAGTTGTGATGAATAGCGCGTTAGGCCTAGGCACGCCAGTATGGAGAATGAAAGGAAAATGAAAGCCATTCGCTTACGTTTCCTGGATTCAGCACTAAGCATGGTTAAACTGATATTTCCTTTTTTTACTCTCCTTTTTACTCTGTATGTTCTAACGGAGTTTTCTCTAAATATGTGTTATATACTGAGAAGGCTAATTTTCAATTCCACAAAGTAAGGTGGCAGCTAAGTTACATAGAACGTTTAAATAAATAATAATATTTTAACAGTAGATAGAGTCTGTCATAAACAGCGGAAACGCTCTCAATGAACACATATGCGGAAACTAATATTTGTTGAGATATAGTCCATTGTATGTTGTGACTATTGTCTAATACAATGGGTTTAATCTGGCGAGGGCTGACTTTCCGTTCACGATAGTTATTTCCTATTTAATTGTGTTTACCTCTGCAGTGCAGTAACTCGTAATTGTTAGTCAGTTGAGATTGTGCTTATCAGTGCAAGAAAACATTTGGTTCATGCACGATGGAGCACAACACCATTTTCTAACAATCATTTGTTAGTTTTAGTTGAATAGTGTTTAACGCCCGTTTTTACTACTGAGGCACCACAGGCGGTGGACACTGATGATACATGAGATGGAATTATATATTAGAAAAGGATTTTTTTTTAAGGAAGGAAACTTTCCAGGCATAAGTTCAGGGTACCTCCCCGGCATTTCCCATTTACGAGGACTGAGGAAAATTTGGAAAAAAACCTGGGTCAGGAAGAACGGTCCTGGTAGGATTCGAACTCCAGACCTCACGAGTACGCGCCTTAACGACTCCTGCCAGATCTTCTTGCCTTAATCCTTTGAATTTTTAGCTACTAGGGCACTTAAATGTGCCACATTCATTAACAACATACAAATGGTAGAGCTGTGTATATACTCATCTATCAAATTCGAGAACATTTCCCGATTCTCTGAAACGTATGGCTGAAGCATGTGTGACAATGCATGCTAGCCACACAGTGAGAACACAAAGTACAGGTGGGGATAAATAGTCAACATTAAATTGTCACTCATTGCTCAAAATTTATTTGTATTTTGAAGTATATTTCTGGTAACTTTTATTTAATTTTGACTAATACTATCTGTTGCAAAATATACCACACTTTAATTTAAACCTATATATACTGTGATGTAATATTTTCACTATACGTTCAATGATAAATAAATTATGTGGGACGGATAACGTAAAAGATGAAATTTACTTTCCTACTGCTAAAACTCTCCTCTAAAACAATGCTTCAATACATCAGACCGAAGTTCTTGAGTCGCTGTTGTTTTAAATGTTTTATTTCTGGGCTACGGCTTGGACATAAACGGACGGAAGGCCACAGTACAGTGGAGTTTTTCTTGATGCATTAACGTGTTATTTTCAAAGAAAGGTGATGTGGCTCAAGTATCGAGTTCGAACAAGAGTTTTCATGTATATTCTTATGCGCTAACAGGGTGAGCAAGTGAATTACACAGGTGGTTTAAAGTAAGGATTTTGGAATCTTAAGTCGTCCCACGATACGTGGTTTACATGCATTTTTTAATGTTAAAGGCCCGTTTTAACTATTGAGGCATCACAGGCAGTGGACACTGGTGATACATGAGATGAAATGATAGACTGAGAAAGGATTTTTTTAAAGGAAGAAAGCGTTCCAGGCCTAAGTTTAGGGCACCTCCCTGGTATCTGCCATTTATGAGGACTGAGGAAAACCTGGAAAATACCTCAATCAGGGATAACGATCCTGGTGGGAGTCGAACCCCAGACCTTCCGCTCAACTATTTTTGAACAGATTTGAAAGATACATAGGATAAAAAATTCTATTCTACTTTTGAGGAATGAAAATTTGAAATCTGTCGCGAAACACTATGCGTTTCTTAATGTCACAAATTACGCCAGCTACCAGCCCTGAACCGGTAGCTTACTGAATGGAAAAACCTTTTGCTTCATTTAACATTATTTACATTTATTTTACCACAAACTATAACTTTTATATATTTTTAACTATTTCACTCGCTGCAGTAACATTTTGCTGCACCCCACCATTCAACGTTGTTTTTAACTTGTGTCCGAAACGGAGCGCAGTTTGCTCTGGGGCCAAGGTTCATAATAGGATAGGCAAAGTTCTGTCATTTCTGTTGAGGAGTAGTAGTAGTAGTGTTTAACGTCCGTTTTTACTACTGAGGCACCACGGGCGGTGTACACTGATGATACATGAAATAAAATATAAATTGGGAAAGGATTTTTTTAAGGGAGGAAGCATTTCAGGCCTAAGTTTAGGGTATCTCCCCGGCATTTGCTATTTATGAAGACTGAGGAAAACCTGGAAAAAAAGCAGTCAGGGAGGACGGTCCCGATGGGATTCGAACCCCAGACCACCCGGTCACTAGTCCCGGTCACTAGTTCGCGCCTTAACGATCTCGGCCACCTTTGGAGGTTCAGATATCAGTATAACTCACATATTTATTTTATTACAGAATATTGGCGGGGCAGCGATATTTAGATAAGTTTGAAGACAATAAAAGAGTAGAAAATTGAAAAGACTTTCGTAAAAAGGGTTTACACATTTCACTGAAAGATTTCAGAAAGTGTGACGTCACCGAGCATGGTGGCTCAAACGGTAACGAACAAGACTCGCATTCGGGTTCAGTCTTCTTTGGGCCGACCACTGGTACCTTGAGTTTTCTTCATGTTTCCCCCTGTTCATTTAGGTGAATGTTTGGATGGATATTTATATCCCACGAAGTTTTCGCTCTCCTATTTCCTTTCACTTCATTACATAGCATGGAGTAACAGGGTCGGAAGCGTCAGATGAGGCGAGCTGGTGCCTTGTGTGGCTGTGGCTTGCGCTCAGGAATGATGAATAAACATTTTATCAGTAAATGGAATTTTCATGCAGGATGGAGTTCCATGTCATGCTATTCACAAATTGAATGTGTGTGTGTGTGTGTGTGTGTGTGTGTGTGTCCGCGCGCTGAAACGTCCTGAATATATTGGATATGAACTCAGTGTGGGTGAAATGTCTTAAAGAATAAAATTAAAGAAATGCATATAAATTTTAATTTACCTGTGTGGCAGCGAATGATGCTGAAATTCAATACATCTGCGATAGAGCGTACTCCTAGTTGAATTTATATTCCATTAAAGGCAAAGAATAACATTATACTAGAAGAATAAAACAATACGTAGAAAATTTCTGCAGCATGCGCTTCAATTCTTTCCTATTTTAACATTAATACAATGTGATGTACGGTATCCTCCCGTTGATGTCTGCGCATCGAGTCAAATTTAGAAAATGCGCTAAGGAAGGCAATTCTGATTGTGGTCGAGAAATGTACCAGGCTTCCAAAATATATCCTGACCGCTTGTATGGGTTTTGCGTCGCGGTCAAGGCCGGCTCACCTCCCCACTCATGGCCTAGCAGTCACCAGTGTACATTTGTTGGCGAAGATGATATAGAGAAACCTATTTTTGTGTAGATGTTATCATAAATACGAGTCAGATCGTCGTGGTCCTAAGAAATTTATTTGCAGTTCCCTGGGCAATTGCTCCCTTCCTGCAGTCCACGATCTTGTGAATAAATTGGATACTATGATTCAGAGCAAAACAAGAAACACTCGAAGACGCACAATTTTTACAGAAAACAAATTAGACGAATTTGGCGCAAATCTTAAACGTTCGCCAACAAAATCCCTACCGAAATTAGCAAAACAACTTGGGGTTTCAGTGTTTTGCGCACATACAGCAACAAAAGTGTACACTTGTCCAAAGTCTACGACAAAGTGATCCCGTAGCACGTGAACGTTATTGTGAGTAGTTTCTTTCATCAGTGATTGAAGAGTTAATCGACACACAGCTTGTATTTTTTTTCAAACGAGGCGTGGTTCCAACTAAATGGTCGTGTCGGAATACAAGCGCGATGGGCTGTGACATGTTTAGCTGCCGAGACGTTTCATTTACGGGAGATTGATTGATTGATTTATTTAAGGACGCTCTTTAACAGCTCAGGTCATCAGCGTCCCATTCAACTCAGGGCGTGAAACGGCCGACAAATTTTGCTCAGAGGCCTCTCTTTCAGGCTTGAGGTTCTTTTTCGTGCCGCAAATGTACGACACGGGACCCACGGCTTTACTTCCCTTCCGAAGGAAGCCATACTTAGGATTTTTACGCCCGAAAAAATCCATCGGTCCTGGCCGGGTTCGAACCCGCGTTTTGAGTATAGGAGGCAAGTATGGTAACCACTACACCACCAGGACCGACATTTACGGGAGAGGAGTTATACAAAATGTACATATATTGTAATAAGGAGATAACCAAACGTACAATACGCAATAAGAGTGCATTGAATCTTGATATGGTACATAGTTCAAAGGTTTATAAGCAAAGCACAACAAAATGTAAGATATGATATTAATAGTACCACATACTTGCCTTCAATTGGAAAATAAAATAAATTCAATGGCAGAAAACATAAGAAAGTGATATAAAACATTATGAATAAAAGTGCTTGCTTTGCAATTATACATATCAAAGATATCAATGGCAAAGCACAAGAAGTATGAACATTATTAATATATCCATGTGTTTCTCTTCAATTTGAATAACAAAGAAATTTAATTTAAAACCACAATTGGAAAACGACATAAAAATTAATATCAAAAGTACTTGTCTTGCTATATCTGAAAACCTTATATAACGTAATAAAGAAAATCTCTGAAATTATTTTGTTACAATAAATTACACAAATATCTTGGTCATTGCGTGAGGTGTGGGGAAGGAACAATGAACCTACAAATTCTGAATAGTTGGCCGAAAATATCTTCGCCCCTTGAAGTCGCTACTCCGTCTCACTCTATAGTTGCAGGCATGCTCGTTGTAAGCCAGGAGTAAGGCTCTGACGTAAGCACTCTTCCACGCTAGTTTCGATTAATCAAAAGAAAGGGCACGGGGAATCGATTAGAGTGTGGATGAGAGTAGGGAGGAAGCAGGAATCTGGTACGTAGCACCAGAACCACAAAGCTTGTGTAGTTTGTTACGTAATATAAAATAGCGATAACATTTCTATTGAAAGTGCGAATTGCTAATAGTTTACGCAACTCTGCGGATGTCTAAAGCAAAGCTGAGATTATTTAGATCTAAATTGCAAATGTTATTTTGTTATGAGTATATACCTGGGAGTTGATTTCATCTGCGAGTAATAAAAAAGTGTTTTATATGTTGTAATCTTTGTGTTAAAATAAAAATGTATCAGATAGACGAGAATCCGTTAACTGGAGCTGCATCTATTCCTCTTTATGTTGTGCTTCTTGCTTATGTCTACATTAAGCACGAAAAACCAGAATGAAGTCATAAATCCATGTAACACTGTTGGATGAAAAGAAAAACGTTTTCTTTTGTTCTTACCAGAGACCATTCACAAACTAAAGTGCATTCTTTACTATTTGGGATTACTGCAGCTACTTAAGAGGGTTTAAAATTAATTACTGTCACACCGCAGGAAAAGAGCAATTTTTCTGGGGTTATTAAACTTGATTTAAAACAGCGGTGGCTGCTCTTAAAAATACTAAAACCACCTCTGGTTAAGACATAATGCAGAATCTAAATAGTTTTCGAATTTAAGAGGTAGGTTTTAGTTATTCTTATTTTATTTTTAATTTTTATTTGTTTTAACAGCCTCCATAACAATTCAGCAGTTACCCACAATTTTTAATTTCCACAGTCTTCAAAGTCTCAAATAACAAATAAACCGCACAAATTGTTTGCAATATTACGTGCGGTTTTTGAAGTCCATCGCTTTATCTAACCTAATGCCTTATTTTACATGTAACTTGCGTCAATTCTCGCCACATAAGCAACGTAAGTAAATACCCTAGAGAGGTGCTCCAATGCTAATGAGGAAACAGAGTGCCTTGCCTCAACTTCTTTAAGCTCTGCGGTTTTAGGCAAGCGGGTTAACTTGCTGCATCATTAGCAGAAGCATTAGTGGGATTTTAGGTAATTAGCATCAACTATGCGCATATATTCAAGGAAAGTATTCAGATAATAATTCCTATTCCAAACTGTTTGTTTATATGTTAGTGTGGAAGCTAAGAGGCCGGTAAATCTTAGAATGTACGATTTATCGTTATTGGGAAATAAAACTTTGAAATATGTTTGGAAGTATTTATCGAAGAGATATCGCTAAATGCAAGTGTTTGCCTCTTTAAACCCTTTTATTTTACGTTGCGTAAAGAAATCACTTACAACGAAAAATTAGGAAAAAACTTTGAAATTAAATTACCAACATTTTCACACGTATTATTTATTTAAGTAACACATTACTTATGCACTTTAGAGAAAAGTGTAATTAATGGAATGAATGTTTATAGAATAAAATTAAAAACATTATTTAAGACAAGTATTATAAGAAATTATTTCTAATTGTTAAAATGCTAATTATTACGATTTTACTCCGTTAATTTGCCTCAGTAAAAGTAGATTTGAAAAAAAAAAAGGCAGAAAGAGACAACTAATAAAATAAATTTATCCGCATTTCACATTTTTGCAGATAATTTCTGCTTCTATCCTCCCTTAGGCTAGTATATAGCAGACAAAATAGAATTTACTAAACTGAAAACCATTACAGAGAGTTACTTTTTCCCTGCGACATAAACCTAGCGGAGCCAAAGTTGCACCAGTCACCTTCTCCATCGATGGACAAGTTCCCCTTGCATTTCTGTTCCTATAACTTTCATCAACAATAGCATGCATAAATTATTAGTTTAATTCACAATTTCATAACTATAGGAGTTGTTTGAAACTTTGTCTTTACACAGTCATACATTTTTCACATCTTTGAATGAAATTTGCATTCACTGGCAACAATACTACTTTCATATTTCTTCTAATTTTTGTCATGATATTTTCTTTAAGTTCATCTGCACTATGAGGGTAGTTTCTGAAACAAATAGCAAAACAAATAGTTATACTGATTTCTTCACTTCAAACTGAATTATAACAAAAATACAGAAATTTGCTCTCGTAACAGCAAACTGCGACTGACCTGTCTATTAGCGCCAGAACTGTATGTTGTTATGACAGACGACCGGTGGCTTGCCCTTACAAACAGACGGCTCTTGTGCAGCAGTGACGCCTCCTTTGACGAACGGCAGCAGGGAAAACCGAGTGGTAGTTCTAATGCAGGCGGATGGAACAGCCGTAAAGTATGGAAGCAAGCAATCTTACGCAAAATTAACTTTTTAGAATGCATGTTAATACTTAATAACATTCAGTGTAAAGAGAAATGAAATAAGAAACTCTAATGTAATAATGCAACACGTAAAGTAAATAATTAACATAGGGGAAAAGACATGAGCTTGCCCAACCTAACCTAAATTTGCAACCGTATGAGTTGTTTTAACACTTTATGTTTTAACATACAAAAGTAAAATTTTATTATATTGGAACGGCGTAGACAAATTATGAAGATAAAAAATAAGTTAGCCCCTTGGGGGATCCAACGTAACACGTTAAGTAAAAAATAATAAAAAGGGGGGAAGGCATACGCTTTTAGCACTGTAAGCGTTGCATATATATTTTATTTTAAGTTTAAGCTAACCTTATATAAATTTGCAACCTATGCGTTGTTTTAACACTATAACTTCAAACATAAAAAGTAACATTTTTTTCATATTGGAACAGTGCATACAATTATGAAGATTAAAAAAAAAAGTTAGCCACTAGTGGAATTAAACCCACTGTATTGCCCATATTATCACTACCCTCTAAACAACTGAGCTATCAGATCGACTTGATCACCACGGTAATTATTTACCTACATATGTTGAGGTCCCACTACCTGAAACCAGGCACGGTTTTCTCCGCTGCCGCTCGTGAAAGGAGGCTTGAAGTCGACTGGTGTGCTCTACTCAAGCCACGGACGCATGCCGAAAATAACTCAAGATACTATAATATAGGCACAGTTATGTTTCAGGGACTACTTCAGGGATTACTTATCAAAATATTACACAGTTTTTATATTGAAAAATTAAAGAATAAAGGTTAATATTTTGCTTTGATTTATTTTATTATCTTCAAAACAATTACAGTTATATTATTTATAACCTCTGCTGTACGTCAGTGCTGCATTACTTCATTTATATCACTGTTCATATTGTTGAAATGCTTGGGAATAAGATACATCACAATCAATATTCTTTTAAAATATAATTGATATACAACTATGTCCCTCTTACAGTTCTAGTATGAAATTATTCTATATATTACGTTTTATGGAAAACACTAAAGATATTATTGAACCTAAATGATACATGGACTGACACACAAGAATATTGCTTCCTTGGTTTTTAAAGTTTTGAAAATAATAGAGTAAACGTATTTCAGTTACGGGTTACCTAGTACGGCTGCTTACTAGGGAAATGCAGCCATTGCTACCGAAAAAAGAAAATAGTGTCGCCGCTCGTAAAGTGTGTATTTTAATTTTAGCATACATATATACAAATAAAATATACATTTATGTATATAAAACTTATGAAAAGCACTTAGAATGCAATATAAAGAGTTCACATTAAAAGTTCACACTAAAAACCGTAATAAAACTAAACACTAAAACCACACGATATTTCGAGCATTGGCTCTTGAACACGTGCTGAGAGTAAACCCTCTCTTAGTAAACTCTTAATGTCTAGTTTTATTACGGCTTTTAGTATGAGCTTTTAATGTGAACTCTTTATATTGCATTCTAAGTGCTTTTTATGAGCTTTATGCTTTTTAGAAGTTTTTATTATTCTGTGAACAGTATATATATATATATATATATATATATATATATATATATATATATATGCATACTTCGTGACACTTCCAGATCCACATCCTTGGGGGGTGTTGTGTCCTAGACTGTCATTGTTACTATTATTAAAGAAATGTCATAACTAACAAGACAAATTTCTTTAAAACATGTTATTCAAAATATTACATTTGAACATCTTATAAGAATACGGCAAATATGGGTCCATACGAATAAGTGCAACACAAATACGTCTCTTGAAAATCTAATTCCAGCTCTAAGCATCAGATTTTTTTTTATTGTGCTAGAGCTAAGGCTATTAGGGTTTTTCTTCTTCCGCTCTACCAATTTAATAATAATAATAATTATAGTAAGTTTAAGTAACAATACTACAAATAAACATAAAAATTAACAAGGATAAAATTTGTGCACATAAAATCAAATTAAAACAAGAAAGAGAGAAATAAATGTGTCCTAATACATAAACATGCATAATGAAAGGGAATAATAAAAATTATGAATGTAAGTAGAAGTAAATATTAGTAACATTAATTAATAATAGAACAAGTGCTAAATAACAATTCATACACATATAACCAAACATATTAAAATTATGAGATTAGAAATGAATATGCTGGTAAAACTTAAAAATAAAAAACTGTAACAATACTATGAAGTAGATAGTAGTATGAGCACGCTGTAGTTTTTGCGTTAGGTTAGAGTTTAAGTCTGTGAGCGGAAACTCGCAATAGTCGAAGTGAGGCATTGCCAGGGATTGCACCAAGATTTTTTTAATGTTCTGGGTAGGGGCACGTTTAATCTTTTAAAGAAATATGTTTCAAATAAAAAAATAACATATGTGAGAAACGCAACCGTTAGACATGCATTTAGATTAGCTTCAATGCTTTGAACGCATTAAGTGGGAACTTTGCTGCTATGATATATTGAAATGGCTGTTTTCCAAGACCATGTCAGAACCCGTAAAAACAAATGGCGTTAAACCACTGTTAAAATATAGCAACCCAGCAGCAATTCCTTTAATAAAACAAATTGCTGGACTATCTAAATACCTTACTTGTCAAAATAAACAAAGATTATGTTCTAGGCTAATAATTCACCTACTCACACTCAAAAGGGATAGTTCAAAAAAGGTATATGGACAGATACATTTGATTATCAAATTTCTCAAACGTTTACAAAATACAACATCTGTACCTTCAACTACCAGCAAATTTCAAAATACCTGCCGCAAGTTCAACCTCATTACGCACCTGTTGATCGAAGGTGAAACAACGTAACCCCCCAAAAATGACTATATCAGGGTGAAAGAAGCAGATGTACAACGGGTGGTCAAAAAGCATCGGAAAGAAACGATGTGAGAATGACTACTTATAGATTCTGCAGTAAGGGATGTATGTACTTTGCAAACATAAGTAAAATATATTTAAAAAATATAAACCCCCATAGTGGAAAGAACGAATGTAATATTTTGAGTTGTATATATGAATGTGATTGAACACTTTCGGCTGGAACAGGAGTTTTCCGTTAAAAATTTGTACATGAACTTATCTCACAATGATGATGAAGGTCATAATAGCATTCATCTGTGTAACACTTCTTTAGGCCGATATAGATCAATACACTTCAAAAACGTATGTGCGGAATTCCTATAAAATTTGGAATACAGCTATAGACACAACACGCAAAAGCAACATCTGAACAATCTTTAGAAGCACATTTCACAGTGAAAAATGAAATGACACCTAAATTGTATTTTTGAAGTCAGGAACTAGTACAGGATTCAAACAGCCGGCTGATTGTCAGGAACACTGATGAAAAGCAGCAGGCAATTGGCTATACATAAGTAGATAATAAATTATATTTCACGAAAAATTATCATTCAGAGTTTTTACATCATCCGTTATCCTTCTCCCATATATTTCATATTGTAAAGGTATTAACTTTAATAGAGAATCCTGAAGTGCATTTTTGAAGGAGTGTACCGCCCTATGGCAGTCAGCTGTTACACGAATCCTGTACAATTTCCTTACTTCAAAAACACAATTCAGATGGCATTTGAATTTTGATCTATGGAATGTGGTTCAAATGCTGCCTTTATAGGCTGAATCTATTGCTTTACTCCACGCTGTTTCATGCATTTTACAGAGGTATATTTTTGCCCTATATGAGCCAAGTGATGTGTTACAGAGATGAACGCTAACACCTGTACGAGACGCCGCGATTAACTTCAGAAACTCCTGCTTATAGCTTGAGCTCGGGTCCTAGCGTTTTAGCGGCTTTGTGTAGAAGCGGTTTATATCATGTATGAGCGCGAGGAAGAGCAGGTGACGATCCTTCTCATAATAATGACGGATAATGGGAAATTACGAGCGGAAGAAAAGTTGAGCTTCGCAACATCCGCGGTGCTGGGGAAGACGTTGCGTTCGATTAAATAACTTCCTGCTCTCGCCGGTGACACCTACCAAATATTTCACGAGCGAGTATCCCCTCTAAGGGGGGAATCTACCGACCAAGAGGGGGTGAACGAGATGAGGCGAGCTGTGTTATGTGCAATGTAATTCTGTGAGGAAGGGAAAACTTGAATGCTCGGAATGAATTTCATCTAATCGTCAATCGAGAGCAACTTTGGAAACTTTAAAGAACGAAGTCATTCCAATTTTGTAAATAATTAATAATCATCTATAGGGGATGCATCTCAAGAATCATAGAATTATTGCAAATATATATACCCAAAGTTTACAAAAAGCTGAAGTATGTACCTTCCAAACAAGCCGAGACAAAATATTGAAAATGTTAAATATTTTACAATTTGAACATTTGCTTACAAGCTAAGAATATTTTTGTGTTATTACTAGGGACAGAATTTTAATACAAATGCAGGTGCAGTCAGAAAGTACATTCACTGGTGTGCGAGTTAATTACTAACTTCTCAACAATATAAAAACATTTTAGTTGCATCTAAAGCATATTTTGCTATTTTGTAAATAAGTATGATCTTTCAGCAGTTTGAAAATTATGCTGTATATTTGCTTATTTTACACATATATTTTATAAATATAATATAATTTTATTTATTTTATTTTTCATATTTAATTTACAAATACATATCGGAATAATATGTACCATGGAGTAAGTCTTGAAACTTGGCAACATTAATGACAGCACAATCAATGGAGTCACGTCACATTGGTGAACCCCCCTTGTCTGGTCGTAGCCGTTTCCTAGCGGTATGAAGGTGGTTGTTAAGGAGTTCTCGGAATCAAGTCCAAGTGTGGGATTATACTTATAAACAGTCAGGAATGTGGGAGTGTAGTGAATAGTGAATATTCTTCATCAGTTAAAATTGCTCAAGATATATTAAAGAACACAGAGGTAAAAACTAAGCTTTCTTAATATCTTCACATTTATCTCATATTCCTTCTGCTATTACTTCTTTGGAAATCAACAGTATTACGTTTTGCCAGTTGTTAATGCATCTCAAAACCACTGTATCTGGATGTGTTGGCAATGTAGTGAATGAGAAAGTACTTAGAATTCTTTCAAAATCCCAAGGATATTATCAAATGTGTGAGATTGAAGAGATCTTAGTAGGGAAACGTGCTGAACTGCCTAGTGAAGTACCACTAAAAGCAGATCAAACTACAGGTTTTATACGTACCCCTAAGTTTCTGTGAGGTGGAGAGAAGATTGTCCCTCTATAACGACATCTTAAGAAGCAATAGGAAGCGGATAACTATGGAAAACTTAAACGTTTTGGTGGTCGCAATGTGCAACAGAAAAGAAGTTGAGAGTGTGCACAACTAAAAATGTGAGTATCATTTTTATTGGTTTTTTTACCCATTTTTAAGGAAAATTTCCTAATTCTTTAAAATTAAATAAACAATTCATATGATTTCCACAACGGTTTTATTCACGAAGAGATTATACAAAATTGAAATACATTTTTATTTTAAGTCAATGTGATGTCTTAATACTTTTGTATGGTCATATTTATGTACATATTATGGAAGTTTTCAATGCATACCTATTAAAGGGATTACTAGAGCATAAAATTCCTATCACTAGTTATTAAATGGACATGGGAGGCGACTGACTACAGACTAGACAGTCCGGAAATGGATTCTCGATAAAGGCACAAGAATTTTCCTCAGCACCATCGTATTTGCTGCTGTTTATAAATTTAACATGGGGTTAGAAGCAGTCGGAGTGCAGTTCTGGCTGACTACGCTACCTCCGACTAATGCCATAGACTCAAGGCATTCTGTTAATTGTTGGTTATGTTTATTTCCGGGTGCTCTTTAACGTCTCAGGTCATCAGCGCGCCCTATTCGTCCTAGGCCGATAATTTTTGCTCAGAGACCTCTTCTTTTAGCCTTGAGGTTCTTTCACGTACCGTAAATCTACGACACAGGACCAACTGCTTTACTTTCCTTTCGAAGGAAGCCATCCATACTAAGATATTTGCACCCGAAAAAATTCTGGCTAGGATTGAACCGGGATCTTGGGTCTACGAAGCATCACCCAGGAGACTTCACTAACCTAATATGCGGGTCAGTCAGTCAGAAAGTAATATCTCCTATGTTTTCGCTTAAGAAAACCAAGTAAATTTTGCACAACATATACACACCATTTTAATAATTAATTCCACTTTTCAATATAATGCCCATCCTATTCAATCCTTTTGTGCACCTTTTAATAAGGACGTGCAATTCGTCAGTCGTTACCCGGCGGTCAGTACGTATGAACTCGTCTACTCTTTGCATGCTGCATGTAGACCGCCACAGGTGGCCGGGGTCGTTAAGGCGAGGACTCGTGAGCGGGAGGTCTGGGGTTCGAATCCTACCAGGACCGTCTTCCCTGACTGAGGTTTTTTCCAGGTTTTTCTCAGTTCTCATAAATGGCAAATGCCGGCAAGGTACCCTAAAACTTAGGCCTGGAACGATTTCTTCCTTAAAAATAAATCCTTTCCCAATATATCATTGCATCTCATGTATCATCAGTGTTCATCGCCTGTGGTACCTCAGTAGTAAAATTGGGCGTTAAAAACCATTCACTTATGCTGAATGTAGTCAGTCACTGCTGTGGCCGGGTAGCCGTTACTCTTTTTATAAATGTTATATCCTTATAAACATATTCCAGTCATTTATGAATCCGAATCGGGGATTTTATTCTCCACATATAGGAGGATTCTACCACAGTCAATGCCAATCATTTTTTAAAACTATGTAGTGCTACAACCTTTTGACTGAAGAAGCGGTTATTGTCAATGTCTGCAGAAGAATATTTGAAGAATCGGGTCAATTAAAACTTTTTCAAATGACTAACTTATTTAAAGAGAAAACAACAGCAGGTATTAATTTCTGACCCTTATATTTAAGTTGCTCATTGCGATAATATATTGACTATTTTCAAAGGTAAAGTTTGTATGGAATATCTCATAATACAATGTTCCTTATACATATAAAACTATTTCAAAGTGTCTGTCTTTTACTCTAGTAGCACTATTTAGTGTTTAAAAATATATCTCAATTATAGTTGTATAAGAAAAAGAGATTTAGGAAAACATTGAGGTACTTCCGTGAAAATTTGAATTACACGTTCTTTATTTGCTGTATATGTTAAAAATAATATTTTTAAGAAAATAAATTAAACACCTACGGTTCAGACATTTCAATTCGCACGCTATTGCCAACAGAAGCACCATTAAAAACACAAGCTAAAACAATATATATGCCTAATTTCTTAAAATACCAGAAAAATTACAAATAACGTGTTTACTAAATTAACGTAGTTTATTTTAATTGTACATTGCGCTTTATTTACAAGGTAAAAATTAACACTAAGAAAAACGTTCGACTTCGGCAATTTTCACTATTTATCAAATTTAAAGCATTTACAGCATTAACTGAAGCAACCTTATATTTTTACTTAACCACATTTGCATATGTTACTTTGTACCAACATTATTTTGTCTAATATGTACAGTTACGATATTAACGGTCTATGTCAGAGATAAAAGACGGGAAAAAGAAAAGGGGGGGTTGAGACTTCTGATCTCGGCTCATCCCTCCGACTTCGAAGGGTCTAGCGTTATCATTTTCATCCAACCTGTACACACTACTACGAAATCTGGCAATTCTCCAGGCGGTTCAAAGGGATCTGAACCCGGAATCTTCCGTCCGATGTATGTTACAGCTAATGAAAAACATTATTCTTGAAAAAGTATTTCCAATTCCATTTGTATGCAAAATTCAAGATGTCTGCCACATTCTCTGTAATGGGTCGTTTTTTCCTTACCTGGAGAAAGAAAATCTTTAAAAAACTAGGAAAGAAAACCATGGTGAAATAAAAATCTGGGAAAGAAAACCAGGGTACAGTATAGTGAATTAGGTGGGAAGCGTTGTTACGCACCAAGGGACTGCATATAACTTAGTATCACAGTATAGAATTTTACACGAGTGCTATTATATGGACATTGTTATATATTTTATTATGTAATTCAATAGCTATTAATATTATGCATATTATCATAAATTCAAAAATAATTAGAGAAAATAGTTAAATGTAGCCTATGGATGAAATATTTGATATTCTTTTGAATGATTGCAAGTAGTAATGGAAATTATATAGGAAGTATGTACAACCACAATATTTCATAACAAACGGGACTTAGCTAGCAATGAAATCATTAACCATGTCCTATTTCTCACATAAGGAAAAGGAATGGGTACAGTTTCTACAAATTCATTTGTTAATCTAATTCCGGGAAAATTTTTCCACATAAAGCATATTTTTAAGCATGTGTATCCCAGAACAAATGTACGTTCTAGATGGTTGAATGACGACATTTTTCACCTTTGAAATTATTGGACGTCTAGTGTAAGAATAAGAACTAACGGATAAACTTCTCACAGGAAGGGGTGCGGAGATAATACGCCACTTCTCGTTATAGTGATATGGGCGGCTCGGGAGAAAGAGACATACACTTAAGAGAACCTAGGAAAGTCACCTACCACGCTGGTCTGAGAGAGGGGGGACAAGACCTGAGACTTAGTCGACCTTGCTCGGGAACCCAGCCGAGCTACTGAAACACCAACTGCCGTCAGCAGTTAATTAGTTTCAGCAGTGCTTTTACCAAAGTAAAGAAAGAGTCATTATTATTAGCAGTAATCATATACTCCTCGGTATAAAAGTTTATGTCAATAAATACTTCCAGCATAATGGGAAGGAACCATCTTTTGTTAATCTTTCCTCTTTCCATTGAGCTACGATCCCCATTGTTCACTCCAAAACTCGGTATTGAGTATGCCTGAACTGGATTTACTGGGATTGGTCGCTACATATTTGGTGGAGGCGCCGACTCTTGTGTTTCCTTTTACAGGAGTATGGCCTACATCCCACTTCCTTTACTAGTCGCGACACTATATTCTAATTATTTAATACAACTTCCTGCAATAGCAAACGCTTGAACGACTAGAACCAGAGATAAATACAGAAAAATATCACAAATAAAAAGTAGTTTTTTTAAATAGTGTTTAACGCCCGTTAATACTACTGTGGCACTACAGCAGGTGTACACTGATGATACATGAAATGAACTGATAAATTAGGAAAAGATTATTTTTTTAAGGAAGTAAGCGTTCCAGGCCTAAGTTTAGTGTACCTTTCCGGCATTTGCCATTTATGAGAAATGAGGAAAACCTAGAAGAAACCTCAGTCAGGCAGGGCAGTCCTGGTGGGAATCGACCCACGGAAAAAACTTTGCGTGGAATATTTTACGGATAGCAGATTTCTTTTTCTCTATCCCTTCTAAGTCATCGCCAACGGTTGCCCCTTCCGGACCCTAAAAGTTCATATGAATTCTTATTTATACTTAGTACCAACAGATATCAGAAGGATAGGTCGTCAGCCAATCACTTCAAATGCCTTCTAGTGTGATGCTAAGGTATAACTTGGAGGTGAAATGGCCGGTAACTTTGTCAAGGAGCCTCTTTTTTCAGGTATAGAGTTCTTTAATGTGCTATCTACGATACTAACATGTTTATCGATATTAATAAATGGAATCATTATTTAAAATTTACTATAGTGTGAAACTAAAGTTCTTAGTAGAAGTCATAAATTTCTACCGCTTTTGTTTTAGAAAACACTAATTATATTTATTTTTGTATTGCATTACAAAATTGCTTTCACTGTTTTGTGCAAATATATATATATATATATATATATATATATATATTATTTGGGCGGAGGGCCACGATCTTATGTCTCTTTGCTGTTGTGGGTTCAGGAGAAGGTGGGTTCAGGAGATCGTGGACGAGTTATAAACAATTTACTTATATTAACCCATCATGTAGAAATAGTTGAATCTCTGCGAGAAAGAAACTATTGGTGGTGATTTTGAAAGAGGACTTTGCATTTCGTTCGGGAAAATGAGAGTTACTATAGGATGTCTGTGAAAACCCACGAGAAACCAAGCGAGGATCAAGAAAAGGCACATTTTTACTGTTAGATGACTGGATTTTTCTGGATAGATCCCATGCATACATGTGAATATACACATAGAGGTGCGTTCATATTGAAAAGCGATGAACGCAGGTAGAAGAAATCCAAGATGAGTTCCTAACATTTACAAGATATTCCCTCACAAGCTCACATTGACAGCATTAGCCAGAGGCTCACTGAAGAGAAATCAGACAAGAAATTGGATTCAGTCATAGCTGCACATAACAACGTAATTTATTTCTCTATAAGGTTCAAAGATTATGGGAAATAAATATTTTGAAATGATGTATTCAATACATTTGGCCCAAAATATCGATATAGCTTTACCTGCTTTATTTAAACCATAACAAAGCTAACGATGTAAGCAGAAAGAAGAAAAACAAACCAATAATTAAATATCAGCAATGGCGTGGGATTATTCCGGATGTGCAAGAATACCGCTACGCGTATGTGGTGGACAGTAGACCTCTATCCGTTGGTCGAATTTGTCTACTCCCAATAATGAAGCAACCACGCACAGAAATAAAAGCCAACTCACTAAATTAAAAAAAAAAAACTCTCAGTTTACATGAGAGGTAGTTTTATTCACTACCAGTTTAATTAGGACTGATGAATTTGTTTGATTTTAAACACAAGCACCTCAATTTTCTCGAAATAAAAGTTACAAAGTTATACCTAAAGAAAAGCAAACAAATAAAAGTTTGCTGTACCACTCTTTTTGTGAATGCAATCTACCTTGTACTTCTTTTATTTGATTTATTTACGGACCCTCTTTAACATCTCAGGTCATCAGCGTTCCATTCAATTCAGGGTGTGAAACGGTCGATAAATTTTGCTCATAGATGGAGGTTCTTTTACGTGCGGTAAATCTACCACATGGGACCCACGGCTTTACTTTCCTTCAGAAGAAAGCTCTACTTTGGATTTTTACGCCCGAAAAAATCCATCGGCCCTGGCCGCAAATGAACCCGCGATCTTGGGTTTATGAGGCAAGTGTGGTTACCACTACACCACCAGGACCGACTACCATATGCTTATGGTTATATTCAATTGACACTTGTTGGAGTCATATTTATAGAACGTCGCACTATGAAAATAGATTTTGTATGAAAAGGATATCAGAATAATATAAACAGTAATAGTAGATTTACTTTTGCAGTAAATTAAAAAGGAAAATATGACTTTAGCCACCTATATCGATGTACTCTACAGGACAAGCATAGTCCAACACATTACTAGTGTATTAGTGCAAGTCCTTGAAAAGTATGGTGGAATTATGGCTATCAGTTCCACAAAATAATGTACAACACTTGTAAAATATTACTAAACATTAACGTCATATAAGAGTAAGATGGAGGAACAGCTGTTTCCCACACGACGTCATACCTTGAATTATGTCCTCTCCTTAAGAACAAATTCGCAGTGCTCGAATTATCATTTTTTATGATAGTGTTTAGCGCCCGTTTTCACTACTGAGGCATCACAGGCGATTGAATTATCATTATTCTTCCTGTATTGCTCCGATATTTTTTCGAAGTAATAATTAATATTTAAGTACTATATTATGTATTTGTCAATATTCCAGTGTAATCTTCCATTTTGAGATGACGGTCGTATATTTTAATGCATAACATTACATCAACGTCGTAACTTCAATTTCAGTTCAAAGATGGCACGAGAATATAGTTTATCGATTTTGCTCTTTCGTAGAACCAAAGTTGGGGATTTAATCCTAGCCAGTGTCGGTGGAATTTTAGAGCATAGAAATTATATGCATGGCTTCCTTCGGAAGGAAAGTAAAGCCGTTTATCCCGTGTTGTAGATTTACGGCACGTAAGAGAACTTCAAGACTAAAAGAAGAAGCATCTGAGTTAAACTTATCCGTTTATGGCCCTGAATTGAATAGGACGGTAATGATAAAAGACGCTAAAGGGCGTTCTTAAATGAGATAAACACAATATGGATTACGCTCGAACATTTATTTTATTAGTTCGTTTGAACATTTACATTTATATCAATTTGTTTGTATACATTTGCATTACGTGCAAAAAAAAAAAAAAAAAATTAAAACTGTTTCAAAAATAGATAACGGTGTTTGTTTGTTGTTAACTATACGAGAATATAGTTATATACAAGGAGTCAAATGTCTATTAATACATAAATAAATATATTATATGATAACCCACTTTCTCTCTTTTTCACAAGTGTTTACATCACAATTATTCATTTTTGTACACTCACAGGTTCTAACTAGGCACACTTTACAGAAATGAACCCAGTTTTGACCAGTGTTTTTTCCTTTGCATGTCAGTACCAACGTACTAACCTGTCCCTATTTTAGTATATAAACTTGACCCCAAGTCATTTTTCTGTGTTTGGGCAATGTGCCAGTATTTGTTGCCGATCTTCCAGATTTCCACAAAGAGGGCAAACTATATCGCTTGTGTCGTTATTGTTGTTGTTGATTATTTTGTTATGCTTTCCAAACCCCAGTATAAGCCGAGCTATACCTGATTGGCCCTGAAAATTCAAATTACATATGCATAATTCCTTCCGAAGTTAATTGTTAGCTCATTACTAAGTTTTAATGCTGTTTTTTTCTCTGCATCATGCTTCTATATCGTACCTGTTGATGCCTATTAGCTTTCTCCTGTCTTTCCTCCATGAGTGCAGGTAAAGATACATATCACTCATATCTTCTATACAGAAGAAGACTTTATACAAACAAAAAGTATTTTTATGAAGCTAATTGATTCCGTTTTGTAAAATGTCAATATTTTAAGTTACCATTTTATAAATATTCAAAATATAAAACAATTTAAGTGACCATTTATTGAATTTTTTTCTAAGATGGCATTTTAATGTAACAATTACCATACCTGACAAACTGTACACTAGCGTTAAAATTGTAAATATGAAAAATGTGACAATTTCAAATGTACATAATGTACATGATTTCTGTCGAAATCTACACCCTGCAGTTAGAGTTCCCTAAAGTTATTTTGCATCTTCAGATTGAAGTGATATGCTATTATACTATTGCTGTTCCTTCCTTCCCTCCCCACCGCCACGGGTGTCCGAGATCGTTAAGGCACAGACTCGTGAGCGGAAGGTCTGGGGTTCGAAACCCACCAGGACCATCCTGCATGATTGAGGGTTTTTTCCAGGTTTTTCTTAGTTCTCATGACTGGCAAATGCCGGGGAGGTACCCTAAACTTAGGCCTGGAACGTTTCCTTCCTTGAAAAAAATCCTTTCCCTAATTTATCATTTCATTTCATGTATTACCAGTGTTCACTGCCTGCGGTGCCACAGCAGTAAAAACGGGCGTTAAACACCATTAAAAAAACATTTCTTCCCTCCCCTTTCCCATGCCATGGCATGGCATCCCATTCCAATTCTTTCTAATACCCTCTTTAACCCTTCTACCCAGTAACTATGCTTTTTTTTTTTTTGAGTAGTGTTTAACGCCTGTTTTTACTACTGAGGCACCACAGGCGGTAGTAATAACTATGATGCCAGTTTCTTACTTGATGGAAGTAGCAAATTGCCCTCAGTGAAGATTGTTCTCCTTTTAATATTTGTAACCAATATTTTACAGATTTTACAATGATTGGTGTCTGGAAAGCGGCCAAATTCCCTTAAAACGCCACAATTAGCTGTAGCCCTACCCAATACAAAAAGTCATTTTAAGAAATCATTCCTAACTATTGCACGTTGTCACAACCACATAACTTACATGGTAACACATTGCCTATCTTTCATGCCCTCGTGCATCTTTTTTCCGCAATGCTCACTGGAGTGGCCGGTATACGCAGAACTAAAGGTAATCGTTTATTTTAAAAGCGATAGAGGCAAGGGAAGAAATAATTTTCACGGAAATTTATAAACTAGGACGCTGTAAAAGGGTGTGTTTGAAACAGGAAGGGCCAATCTCAGTTATCATTCCTACTTCAAATGCACTAACCTAAAACATTCATTGTACTGAAATATTGAATTATTGACACACGCACACACCTGTTCTTATCACTATGTTCACTTTTGACCTATTACTGGATCACATATTTAGTCAACTATCCTCTAAATTACCGATCAAGGTGCTCAGGAGATAAACGGTTCACTTTCTCTTTTATTGGCCATCCTACCCATGGTTTTTATAGTGGTTTTCCCATGTCACTTAGGCGGATGCTGGGATAGATATTTACATTTCACTAATTTTCCACTCTCACATTTCATTCGGTTAAATCCGTTACAGGATCGAAAGTGCCAGGGCGAGGTGGGCATGCGCGGTGTGATGCTTGCACTTTGAAAAGCTTTCTGCTCCGGCGTCTGGAATAGAGGTGGGCGTCGGGAAGTTCTATCTGGAGACATAATAGAGACCCCATCTGCGTCCACGCAGTTATTGCCCATAGATACTGGGCGCCACGTGTCCCTTTTATTTCATCCCTTCCTCCTAGAGGTGCCTCCATTGGGGCGTAGGCTAAAAGAGCCAGCCATGAGTAAGACTTAAGTACCGAAAGTATCGTTCTCCACCTCAGGTCATCCGCCCATCCATTTATTCGCTAAGTTAATTAAAAATATATTTCAAGTTGAGCTAATAATTCAAGTTATATTTCTACAACTGTGCAAAATTACAAAGCACGATGAATATTCTTTTATGGAACAAAACAATGAAAAATCACTTGTACACCTTAAGTATAGAGTTGTAAAATACAAGTGAGAAGAACCTTTGGGGAACGCAATTATACTAACAATCACACATTGCAATTGCATACCATTGTAATGTATTAGACCATACTTTTGTGGAATAGAATCCAGCACGGTGTTTACTGTAAACATTTACAGAAAAGAAATTACCTCTGACTGAGTAGGGATTGATACTGTTCTAAACATTGGGGAGGCCACGTGAGAATTGTACAGTAACAAAATTAAAGCTAATTGGATGCCTTCTAGGCAAAGTCTCAAAAATATTGGTACCCATAATTAGATAAGATGAATCTCAAGTATATTGCTGAGTAAAGGGATGCGACAAATTTGGTCCACTTCTCTCAGGAGAGCCAACATTTGAAATAATGATTTTCCGAAAGTGAACAGTTAGTTTTAAGCGAGCAGATAGAAAGTTAAACAGAGTTACAGAGAAAGAGAGACAAAGATTTCCGCTAAAACGGGAGTAGGGTCTACCTGGCAGTCTTCCAAAGGTAAATTAGTTTGCTCCAGCGTGTTTTAAGGGTAGGAACTGCTAATTAACACCAGTAGTAAAATAAGTTAATTTACTAATTTTGTGTTAGTTGTTCTGAGTTAGATTTAGCAAATTATTTAGTTCAACAGATAAGTTTCTGTCACAAAATACAACACGAAAACACACTTAGCGAAGTAGAGGAAATTCCTTCAGCATGGGGTGAAACTTGGCTCACTGGGGTTTATACAGCAGATTTAGGGCAACGAACGCAGGGTAGAAACATCCCCTTCTGCTGCCACTGATACTGCTTCCACCTGAAATCAATATCAGGAATATACCTACGCCACCACCGTCTCCCTACTTTGTTTCCAATGCTCTGTCTGAGAGCGAGACAGAAAAGCAAATGTGCGATAGAAAAAGTGTCTACTTCAGGAAATGGTTTTGAAGCTCGAGCCGGAAACGTGCAGGAACATAAAATCTCCAGTTCAAGTGCTTTGAGGAAGATCCTATACAACGCAGCTATTGCAGAGTTTTTAATAAACGATTTCTTTCCTTATGATAAAAATGTTTGTTTATTCTATTCACGTTTGCTTCGATAACGAACTCGCTCCATGTATTTAGCGGTGAAATTGATTATTCAATGTACCCCTTTTACAGTAAATCTCCGGCTACCTCGGTCTGAAATGATATTCTGCTTGTAATTGCGAGCTATCAATAAGAAAATGCTTTTTAGGTCGTAAGCTAGTGCTACAGATTTAGGCTCGCTATATGCACGTTATAGAATGACAATTTATATTCTTAGACGTACTTTTTTCTCTCTAACCAAATTATAAATATAAAAATAGTTTACTTTCCCCAAAACTGATTTCAAATGGTTATTCTAAACTTCACACTAAGGATAAATAGCGTTAAAAGTTTTATTAGAAACGCTTAAAGTCTCCTTAATAATATAAATAAACCTAGTTGTTATTTTTGCGTTAAAAATTTGAAAATTTTGAAGCTAAATACATAATTAAAAGCTACTGTATTGATTGTTAATAGGAATTAATTTGTTAGAAACAAAGTGGCAATTGGACATTTTTCTTAATGTTGCGAGATATCTGTCAATTGTTTCATGCAACAGAAGTTTGTTTTGTAACCAAAATATATAATGCACAATTACTCAAAATAAATTACAAAGTGAAGAAGTGGAAAATGGTTTCAATTTTTCTGAACTTGACAAAATGGATCTGATTTATTGGGAAGCAAAAGATGTGCTGTGAAAGCTACTGAGATCAACAGAGAAGGACTTACTAATAGAAGCCATCCACATCATATTACATTTCAATCTGTTGATAGGCATTTGCGTTAACTGGGATGCTTTAAAGCGCAAGTAAAAGTAAATGCCAATGGCATGCATACCCTTTTGAAACTTTAAAGCTTTTATCTTGGACGCCTTATCTAAAATTCTCTATATATGGTGCAAATATTTATGTGTTGTTCATTAACATCTTGTAACTGACATCAAGACTATTTAATTGCTTCATTACAAATAAACCCTGTGCAATTTTGAAACAAAGTCTATATGCATATCCTTCGATAATGAGTCATTAACAATTACTCCTTGGAAACTAACAATTTTTGCATTTCTTAATTTGCTCCTCATCAATTTTTACCACAGGTTCAAGGTCAATCATATTTGAGTATGAAGTTGTACTACTACAGAATTGTTACTTTTGACAGATTAAGAATTTTCAACTAAAGTACTGTGCTACAGTGTATACATAAATATCAGATTTTACTTCTAAATAAGTGAGATTTGTATCGCTACATAGTAAGATAGTGTCATTAGATAGATAGATGATGCGTTTATAGTATAAACTTTGTAATTACATTAACTTTTGTATTATACCCATCACATGGGTCCAGAGGCCGTATATGTTACTGTTTAACACTGGTGGACAATATACCCATATGCCAATATATTTGTATAAAACTAAACATAGAGTACGTCTGTATATCACAATTATACATTGTTTAAATATACACAGTTTCTTATTAGGTGCACTTTACATATAAACTCACCCAGCCTTGACCAATTTTCTTCCTGCTCAAGAAAGTCCCAGCATGCTACCCTGCCCCTATTCGAGTACATAAACTTGACTCCAAGGTTCACTCGCCAATGTTCTGTGTTTGAACAATGTACCAATATATGGTACCAATTTTCCAAGTTTCACAAACAGGGCAAATTCCATCTCCTGTTTCAACGATAACTTTTTGTGCTTTCCAAACCCCTTAAAACAGAAAAGGGGGAAGCATTTGTTGATTTCAAAATGGCTTTTGACACTGTGGACAGAGGTGCACTGTGGAAGTGTCATTAGCATAATGGCCTTCCTAAATTACTAATGGATTTTATATCATTAATATAAATCAGGAACAGTATTGGTCCTAATATATATGACTTAATTTAATCAAATTAATATACGGTTTCTAATAATGCGTAGTAACACAAATACTTGAGTAATTCGGAAAACAGATTTGATAATATAATGCTTGCTCCCATAGCAAATTTTCTGCAGCAATAAACATTTTACCTCTTAAAATTTATGAATCGCTTAGTAATCCTTCAGTTCAAATATTTAATACATAAATTCGGAGTAAACAAAATACATTTGCACGCTCTTGGCCTTATATAACAAAGAACAAAAATATTTTAATTAAGACCTATATTTACAAACGTAGCTGCCTCAGTTACAAATCATCCCATTCAGGGCGTGATAACTCCACATGGTAAAGCTGGCTCAGTGTGCCATAGCACATACGCTAACAAGCAAAACCATCACAACACATCAGATTTAAGTCAAGAGTCTGTTACAGAGGAGAGCAGTTTAAATATTTCCTAAAAAAACAACTACACAACAAGCGCATTAAAATATAAAAATAGCTGTTTCAAAACAAAATTATTTCTACAATGGTTCTGATAATCGTGAATTAAAATCTAATTCTTGCAGTATTGGAAATAAATATGAGCAAGTTTTAGAGGTGCATAATTAAATCAAATGCACGTCACAGTCATACATAATCATGAAAATGAACAGATATGAAAAGAAAACATTTGTTACGAAGGTATTTCAATAGGAGAGATTAGGAACAAACGAGTACGCTCTTGAAAGCCAACAGCAAAATTGTCGGGACCAAAGGGCTACAACGCTAGCCTGTGACTGTAGTCATTGTCTCTTGCTGCAACTGTGATTTGCAAATTGGAAGCACTGTCCTTCCATTGGACCCTAATTCTATCGCCCATGGCATTCCTATCGAACAAGCAATTACAACACTTCAGCAAGCTCGGACAAGCAGTCATCATTTTCCTCCCCGAGGTAATAGAGGGAAAAAATGTCCCCCGGTGAAGCAGGAACAAAGGTAATCTCATAATTTGGAACGCACGTCATACATAGCATTCGACAGACCAGAACTTTACTGCAGCATACGTCCCCCTAGTCGTTTATGATGTCTGCATTGGGGAGGGTAATTGAGCTGGAGATGAAGATTTTTACGCGACGGAGGTTAATGACCAAGAAGGGTCAGGCCTCGACGAAGAGCATACTGGTATTAGGGAGATTTTGAAGCACAGGAGCCAATGGTAGAGCTGGTAACTGCTAGCAACACTCTGTAATTCCCAAAACTTCACAGTTTACAGAATTTAAAAGGCTTGTATTGTGTAGCCTTAGCACTAAATGGCTGCATTTTCAGAACAAATCTGCAACCCTACATACTGGAAAAAACTTTATTATAAAAGAACTTCAGTTTTGTAAAGCTGTTTGTTCCATTGACGATAGAGTGAGAGATGAAAAGGCATCAATTTGCTAATCAAAGTTTCTGAATACCTTTAAAAGAACAGAATTTTTCTCGTATGACTCCCGAAAACCTTGGCATTACGTTACGTCCAGATGTACTTTCTTTTTTATAAATATCAATCATATATTGAACACACGTTTCTTGGTCTTATTGACTGTGTCAGATATCTATTGTGGATATTTACATTAAGTCTAATTTAGACATAAATAATTTCCAAACATTTACTTTACTATTTTTATATTCATTTATATATTTACTTTCTGTTCCGTAGAAAAAAAAAAAAACACACTCCAAATGAATGACCTCTCTAAACAAGCTGGTTAGACTATTATTAAACTTTATATTTAGCAAAAATAGAACATGACGGTCCCGCCATCGCTTCTGCTGGTAGCGTAGATTATATTAGAATTTAGGAGGTGAAAGCTATTTTAAAAGTTGTAAGATAAATATACAAAAATATAAAGATCTCCAGGATCTGGCGGTATTAATAATGAATTGATTAAATATGCTTCATATACACTACATGGCAGTTTTTTACATTTTATTAATTTATGTTGGAAAAGTAGTTATATACCTGATGATTTAAACATTTCAGTAGTGCTTCCGATCTATAAGAAATTGGGTTGTAAGAAACACAATAACTTTATAGGGATAAGCCTACTAAATTCTGGATATAAAGTATATGCAAAAATTATATAAAATTATTACAAACTTTATCTGAACAGAAAGGGCTTAGACTCAATAGATAATATGAAAAAACACAGAGATACCTTTGATTAATTTCAAGAAAACTTTCGAAAATCGCTGTGCAAAATGTCATTAAAGATAGGAATACTGAGCCATCTAGTAAAAACAATACAGAGCCCGCACGCTTTTAATGTTACAAAGATTAAAACAACACAAGGATATATTGAAGAACTTGGAAATATACTACAGGGAGTTAGACAAGGGTTTCCTCTCTTGCCCGTCATGTTCAATTTATATTTGGGTAAAGTCAGACATTGGCTAATGAATTTAAAATGTAATTAGACCATATAGTATAATTCTGTATATGACTAGGCAATATTGGCAAGCTCGGCAGAAAATTACGTAAAGCAATATAACATTTGTGTTTAATATAGTCATAAAATAAAAATATCCATACATAAAACTGAAGTTTTTGCTTTTTATGGATTAGACCCTATTAGAGCCAAAATAACTTGAAACAATGAGACTTCTGAGCAAGTCAGCGCATTTAATTGCTTACAATTATTTCATCTTATAATGAAATAAAATATACTGAAATAAAGCCTGCTAAATACTAACAAATTTTGAGCACAGTGAAAACAACTGTATTAAAAAGAGGCAGTTCTACATTTTAATGACGCTCTAAACGTTGTTGTATGAATAAGATGTATAGACAATCACAGAGATCTATTAGATCTCTATTCTATTAGATCTATTAGATCTATTAGATCACCTAAATAATTAAGAAATCATAAACTAAATAAACATGCTATAACATGGAAAGAGTATGTATTAAGAATGTCTACTTTAAATTATTTCAATACAGACCAGATGGACGAAGAGTGTCGGCAGACCAAGGAAACGCTGGAGTAATATCGGACACGGATTAGGCAAGCAGTTCTATTCCATGACAGTAAGAAGACTTCCCTTTTTTTATATTTGGAACATCTTAGAATGTGGTGTCTGCTCCATGCACACTCAAAACTTAATTGTTGTGTGTTTCTATGGTAGTTATCTCTAGAACTGAGGGTTTACACTTCACTTTCTCCCTTTGTTTACATAAGCACAAGTTCTACCCTTCGGTTTGTGCGCTCTGGGGATCATGGGGCTGTTCCACTCTCTCGGAATGTTTTAATTCAAAACACTCACCAAAAATTCAATGTAATGATCTTCATCTCTTCACTTTTCACACTATTGATAATGCCTGCTACTATAGACAATGGGAATGTATTATTTTCACTTTATATAAAATCAGTTTCAAACTGTATGCTAATAAAAACCAATGGACGACATTCACTGCTTGACCCCTGAGTTGGATGTTGAAAACTAACCCATTGTCTGTGGGAGACGAAGATTGTGGTGCACGCTACTTTTTATAAAACCCCCCAATTAGCAATGCCAACTGCAAGTTCTCTAGAAATATTCAAGGGAAACTATGAAATTTATCCAGATCTATCCCTAAATTTATGACGAAATCAATAGCATGTAGTTTATTTCCAGGAATTTTTACGCAATGCTAACGTGTTCATTTTCTGGAATGAGGTTCAAGTTTAATTTGCGACGGAGGAAATTAACCAAAAGCATTATAATTCCCTAATATAGCTAAAATGAATAAATAAAAGTCACTAACTTTATTCTGTATGGATTTACAGGGCATGTGACCAATGTTAGTTAAAATAAATACCGGTTGGTGATACTTTAAAGTAGTTCATTGAGATCTATCTTGATAACATTAAAATGTCTGCATTTGTGTTGTTTTTCTTCAATAGTTATTATGTGAGGGAAACCTCACATTTTATCAGCTATTATTTGTTGCTTTACTAAACAGAGCCTGTTTTCACCATGTTGATAGATTTTTAATATTATTTTGAATTTAATAATTTGAATTTCTGAATATTTCTATATGAGAGGATTAGAAACATAATTCTAATAAAATCATCATGTCCATGCTGTAAAATTTCATTCTTCTACATGTTGTAGGAGCTGAGAAAATGGAACATACGTTGAGAAATTGCAGTTACCTCAATACAGTTCTGCCTTAAAAATAAAATTACAAAAAAAAAAAAAAGAAGAAGAAGAAGAAGAAGAAGAAGAAGTGTCATATATCATTTTAATTGCGGAAATCCAAAAATAAGATATTTTTTTTTTTAATTTTAACATTTTTGAATTTATGAACCCCATTAGCGTCATTACTTTGCATTAAAATGCGAATGTTTCCCACTGCAAATATAACGACTGAGAAATTGTTGGAAATTTGAAAATATTTATCAAATTTATACAATCTAGAAAATTAAACTAAATAATAAAATGTCAGCAGTATTTTGGTGTAAAGACACGGCAGCACCAAAGGGCGTTTTTCTCTATTATTTTTGTCTCCGTTCATAAATCCTTTTACCATAATTGAAGCGCTTCATTTTTGCGATTATAACAACAGTGGAACATCTAAACCATCTTTCGTGTATAGTTTTCCATTTTATCATTCTCACAATACTTGCCTCACACGTGTTTAGTAGTTTTCGCAAAGAGTTGTTAAAGTTTATTCCTTTATTTCACTAATCTTTACAGCCTAAGTAGCAAACATCTCTCATTTGTAGCTGTAAAGTAAAAGATTTACAACTGCTTGAGACATGAATGTGTATATCACCAATCTTAAGTACACAAATTAATTTACTGCACCGATTTACCTTCTGAACAGCGACATTAAGATTAGTGGGGTATGGAATCCGGGTAGATAGCGTGCCTGAGTAAAAGATGGTGTCTCAACCTCATCTTTCAGCTTAGTTGTAAGTCGATGCCAACTGTAAAGTCCGCTCTGCGGGTTATATAATTAATGTCGAATTGTTGACAGCACACACTCCCGCACGGGAACCAGAGCACCTGATATCGCCTTACCCCATGGGGATGCTAAGCGACAGTAGAGGTGGGTTATATTGTACCGGGTAATAAATTGTTCCAGCACACAATAAGACCGCAAGCCCTCGCGGAATAGTGACATCCGCTCATGTACCCTTGTCGGTGTATTCAGATATGGCAAGAAGTCACAAAGGAAACGACCTGGCTAATTCTAGGGTTAGTCATCGCTAATTACACGAGTCCTGCAGACCTACACTAACCGTAGCAGCATTACCGGAGCACGAGGAAGAATATTGCAGGAGTCTGGACATAAGATATGGAATTACGCTTAACAAATAACAACACCTCATTAACGTCATGCACACGGAACAGCCTCTTTAACCTGCACCTTTCCAAGTCTAAACATCTTTTCACTGGAGCAGTATAGGGTAATAATTACAGATGGATCGATACTTTACTTTCCCGATACTCGATACCTATATATCGAGTATATATATTCTAGTCTCGATTCTCGTTACTTCGATACAAGATATTTTTGATTTTACCAGATAAAATACAAAATTTCCACTTTATTATCTTAAGGGTTAACACATTAAACAATATATATGTGAATTTCCCTACTAACACCGACCTTTTTTTATTATAAAACATTTAACATTTCGACAATTATTGCTAGTGTTGGGAGATTTTCCACCTCCCGAAAAACTCTTTTTACAAATAAGGCAAAAGGCTTGGTTATCACTCACAGGACCAAATTAAAAACAGTTCTAAACAACACTTATATTATCCTAAAAGGATAGACTACAAAACGGACCATCTATTCTGTCACGTCATAATAACAACTAGGCAGTAATGCAATATCACCTTTCAAGTAAAAAACGCTGAAGTTCAATACTGTTAAAAATTCCTTGTGATTAAATGGTTTAACAAATTGCACGGTATGTGTACCAAAAGTTGCTTTTATTATTGGCCAGGCTCAAAACAGCGGTTCTTTGTAGGCGGAGTGGTTTCTCCATATGCGCGAAAATTGGGGGGATGCTAAAATTAATTAAATAGCATGTTCGAAAATATCTACTTCAAACAGTAATTTATCAGCTTAATGAAGTGGCAGCTAAACTGCCACCGTACACCAATGGACCAAGGAAGCACACCAGATAAGATGGAAGAACTTTCCTGGCCAAAAAAAAAACTAGGTAAAATTCTCATTAAATCGCTCGATAACACCCTGGCTGGGTGGGTTAGAAACGCACGCATAGAATAGAAGATATTCTGCCTGATATTTATGAGATACGTGTTTCTTGCGACCACTGTGGCAATATTAATTAAACATTGTTGTTAAGAAAGTATGCGAAACATATCGAGCTCATGATCTTCGATATTAATACCACTTAAGTATCGAGGGTATTAAAAGTATCGAAAACTCATCTCTAATAATAATAATAATAATAATAATAATGATAATGTTATTATTTTCTTCTGCCATAACCTTTCAATTCACATTGCAAAGTATATGTTTGTATCCCAGTGAAGAGCAAGGGGTTCCAGGTAACCATTATGAGAAACTGACTTTATCTCTATAGCTATTTCTACCATTCAATTTCATTGATCTATGGCTCCCAAAATATGTAAAAAATTTCTGTCCCTATATTGGAAGTACACCTGAAACTTAATCCAAAAATTCATCTTTATTCACAACTTAAGCAATTCCTTTTTCTATAAGAATTATTAAGAGGCATAATGATTGTATTACTGAAATTATGCGCTTTGAATTGGTTTTCGGTGTAAATTTCTTAAGGAAACAAAATAATGGAAACTTGATAATTAGTTTCCACGAAGTAACAATTGTTGTACAGCATAGGTAGTAGATTAACATCTTGAAAATGGGGTTCCAGCCAGACCCTAAAATTATCTAAATCTGCTCGCACCTATTACGCTCTAATTTACTAAATCAACAATGGTGAAAGTTTTGAAATTTCACTTAGGAGACGTTCACGTTATGTGCAAGTTTTACACCGTATTCATGGAGAAGATTGTGCGGAGGTGTCGTAACAATATTTATGGATTAGAACGCCTTAATGCAAATGTTTATCGTTAATGATTAGTTTATGTTCCATTAAAATGGACAGAAATATTTTCACCTCTGCAAGAATTGGGTCAATGAAAGGTCAATAGATAGCCCAAATCAATATTGGCTAGGAGTCACACAGAGCACTGCTAATGTATTTTTGCAGAAGGTTCCGTAAATATTGTCAGAAATCTGGACTCCTGACAATATCTACAGCTACAATTTCAATTATACATGCCATTATGTCAGTGATATCAATAGCCCCCTAGCAGGTGCATAGGCCAAAATGATTCTATTCAGCAAAGCTACCAAACTTTATTTTCTTCATATAAAGATTTGCCAAATGTAAGTGCACAGAAGCAAAAACAAAAAAATTCTAGAGTTAATAATGCAACAGCACAAATATCAGCAAGTGATTTAACATCAGTTTTTCATATACGAAATATTTTTAATTGTAAGCAGACTTTATGAACTCCCTGTATTTTACCACGACTAACAGTGCAGCAAGAAGGGCATGTCATCTTCATTACTCGTTAAAACTTTAGCGCAAATGTTTTTCTACACCCATATAATTTAGTTCACAGCTTCAGCTCTTACAGTTAATGCTATAAAAGCGACTAATGTAATTATATTTATTTTTATGTAAATAACATTATCTCAATCTTATTCGAAGATCAATTTATTATATAGATTGCAAAATAATTCAAGAGCAAAGGCTCGTTCAAACATTCATGACCTAAGAGAGGCTGTAGCAAATAAAATAAAATGAAATGTTTCTCGTGAGAGTGTCACTTGAGATTTGAACTTTTATTATTTTTTCTTTTCTTTTTATTTAGTTCCTGAGATTGGCAATAAATAAATAGAAACGGAACTCAATTAAATAAAAAAAATTACTAGTGATCAGCAGAATAATGTCGCAAACCTTAAAACTTTTGGATGTTCACATTCATAATTTGTGGCTCAGTATGCCGAAAGAAAGCAAACATCTTAGCCTCATGGACTGAGATGTGATATCCCATTGAGGAGACAAAATATTTTGAGAAGAATATAAACATATATGTTCAGATCTGTTAAATATTACAGAGACTGCATTTCTTTCCTTTCTGGATCCCAGAACTCCGAATAAACACCCAGGTCGTTCCACGAATCCTTCATTTTCTTAAGTTCTGTATGCAAAAGTATAAAAAATTTTGCGCATGGTGACTGCGCAGCTATTTCAACACAACCGATCTCACTTTAGCTGTCCTAATCATGGTGTGGAAATTTGCTTAGTGCAGTTGTTAACGCATAATGATTCATTTATTGGTAACCCCACCGATTGCGAATTTCGAACTGTAATTTGTTTTTTGAATGCTGAAACTGTTAAGCTTATTGTCATTTATCGGATTTTGTTTAGCAAAGCGCACAACAATATCAAAAAGTGTCTTGTACTGAACATTTCCAGCACCGACAAATATATGCAATGCTCACAGTTGGGCGTAAAACTGAGAGAATGGTACTGCATTTCCTTTCTAGGGGATTTATTATTATGGCCACAAGCCCAATGATCTAATTGCTACATGTGAAGTAGCAAATGTTGAATTTCAGTTTACTTAAGAGTATAACAATAGACGTGTTTGTAGGTAAACGCTCTGTATAAAGACGTTAACTTTATTATTAAGATTGATCGGTATAAGAGACCGGAGTGCAACATAGCACAAAAGGAGTTTAAAATGGATCGTACATTATCACCGTTACACTTTTTAACTTCTTTATTGATTGTATCATGGATGTAATGATAAATGAAGACATAGATGCACCGGTAATTGAATATCAATAAGTATCTATTCTTTTATATGCCGGCAATATAATACTTCTCTTTAGGACGGTAAAATACCTACAAATGACCTGACGCATTGCAAGATTATTTTAAACAGTGGGATATGCAGAAAATATATCTAAAAGTAAAGCTCTCACATTTAAAAATGCCTACGTCTACGGCAAGCTGGAAAAATGAACTTAAGGGAGAAAAGTAATCTAGATCTGTAGATGTGGTGAAGAGACCTATATCATGTAGACTGCATCTTCCCAGCATACCGCCACAGTTTGATGTCCCTCTCCCCGACCCTAGAATTCGCTTCCAGAAATCACAATGTAATATATTTAGACCGTTTATTTTATTCCATCCCCAAACCTCGCTTCCATATGACCGTTGCTTTACATATTTTTCATGGAACTAGACATGAAACAGAGGTTGGAAATAGCATGACATACTGGGAGGCTGGAAGCATGTAAGGTTGTTGACGAGGACGGCAGGAGGATTTGTCCATTATGCTCCCAACCGGAAGGCTGGGTTCACATTTTGGCTAAGTGTACACAGACACAAGATGCTAGGATAACATTTCCCCCGGATTTAAGGCTCGCATTTTGGAACTTCATTGTAAGTAGACTTAAACTGGCCAAACCTGGGCATTTTCTTAAATGAAATACGTAGTTTTAGGGACAAGAAATTTCTATAAACATTGTATATAAATAATACGAAACAATTTATATGAATATCAGAATTATTGTATCTATGTTTGTTTCAGGTGTGTGTCTGTGTGTGTGTGTGTGTGTGTGTGTATGTGTGAGAGAGAGAGAGAGGGGGGGGAGAGATATTTCTTGTTAATGTTGTAATGTTGTTTTCTTTTGTTGGAATTAATTTCTGAAATTAAGTATTTAAAGGAGCATGAACAGTCTTACGACCCAAGCGACTGTGATGTGTGTATACATACTAGTATACATAGTACTACTACTACTACTACTACTACTACTACTACTACTACTACTACTACTACTACTACTACTACTACTACTACTGGTACTAGTACTACTACTGGTACTAGTACTACTACTACCGGTACTACTACTACCGGTACTACTACTACCAGTACTACTACTACTACCAATACTACTACCAGTACTACTATTACTAGTACTACTATTACTAGTACTAGTACTACTACTACTACTAGTAATACTACTACTAGTACTACTGCTGCTACTACTGTCACTACTACTACTAGTACTGCTACTGCTGCTACTACTGTCACTACTACTACTAGTACTACTACTACTATTACTGCTGCTGCTGCTACTACTACTGTCACTACTACCACCACCACTACTACTACCACCACCTCCACCACCACTACTACTACTTATTTCCAAAACACTTGTAAAAAACTTAATAAATTGTAAGAAAAACTTTATATCGGAAATGAGGTGCATTTATTAAAAAAGAAAATTAATTTTAACTTAAAAGTGCCTAAAGCTTTTCCAAGTCAAATCTTAAATGCCAATGATTCGGCTAGACTGCAGCTGAATTTTTGCTTTGGCTAAATAAAATAATATCTCAAACTACGATCTGGTGACTATAATCCTTATTGTTTTATTTCGCCTTTCAAGTTACGGAAATTCCAACAAAATGCAGTTTTTATATAGTAAAGCAGTTCCATAAAATTCTCAGAATATACATTCGCTTCGTTATTAAGACTATCACAATTTCCACCGCTATTATATATTCTCTTTTTTCCTTGTTTTTCAACGTTTCCTATCTTATGCTTTCGCCATTGGTGTATGTAAAATCTCTTTTTCCTCTGCATTCCATTTCCTACTTTTGTTATTTTATTATCATCCACTTCCCCCCTTTTTGTTTGCAGCCCTCGTTTCCTCGCTGTATACGTCTTATGGAATCGCCTCAGGCTTGCGCTAGTTATTCAATTTGTGAACGACCTCTTTGCTTTTCCCCGTTTTTTGATCTAAGCAACAGATCCTCCAACATTCAGTTGTTCTCCAGGGAAGAGGAGCATGCTAGGCCGAGCTTAACGGAACGTGTGCAGACAACAATTTTCGATATTGGTGAACAGGGCGTCGTAAAGTATCCGCAGGGAAAGAGCTGCAGGAGGGGAGGAATGAACAATTCGATATTCGTTTACGAATTCAAATACAATACACCTACGGGCAGTAGCAGCGTGTGGATAACATTGTACTGCCTTTCTTAGAGTGTACACTTTCTTAAAAGAAACAATTTTCGAAATTTACGAAACGTGGATAATGCAAATAAGGACTTCTCGTAAAGCAATTAAAAAATAAATATTTTAACAATTAATAGGAATGAAGCGAAGCATATTAATTAGAACTTTTATATTTTCTTTTGTATTTAAGGATATACATGCTACTATAGGAATAAAACAATATATTTATTTTTAAAATTTCTTTTTAATTTAAAACAAACTTTAAGCATCATGTATATGAAAGCATTTTACTCAATATCAACAAAATTGCCCGAGTTATGCATTTAAACATTTTATTATGTAATGTTTAAATCAACCCCTGCTATGCCCAATTCCTTACTTGAGGACTTTTAAGTAATTCATATTTTATTAGTTTAAATTTTGCTTTGTTTAATTTTATTAGTGTGGTGAACATGTTAGCAGTGTCGTAGATCTGTTACAAACTGCTACAACAGCTATTTATTGTTGATTTCAAACATGAAAACACCATGATGCTAAGTTAATTTATTCTTTTTCTTGTGTGATTTTAGTGAAGTATAATCAAATATCAGTAAAAGTCAAAGGAAACAAAAAGAATTTTAAGTTAATCAATACAGTAAAATTACTGTTGTAAACTAAACTTCAAACGATATGTTAATACTGCAACTATCGCTACATCAATCTAAGTTTACCAAAAGTATATATTTTTAAAACTGGTTACACCACAACTTTTACAGTTTTCAGACATTTTTCATGTTGAGGGTAGTAATCTGAACCTTAGCCTTTATCTCGAGTTTTAAAAAGAAAATTGTAAATGTTTGTTATGGAAGAAGAATTGTTTAAATTTAATTTTAGAAAAAAGGCCTAAATTTGAACTATACATATTTTAACTACTGAGGTTCAGTTTGGAGATTCATATATTAACTTTATAATACAAATATGAAATGTTCAAAATCACGGGAACTACTTACTTTTTAATGCAAATGGTTATTTTTAAGAATTTAGACTATCTTACCTTATACTCATGCGTATAAAATGATTTATCAGCAATTTCAAGGTACAAGGTGTTTATGTGGTATTAGTTTCTTGTGTTAATAACAACGAATTGTATAATGTTTATGGTTTAACTCAGTGTGATCCAACAGGCGTCCCAGTGCCAAATACTACTCTCCAGGCTCTTTTCTGGCCCTCGAAGGGAGTAGTGTGTTACGTTTATTATACACTGGAAAAAAAGAAATAAGCAAGAAACAGAGATACTGTACTTAGGTCAAATCCCTTCCCCTGTCTCTTCTAGCTACTTGTTTCCAATTCCAAGAAAACTGTGGAACTTTGCATTCTTTGAACAACAGAGTAATTCTAGTGCAAGGTCGCTTCAGCAACAAGCCAAATGTCAGCCGAAGACGAAAATTTGAAATTTCATTATGGGACTAGGTATTACAGTTACTTCTAACTTCTTTCCTTTGACTCTTGCTGAGAGTCAGTCGCGAGTTTGCGAAAGTTATTGAACGTAAATATGTTACAGCTGGATTGCTATGCATTAAAGCATATATATATATATATATATATATATATATAATGCACCTCATGATGGTCCTCGTACATTCTTGGAAAAAATCTGGCCCATGACTAAAAACGCTGATTTATCAGATGCATTTCTCTTAATGTTTCGATTATATGATTTTCAAGCTTTGAATTTACACGATCCTATTAGCGCGGAGAGCAGTTTTTTAAATTGTGTTAGAATTGAATACTTTGAGATTATAAACTGTTTACTTTGATCTAAATGTAAAAATATAACATGTCATTGAAAGTTAGGTGATTTTGTGGGATTGTTTTAGGTACTCTATTGCCAGCTGTAGTGAATCAACACAGGATGGCGACATGCCTGTGATACCCAGTGGCCTCAGAATGCAAATCACGGAAGAGGCTCTGAAGCCACAAATCTGTGTGCTGACGCTATTGAATTACCGTGCAGAACAATCGCATAGCCTCCACGGAGTACTCGGATGCATTACACAGATCGACTACAGCTGCTCCTCTTGAGTACAGCGGCTTCACGTTACCAAACGGACAACAGAGCATTCACCAATTACAACGGGGCACCACATCAAAGCATCGCCACAATGTCAGATACTGTGAGAATCGGCTCGTTATCTAAGTGTAGTAGACAATGACGTTATTCAGGAGGTATGGACATCAGTTTCTCAACAAAGTAATTATACAAGCTCTTCTGGGTAGCTTCAAAGAGGATTTGGACACATTGTCCCGATACTTATGCATATTATATTAAAATTATATAGAGAGACTATTCTCCTCATGGTATGTAAATGATTCATAAACTGTAAATTACTATATAAGTCAGTTCTTCTTCATTTATCAATAATAGTCCATTCTGGAAACAACCACCAAGTCCCTTGACTTAATATAAATTTCTATGGAACTGGAAAGAAACAACATCCAAATCAAGTTTGGAATGTTTAATAATCCGATCAGTGCAAGCACTCTGAGCATCAGTATCACAATAACAATCTATTCTTGAACTCCATATTGGTTTCTGGAATCTTACAGAGGATAATATCACTATATTAAAATATACATTATGTAACAGCAGACATTTTCAATAGTTTCCCTGTGAAAATAAAAAGAAAAAATAAAACAATCTGAGCAATCATTTGACTACACCTTTAATTTTTTACCGCCACGGGTGGCCGAGGTCGTTAAGGAGCGGACTCGTGAGCGGGAGGTCTGGGGTTCAAATCCCTCCAGGACCATCCTCTCTGACTGAGGTTATTTTCCAGGTTTTCCTCTGTTCTCATAACTGGCAAATGCCGGGGAGGTGCCCTAAACTTGGTCCTGGAACGTTTCCCTCCTCAAAAAAATCCTTTCACAATATACCATTTCATCTCATGTATCATCAGTGTCCATCGCCAATAGTGCCTCAGTAGTAAAAACGGACGTTAAACATCATTTAAAAAGCTTTAATTTAGATCGGTTCTTGATATGAAACTCAGCGTAAATATTTAAATATATTTGTATTTATATTTAGCATTCCTTATATCTTATAAAGAAATCTGACATATCTCATAATCCAGTTGAAAAATTATCATATTAATTTCATAGATTGCAAGCAAACGAACTTACAAATACACTGAAATAATATTGATAAAATAATTTACTTTATATACATAGTGTTTCACCAGTGGAATTCAAATAAAACATGTAACTGATGGCCTATTCTAAGCGCACAACTTCCATCATATCATTCTATCATCCGCAGAGGATTATAAGCATCCTTAAATAAAATCGCTCAATTAAATAGAATTTAAATGGCACAATAATCAAGTAAACTCAAGCATGACTTAGGCGTTCCTTATACAATGAGGATATATAAGTTACGGTGTCACCTGAGCGTGGCTATTTACTAGAGAAGAAAGGGAGATTACGTCGCCACCGGTGAAGTTAACGTTTTTATTATAGTATTTATATTTTTACTCCAAGCATAAAATAATACTGTATTTAAAATTGATGATGATGATAATAATAGAAACAATAATAATAACAATAATAATCACTACATTTTGTTATGAGACATGCTGAAAATGATGCCCCTCAGCGGCTCTACATTGCCGACATCTGCATAGGAAATCCCTGTATTTCATCTTACTTTTCTTCCACACGAACACATTTCTTGTCAATGAGAGATCCCCTCTTGTAATTTTTAACAAGTTTGCGAACATTCTCTCCGATTGCCAGCATATTTCCTTGTGAATCACCTTATCACTTCTCTGCAAGAATCAATTTTTATATATGTATCGTGCATAAACTCATTCAAGTTTGTGTTTATGTAGTGACATAACTAATGGAAAACAATGAATGTACCGAGTCACACACGCGAGCACAACCATTCGATGAGAACGCCATTTTCAAATGAAATACTCGCGGCTACCTGCACATGCAATAAAGGACCTTGAGAGCTACCGTCTCCCATTATGCTGCCGCACTCTGCTGGCCCATATCTCAGATTACCTCACTGTAGTATGAAGTGCCTTTTTACGAGAAACAAAATAACACCAGTGTATGCTTTAACCACTGGAGATGCTTCAAAATACATTCTCTAAATTACACCGTCATATTAAAATACAACAGGAAGCCTACCAAAAAGAATTACTGTGACGTCCCCTCTAAAATTAGGTCTTTTATATCTGGTCAACATGGTGTGATACCCGGTATAGCACAGGTTAGAGTTGATAGAATTGTTCTATAATTGGAATATGTTTATATTATCTATATAGTCATATAGTCACAAATGCATTATCTATATAGTCATTCGGGCAATAATAAATTAAACACATCGAATAATTTGTGTTTCTAATTCCAACGTTTTCATATCTGAACATCTTACTTTTGTTGTGTTATACATCTTTCATATTTTTTATCATAAGGAGATACATTTACTGCATTCATGTGACAGAAAATACAGTGATGGAGCAGATCAGAACAAGAGAACTCCGGAAGTTATCACATATATGTGACTGGTTATCAATCTTGTACTCCACTTCTCTCTTTGTCATGTACGTAAAGGTTGCTTTTTGAAAATGTTCCCTGCCGATCTCACGGCAATATACATGTATACCTTTGCGAATATGGTTACAGAATTTACTCTAGAGTAATGCATTTTTGTTTTAAACGTTATTCTAAATAAAAATCAGCTCGTCGTGTACGTCCAAAATTTATTCAGTACATTCCTGATCAATTGCCTTCTCCCTCAACTGCAACTCACAATAATGCGCACAAATTTTAATCTATCAGTTGTGTAAAATAAAAGAGGAGCGAAAAGCACAATTTTACCAGAAGAAAATGGAACAAAATTGGTGCAAATTATGAACGTAAGCCAAAAAGATCGCTCCTGAAATTAGCACTAAACGATAAAATACGGAAGGTAAAATAAAAAATATTTTCACGAAATCAAAAACGTTATAGTGGCCAAAATTGGTCATGTCCATCAGAATGTGTTTTCCAATACAATTTTTGGTTAGCAAATTAGGGACGAACATTGCATTTACGATATTGCTAAAGTTATAAATTTCCGAGCTGGTCGGTGGTGCATTTTGAGACCAAAGCTTTTGCTAACCACTTCAGTTAGCATGATCAGCGGAAATGTGGAACTGGCGCAGTCCCGATGTCGAAGTACTCGAGACGTAAAACACCACACGAGCAGAGAAGATTTATGACTAAACCCCGTTATTTTTCCTTGTTCAGAAATAAAAACTTGGAATAATGAGACAATTAAACTTGGAAAGACCTAAGAAATTAGTTAAAGGAAATTGCATTTTAATTATCCTAAATATTTAATGTTACTTTTCCTTCCTGGGAGATTTCATTTTTCAAGAAGAAAAATTACATTTTATCTCCGTTCGATTCTTATTTCAAGTCGATTCTTCTAATATTACTAGAATCAATAATCGCAGGAGAGTTATAAGAATGCTATCAGTATAGCTTTAGACATTTAAATAATTGCCTCTATAGAAAAATTATATCATATAACAAGGAAATATAATAGCACCAAGCAGCTGAAACTCGTGGAACAGAGGGATTTGGTGATAGAATTAATCTCGACCTTCTAGAACGGATTAGCTATTTTACTTTTCAAGTGGCTTTAAAATTGTTCTTGAATCCCATTAAAAACCCTCACATTTCGGAAAATATTCTCAGAATTGCCGTAAATCGAACCCCAGAATTCTATCTCAGGTTACAACTAAGAAGTGATTCGATTTCCCCTAAGAGGCTGAATACAGACTTTAACTAACTGTATAACAACATTGTTTTTCGCTTTAGAGTTCGTTCCTTTAACCTTTCACTGCAGTGTTCCAACACTACCATGGAAACTGTTGCCCCAGGGTGAGAGAAGGAGACAAGAGGATACGACAGCTGTTGAATGTTGCTCAGGTGCACTCGGAAACTCTGTGCAAACAGCAATTAGGATACCAAGGGGTTTCTCCCTAACAAGCCTGACTTCGATTCCTAACAATTGCCTGAACTTGTAGAAATCAATAGAAGTCAACAAATGTTAGGCAAACCATCACTAAGTGGAGGTTTTGGAAAAGAAGCTATATATACACACATACTAGCTGCTGTTTTGAAAATTTAACTTTAACATTCACCTGCTAACGTCTAGATTCTTGTATAAAAAGTTCACGAACCTGTATAGCTCCAGGCATACTTATAGATTAATATTATCACCGGAAGTATCTGATATTAATCGTTATATAGATTGCAATTTTCTATCCACGATAGCACATGTTACGTTGTATCTGTTGTTAAAATTATCCACCAAAGATTCTGTATCAAGATCATGACCTCAAGCTGCAAGTAATACAATTTTCCAGACAGAAATTACAAAGATTTCCTTTAGTATATTAGAGAGAGAGAACCCTTCACCTATAAAACTAATGTGATATATGTAAGACCTTTGAAAATTCCAGCTACCACTTTTAACTATAAGGTTGCAGCCTGAATATCACAAAGCAATAAACTCTTTGGCACAACTCCTTCAATCTGAAACATACAGGAGTAACCTCACTGCCGCTTTTATAGTTCTTCCCGTTCTATTTGGGTATGGGGGTATGGGTGTTTTAGGGCTGAATATTAGCCCTAGTTGTCTTTACATATGACTTTATAGTAATATAGTAATCGACTCGCCCATAAAAAAACAAAAGGTAGCTATTTCGGGACTACATAATTAACACAGGACTGCGAAAAAATATTCAAACACATAGTGGATCTATGTGCGAGCGTGTATAATATATAACAATGATTATTTTGTAATTTATTAAAACCACATCAATTGAAAATGCCTCGGGAAACTCACAATGTTTCCCGATTTAGAAACACATTTTCCAAGCGAATAGAAAGCTTTTGAACCCCATTATTAATGAAAGAATGGAGTTTTGTTTCCAGCCAGTTGCGCAGGAACACTTGCACATCTTCTTCACTGTAGAATTGCACAGTTCCTAACATTCCAAATGTATGGTAATTGCAAAGTGATAATCCAAACCATAGGGTGGATATTCAATTGCTGTTCAGGGGGTTTCTTAAAGATTTTCCTTGTCAAAGCAGTTGGGGGCGGACGGGCATTATCTTTGAGGAGAAGATGTTCTAGAATTGCCTATAAACACGTTTTATCTCAACCAAAATCTGTCATAAATAAGTTGATTTGACTGTTCCACGATTATGAAGAAAATAGGTAACAGAATGCCTGGAGGATTACAGATAACTATAAAGCGAACCTTCCCAGCTGACAGGCAAGATTTTGCTTTAACGGAGTAGATTTCTCTATTTTATCTTACTCCGTATTTTATAGCAGATTACGAATCGATATACACCATTTATTCTTTGAGCCTAAACAAACTTCCACACTTGCAGCCTTTTAATTCTCAGTGAGATTTCGAGGAACTCACTTTGCCCACACTTTCCGACAATCTAGTAATGTGAAATGATGGATTGAACACTTCTATAATTTATGCCAACCTAGTAACGCTTTCGGAAGTCCTCAAATATAGGTCGCACTCGATAATGTCCTTAACAGTCGGACGCTGATAACCTGGGATGTTAAAGAAAGTCTTTAAATAAAACAAACCTAACAGTCGGAATGTTTGTTCCATTGATAGACCTGTATCAAAGACAGTGGCTTAAGATAAAATAAATAAAATGATAAAGTATTATCTTAATCTTTGAAACATTTCGTCTAGGTTTTATGCCCTTCCGGTGAAACAACAATAATAATAATAATAATAATAATAATAATAATAATAATAATAATAATAATAATAATTAGCACAATCAACGAATGAACCTCTTGCTCGGAAATGATGCTACCCATAAAAATAACGGCTGCACGAGGCGATGGTTTTCCTCTACTCCGGATGCCCCCAAGCATAACGTCTGAAAGAAGTGTCTTGCTTCGTTCTGCTCATAAGCGTTAAACTAACAATTTTGGGTTATATTTGATCCGCCTTCGTATTTATTTATTTTTTTTTTTTCAGAACAGCCGCCAAAGAAACACATACAAAAAACCTAAGGGCAAAGAAAATGTACTTTAATTAGGAAAAGCAAAAATGTGCAAAAAATATATAAATGCATTCATTAATAAATTTAGATTATTAGCATACTTTTATAAACTGCAACGATTCCAAATATCGATCAATTTGTAAATAAATTACAGGGAGTCGTAAGTGCATGATGTAATCGTCTATTTTACATAAAAGCTGGTACCTCTCGCAAGCCTGACACACTTAAAGCGATTTCTCTTTCCCTCTTCATCAAGGAGTATTCCTACATATTAAAACGAGAAGTAACTTTCTTCCTGTTTCTTTCTGCGGCTAAGCTAAGTTTCAACTCTTGGGGAACATTCTACATCATCCCACCCCTACATCATTTTGCTGAATTCGCATGAGGGTAAGGGAGTTTGAAGATTTTATTATGCAATTACCTCAAGGCTAGGAGCTGCCCTATTAATATTCCTTTTCTCCCTCCCTTTTTCTCTGCACAGTTCTGTCTGAATTTCTTCATTTTGATCTCTTAGGTTCTTTCGTTTCTTTCTTTCCTCCTTTTTTCTTTCGTAATTTTAGGACAATTTTCTTTCTTTTTTCCCCATACAACCTGCCCCACCTTCCCTTCGTTCCATCCAGTTTTTTCTGCCTCCATTCTACTCCTTTTATTTTCCCGTTCCCTTTCGTTCTTTTGTACTTTCGATCTTTGTATTTTCTCTCATATTTTTTTCTTTTATGCTTTCCGTCTTGTAATAATTCACCTACATAGCAAAAGGATGGTCTTGGGTGGGGGTTAGGGTGAGAAAAAATGAAAGGTGGGATCCGAAATAAGCAAAATAGCCCACAGCATTTCTCATCTTTATTCTCATTCTAATTTTCCAGCAGCACAAGCGCGAGAGCGGTAGAGCTCTTAAACGCTAAACGCTCACTGAGCACCATGTGCTGTATAAACGGATAACAAGTCCATTTGTTTAAAAGAGCAGACCTGTCTGCTTCGATTTTACAAATTATATCTGGAAATCTTCAACTTACATTTCTACTGTACCTTCTGGTGTATAATTGTTTGCTAATACTAATAATTACCTCAAAAGGAATGCTTAGTTTTATTATTGTTATGAGCAGTACCAAATGGATACGGAAATCATGCATGCTGTTAGTTCATTTTATTTTAAAGCAATTTTATTTCAGGACCAGTTGGAATTCAGGAGCTCTGGAGCGGAGATTAGGAACTACTACGTTGGCAGTCTCATGCTACTCAGTGTCTTTGAACAGTAAAAGAAACAGCACGCATCTACCCTAGAATAAAATCTGCTGAGAACTGTAAACGACAAACACAAGGCATATTTATTCTATTCTTTTTTTTTTTTTTTTATCATTCGTATTTCCGTATCAAGTGCGCTCCCGTCAGAAGAAAAATTTTCAAGTCATCGAGTAGCAAGTGGTAATGCGATTTTACTACATAAATTAGTAGTATCCACAAACGTTGGACGAATTTTAGAATAACGCCCGTCAAGAGATAAATTTAATGACTCAAAGAAAATTAGGATGAATAATGAATAATTTCATAAGCAGATGCGAGGAATGTGTAAAAATGGCAGGTAGTCCCAGCATCTTTTTGCAAGACATAATTTTTAAAGGGCATTAGAATTCATTAGACTGTCACTGTGCGTCTTTTTGCCACCAACTTTTGTATTGTCCCATCTGCCCGCCTCATGGTCAGACTATAGCTTATAAGTCGGTCTAAAATTCTGAACTTCATCATACTAAACAGTAGGCACTGTAGGTTCCTCAATATTTGGCTCACTACACTAAACTTTATCGAGTTACAGCATTCATAATCTGCACTCCAAAAGACTTACTTTGCAGTTTGGATGGAGATACTAAAAATGCAGCTATAACAGCAATAAATAGACCGCTGGAGAACTAAATCCATTACCATTTCTTAGGTCTACAAGATATCACCAATCTGTCCAATAGATCAACTATTCCCTTTCCTTCAATATAATATACGAGACATCTTAATTAGGTGCGGTTGTTGGAGTTTCTTATAGCTTTGTTTCTTCATTTTTCTAGTGGCCTTATGAATTGTGCTTAAAGTTAAATGGCTACTAGCAAGAGTAACAACTAAGCAAACACAATAATCTGCCCATCAGACCTATAATTATGAGATCCACTTTCTTCTTCATTCATTTACAGCTTTTAGGGGAAATTGTTGATTCTTTTCTCTCTCGTAGTTTCATAAGCAAGGAAACTATCCCCTCTTAGTTCAACCAGGAGAGTAGTACTGGTCAAATTATTTTTTAAACAAACGAAATTAACAAACAATTTTTGAGATGGATTTTCTATAACTAGATATTCTAAAGTTTAGTTATAATTGTAAATTTCCATCAGTATGATTCCATATTTTATTGGAAGTAAGTAATTTGATTATAATAGTATATAAATTTTGAAGTCAAAATGAATAGAATGTGGTTGGATATCACTCAGCTATCAACACTTAGATGTTGTTAAAAGACTGCAAACATCTGTAATTGATTAAAAAAAAATTATAATTGACTTTATCTTAGCAATCGTTATTTGAATACTATGCCAACAGCAAACAATGCTTGTAAAACATGAAACAGTTTTGTGATTATCAGAAATCAAGCATCAGCATCAGTGGGTGATGCAATTCAAGCTGCAGTGTTTAAAACTATGCGAAAAAAAAAATATTCCTGAAAGTACTACTTAAGGTGTCAACGTTTCCAAGGAAACCGACAATTTCACACAGGCAGCCAAATGCTGTGATGTTTCTGCTGTACATTTTTAGGCAGCTTGGACTTTTAAGAGGTTCTGAATACAGAGTGGCATTTACAGCGATTACGGAGAAAAGAAAATCAGCTAAAATCTTTGAAGTGACCCTCATATAATCGTGTAAACATTCTCAGTATTAAAATATGATGGTAATTATTTTTCACGCAAGAAATAACCACATTAAATTGAACATTTGCATTACGATAACATTTTAAAACTCTACCTACATTTATATTACAATTTTTAATAGTACATTCGAATAAAAAGATTCACAATTGATGAGTTGCTGTGTTATAGTTTTCAGAATATTTAACTGTGTGGAATCATATATTAAGGTGAGGCTATGCTGAAAAACATGTCATTTTGGTCCACATTTGGGATTTTTTGCTTTTACAGAAATCAATTCAATGAAGTTTGATATACGTGTATTGAAAGTTTCAAATGTCTATGACTCTGCAATCAGCAGTTTTGAAGGCCATGTTTAAAAGGCTGCGCGTAAAATGGGTAGGACACAAAATGCTGAGAGCTTGCATTCACTTAAAAGGAGAAAGTTTCTAAAAGAGGTCCCCCATTCCAAGCATTATGTTCAAACGTCAGTGGCTCTGACTGCATCAGAATATAATGAACCTTGCACGAAAACACACTAGAAATTCAATAAACAGCTTCTCCTGGAATCAAAACGTTAGAATTTGCTCAGAGCCAGGACAAGAAGAGAATGCAGCCAGCACACAGACAAGCTGTAGCTACCTGCATCAGGACGAAGAAAAAACCAAGTTGACAATAGAGATTGTAAGAAGGTAAGGAAAGAACAGGACTATCTCACCAGCCAGGATTGATCTAGACAACATTAACTTTGTAAGTTGAAATGAAACCTCATGTGAAACAACCAAATCTTTGGATCTCTTTTTCTCAGTTTTTAAATTTAATATATATATATATTTTTTACAACTTCAATTTCTGTCTGCTGCCACAAAACTTAATCTAGAAGTACAAAGTGTAATTTTTATAGCTAGACTTGAAAGTATGCTAAATAAAATTAAGGAGAGATATTTTTTTCTATGTTCTATAATTCAGCTGCAAAAAAAAAAAAAAAAAAAAAATCGTAATTTTTTACATTTTTGTATTGTTATATAATAAAGTATATTTAAGCCTTTGAATGAAATTAAACCCAAATCTCTACATGGATTTTTGCATGACCATTGTTTGGCATCACTATATGGGCATGGTGCCAAATTTTATACTCTGTAATGTTTAATATCTTAAAATACAGCATTTTCAGTGTAGTCTCTCCTTAAACAGTAAGGCTTTTGGTAGCAATATTTTAGGTTATCAGACAATGAAAAAATCTGAGGCTTGAGGCTAGGTTTTGACGTTTTATCGCCTAAATAATGATTTTTGTCGCCTGAAAAAATACTTTTAATTATTAAACATAAACTTTCAGGAAGGCAAATAGCTCGGAATTCAAGTTCAATTGTTGACGTTTTGAAGCGTATTTCGGGAGTTTATGCACTTGAAACTAAGTTTAGTAGTACAAAAAAAAAAATACTTTTGGATAACTTATATTTAAAATTTCTGTTTTTGGACGATATATTGAAGTTTTGCATAGTTTAAGCTGTGAAGTGGTATTTAGTAGTATATTTTTCAGTTATAAAACAGTTGAAAAGGTTCGATATTCGACGTTTTGTTCCAAAAATAATGTTTTCTAGAGCCCGAACACATGTTTTGTTTTAAGTATTAAAAAAAAAAAACAGTATCAGAAAGTGACAAATCTCTGATTTCTATTTCCATTTTCGACGTTTTGAAGTTTCATGAATTGCACTATATACTAGTTTTCATTAATTTAACATGTTTTGTCCAGTCCCATGTAAATTTCAGATTCCACGTTCATACAAGTAACCTAATATCTAAAAATGCACGTCTACCAAGAATAATTTTTGCCTTGCGTCCTCAGCAGTGCAGTACACGCTAATTCAAGATCATGCCTGTCGCCTGTCATAATAATAAACAGTTCCCGCCTTGATGGCAGACACAGTTTGCTGTTACGAGCAAGTAATGTTTTAAGTTTTTATGTTGTCACGCTATTTGTGTGACAGTGTTATTAATTACAGAATGTCAATGAAATAAATTTTACTGAAATTTATTGTAAGAACAGAGAAAATTAAATTTAGAGCAATAGCTCCTACACTAGAGTGGTCAACTGAACAAAAATTCTTAGTTTCAGGTATAACATTTTATCCTGTGATCATGATTTGCTTTCTATAGAAAAAATGAAGAAGCTAAAGATATATTTAAAAGTTAAATAAAATTTTTCGTAATAGCTGAAAATTTAAAATTATTCAGGTAGAAGGCATTTGCTCCCAACACTATGAAATATGTTTGGTGCAACAAAGGCCAATATCTTTACTGCTTCGCCGATGAAAATTGTCACACAATATTAATTTTGTTTCATAGTGAGTACTAACTTGTGTTATAAGAGTGGTCCGAAGTGGTGTCGTCTACAACTCTAGTCACACATTATCAATATATTAATTAAATTTACATTCACTGCATCAGCTCTTTTTTCATAAATATTCATATTCTGCCTTGATATTTTCCTTAAGTTCCTCTACAGTATAGGATATTATTCCTGTATACACTTGATGTATTCTCCGGTTTAGTGACATCGATTCAATATGATACACTGATTGTCCAGATATAGCCACCAGCACGAGAACTACCTGTTAATGTAAGCGACTGCCTTAACCTTGGTTCAGCGCGCGCTGAGCTGAACTGCGGACGCAGGCCGAAAATAACATTTCATATAAGGGTCTTTAAAAAGGAAGCAATGCAAATTTCAGAAACAGTAAGTCAGTCAGGTTACTGGAGAAAACGGTTTGTCGATGAAAAACAACTGTTAAAATGATGGTGAAATGTGTGATGACATAAATAAAAATGGAAAAACTAAAAAAATGAATTTAGCTCATTTATCACTTTTGCGCTTACACTGATAACGGAAGTCGTTAAGGTACGGACCTGTGAGCAAGAGATCTGAGGTTCGATTTCAATCAGAATCGCTCTTCATGGCTGATATTTTTTCCAGGTACTTCTGTCCTTATAAATGATAAATGCTAGGAAAGGGGGTACCCTAAACATTAGCCTGGAACGTTTCCTTTCTTAAAAAAGCCCTTTTCCAATGTATCATTTCATCTCATGTATCACCAGTCCCCCACTGCCAGCAGTTAAAAATTAATTATTTTGAATACAATTTTGTACATTTAATGCTTTTTTACTCCTTGAATATGCCATTTTGAATATCTCACACCTGTTTTGTCAATATTTCAAACACTTAATTTTATATTTAACAGCTATAGTCTTCAGTTGTTACACTTATAGGGCAAATCTGATTTGCCACTATATGAATATTTTCATTTAATGTAATATCCCAAGATATTTATTTTACCAATAAATACGTAAGTATGGTGGAAGAGGGTGTACTGCAAAGAATGACTAATTCATCTTTTCATGCAGATTATAATGCATTCTTCTGTTAGGTAGGCACGTTTATTTTATTGCGATCCTCTTTGACATCTGCGTTTAGCTCATTTACAGTTGCAGCTAAACGAACTGTATTCACACAAGCAAGCACGAGACAGGTTCTCCAAGGAAGGCACTGGCTTTCCTTTAGAGCCGGAGCAGAACTGACTGTACACACTTTTTCCGTGCAAGTGAAGAGGATGCTGAAGGGGTGAGAATGGTCGTTTACCCAGCCGGGTGCTGCCCCCTAAACTTTCCTACCAAACTGACGTTTATTGCCGGCTAGGCGGGTCTTCTTCGCGCCTTCTCCTCTCTTGGAAAACGCCCAGGATTTTTACTGCTTTCCCAGGGTAGGGAAGAGTGCTGCCTCTATAAAAAGGGGGTTTAAAAGACGGAATCGAATGTTTCAGAATCTATAGAAGGCGTCGGAAGCGCAATTGCTATATGGGCTAAAATGAAAGCACCTCTAGGCTGTAATTTGTGGAACACACTGTGACTTCTGGGATGCGTAGCACGTCCCCATAACGAACCACGAGGAACACGCTCCACCCAGCACTAAGCTACGTTAAAAAATGTTATCGCTGCAATAGCTTCAAGAAATTGTGTTTTCTGTTTCAATAAATAGACGAACTTGCAAGGAAATGTAAGGCTAATATTGCTCATCTTCAATTATTTTACTTGATTTTAAAGTATTCAAATATTTTCATGATATTATAAATTGTGAATTGCACCATTCTTTAATGTATGGAGTCTATTCTTAAAATTTGCAACAGAAAATCAGATTTTTTTTCATCCGTGAGTCTACGTATATCAGATAGGTATACAGCGTAATTAATTTTAAACTACTAAATTTTTTTTAACCAAAATGATATTTAAATTGTATTCATTTGAATAAGAGAAAATCTGAACTATAAATTTGATATCTACTGAAATATACAAATAATTAGAAATTTATGTCAAGAGTTTCACACTGTATTATATTAGATTAGATAACGAGGGATTTAATGCAGCTTAAAACGACCTCTGGCATGTAAGCCCATAAGAATTATTTCGCTACCCCATTGGAAGAAACGCCTTCATTGTTTCCAAGAATCTGTTCCTTGAACAAGTTGCACATTTGGTTTCAATGTTAGCGTCCGTCCGTAGGTCTTCCCTGGTTACACAAAGAGTAAATCTCTCTCTTACCAGGGATGGTCACTCAAACAGGATATGCGAGGCAGTCTCCTCATCCTGTTTACACATTCTACAAGAGTTTCACATTTCGGAGATGCTTGCTGAAGTTACCAAGTTCAGTAATTAATGTAACTCTTTCCTTATTCTCCTTCCGTCTAATTTTAGAGGGGCTGTAGGGTGTTGTTAGATCTTAGAACCAATTTCCAGCTTGCCTTTGTACAAGATAAGTTTGCCACCTTAGTGGTGTTTGTCCCCAATCTACGAGGTGGTATTGAGAATATTTGGGACTGGTGCTGCCATCTCAAAAACATACTTTGATACTAATGACCGCAGTCACCCTATACGTAGTTCCCTTCCACGCGTATACACCGGTCCCAGCGTTTCTCCCATTTTCCAAGAGCATCTTGGAAGTCATGTTCTCTGAGGGTATTTAGCACAGACAGCGTTTCTTCCTGAATCCTCTCAATTGTGTCGAACTGACGTCCTTTCAACTTGATTTTCAGTTTGGGGAATAGAGCGAAGTCGCAGGGTGACAAATCAGGCGAGTACGGTGAGAGGGGGACAACCGTCATGTTGTTTTTTGTCAAAAAGCTCGTGGTGAACAAGGAATTGTGACAGGGCGCATTATCGTGATGCAACAGCCAGTTCCCTTGTCGCCAAAGTTCGGGCCGGCGTCTCCGCACATTTTCACGGAGCCGTCGCAAAGCGTCACAGTAGTATGTGGAATTCACTGTTTGATTATGTGGAACGGATTCTTTATATGCAATCCCCTTGATACCAAAGAAAACTAGGAGCATGCTCTTGATTTTGCTCTTCACTTGTCTCGCTTTTTTTTTTTTTTGGTATTGGTGAGTTCGGGCTCTTCCACTGGGAGGACTGTTGTTTTGTCTCAAGGTCATAGGCGTACATTCAGCTCTCGTCACCGGTGATGATCCTGAACAAGAAGGTTGGGTCATCGGATACGGCCTGACGAAGCTCCCTGCAAACTTCAACACGCTGCGCCTTCTGATCAGTAGTCAGGGTCCATGGCACAAATTTTGCGGCGACACGATGCATGCCGAATTCATCAGTTAAAATTCACTGGCATGTCCCATAATCAATTCCCACTTCATGAACAAGGTCTTCAATGGTTCAACGTCGATCCTCACGAACGAGGTGTTGAACTTTGGCAATACTGTCAGGCGTTGTGCAGCTGCCGGACCTACCGGTGTGAGCATCGTCTTCAATAGCTAGCTATACGGCTGGCTCTGAACCAAGCATGCCACTCAAACACACATGTATGCCTCGTGCTTTGTCTCTCAATACTCGTTGAATCATTGCGGGGTTCTGCGTAGCATTTTTCCCGAGATTTGCACAGAATTTGATGCACACTCACTGTTCTAATCTTGGATCCATTGTAAAATCGCCATACTCTACACATAGAGTAAAATAAAAAGTACTATAGAATCTCAACACATCTACCAGGCTGCTTGAAACTTTAAACACTCACTCATCAGATGTGCTAGTGTTGTCATCTAGCGGCACAAAACTCTACTGGAACTACTTTCGAGATGGCAGCTCAGTCCCGAATATTGTGAATACCACCTCGTATGTTTTCACCGAGGTCTTAGCAGTACGTGTACTTATTCCAATCGCCGATTCAGGGCCAAAGAAGGGTGTACCAGCACCTTTTCCCCAACAGATCTGCTATTTCATTTCCATAACTGCCCTGGTGCTCCGGCACCCACCGCAGCTCAAGCCAGTTCAGAGATGCCAGGGCAAATAGAGCATTTAGGCACTCCCACGCCAGTTTAAAATGTACCTGGTCGGAGGAAAGTGTTTTTAAAACATTCCGGGTATCTGAGAGGATGAGAATTAGTTCACCGTGATAACCCTTCTCAAGTTCTCTAAAGGCACAGTTCAAGATAGCAAGTACTTCTGCCTGAAAAACTGTGCGGTATTTACCAAGGTTTTACTGGTGTTAGTCCTTGGAGATAGACCATGTATGCTTGTACCTGATTGCATCCCTATACGGGATCCATCGGTTCATACTGTATCCGTTTTCTAAGTATCTAAAATTATGAACCACGAGGTAACATATATTAAAACCAGAAATTATTAATTATTATATTTTATAAAGGGAAATTAAATGTATGTGTTATTCTTTAGTAAACTATTAGTATTACATTTATAATTAAAATATTTTTTCCATATTACTTGTTCATTTAAATTTTAATGAAAATATTTATAATTGTAATATAAGTGTATCATTTTACTCCTATGCCTTTAAATGCATATATTTAATTATTTTTGTTCACTAGTCTTTCAATATTGCTCCTGAAATATTTGTATAAGCATTCTCTTTGGTTTATCTCAGAAAGTAAGAAATGGTCAAAAACAAAAATATTTCATAAAATCTTTTCCGCTATAGAAAAAGTATTATAATGTTTAGGCAAGGTATATCCTTTTTACTTATACTCTCGAATGCCAAAATTAAATGCTCCTCTGTAATATCAGGGTAATTAAATCAAGTGGGTTAGGTGGATCGTATGAAAGACATAAAATGCTTAAAAATACCGGGATTTACTAATACAATACGACGACGGGAAATAAGTTAAATGGGGCATGTTAATTGTGGACTTAAACGCATACGCGTTTCTAATATACGTGTTTTATAAAATTGTCTAAGGGTGATTTTCGTGAAATGTGTGAGGTAACACCATAGTATTGCAACCATAATAAATAAAATTTTCATTTGTGGGAACGTTTTCTAAGATCTTCAACATAGGAGAAAATAAATAATTAGTGAACATTTTCTGATTCAGTACTACAATATTTCCATTCTCGTGTTCAATAAATGACACAGTAGTAACTCAATCGCTGTTATCATAATATGTAACATAATCAGCTGGCTTTCAAGTCAAGAAACATCCGTCCAAAATAATGTGATATTCGCGAGAAAACAAGGTTTCGCAAAGAAAAACTTCATTAGAGACACATTTTCCCGAGTTTAAGCCCAGTATTGTTATGGGTTAAATAAAGTGCTTGCCAACGCTGACAGATCTATCCATATACGATGAAAAAATCTGAATTACTTCTTTAAGATTCAGTTCCTTAACTATTATGATTGATTTTTCTTAAAATGTTTCCATTGTTTGCCACTTTATAATTTATACGTTGCTTCCTAAGCTCTGTGTGACCGTTTTAATTGGGAGGCGGGAGATGTTAGTGATTGATTCAAATTTAGGTTTTAATTAATTAGAAAATTCAACGTATTATATTGAAATGTAGACGTTCTCCGTCTCTTCTCCCGCCGCTATCTTGATGTGTCGCTCTACCACAGCCTAGCTAGAGGTTCGGTAGAGCCTTGAAATTTTGTGACGTTTGCAGGTCAACGGGAAGAAGAATCGAGAATATATGAACAAAAGTCTTAGAACTGGAAATAACACGACTTATTCACTTGTATTTACTGTTAAGGGTGCCTTTAAGTTCTGTTAAGAGATTCTTAAATCACACTTGCACTATTCAAACTGACTGGTAACTCACTCAGTTCAACTGTTGATACCTGATTACTTGTCTAATTACACTGACTGTAATTGATCAACTGTCTATAACTCTCCCCGCTATCATTCTCTGATCATTGTGTCCTCTGATAGCTGACCTCTGAACTTGTTTTCCGTGGGCCTCGAAATCACTGCCTTTTATAACCTATGCCTTCGTCCGGTTGGTAGGTCATTTCCTGCCTTTCGAAAATACCACTATTAAATAATTTCCACAGCCATAACCTCTACACGGCTATTAGACTTTGTATACAGTGATAATAAGACTTTGGTTCCCAGCAGAATAACACCCTGTTCATTATACCTCGTCCATCATTTTCTTTTGTCTTTCAACAATTTATTCTGACTCCAGCACTTTTGCCAAACGAGAGAGAGAGAGAGACACACACACACACAGTCTTTCAATATTCTGCAAGATAAAATTGAGATTCGTTATTTCATTGTATCTAGTTATATTCTTTCGCTGTTTTAAGATCTTATTCTGATGTCCACCGCCTATTGAATACGTTTCTGATAATGGAGGAAAGTTGACAAGCAGATACAGATAGTTCTGCAGTTAAGCAGACACCTACAGCAATGATATATTATCACGACGTTGTTGCTTGATACTTTCTTCATGCGTCTTGATTGAAGTCGTACTTCTGCTGATTCCTACGATGAAACCTCCATTCTTCTCTATCATCGATAAGCATTCACCACCCTGTGCTTGTTGACGTTTACAATTTCCCTATAGGTATTCACATTTCTGTTGCTAAACACTGATCACAATTGAAATGGAACACGCAGCCAACTAACCTGTGCCATATGCTCTGACTAAGCCTTCTAGCCAAAAACATTCCTACTGCTACTGCTACTGCTACTACTGCTGCTGCTGCTGCTGCTGCTGCTGCTGCTGCTACTGCTACTGCTGCTGCTACTGCTACTGTTACTGCTACTACTGCTACTACTACTGCTGCTGCTGCTTCTGCTGTTGTTACTACTGCTACTAGTACTACTACTATTGCTTCTGGTACTACTACTACTACTACTACTACTACTACTACTACTACTACTACCACCACCACTGCTACTGCTACTGCTGCTGCTGCTGCTACTACTACTACTACTACTACTACTACTACTACTACTACTACTACTACTGCTGCTGCTGCTGCTACTACTACTACTACTACTACTACTACTACTACTGCTACTACTACTACTATTACCACCACTGCTACTGCTGCTACTGCTACTACTACTACTACTAATACTACTACTACTACTACCACCACTGCTACTGCTACTGCTGCTGCTGCTGCTACTACTACTACTACTACTACTACTACTACTACTACTACTACTACCACCACCACCACTGCTACTGCTGCTGCTACTGCTACTACTACTACTACTACTACTACTACTACTACTACTACTACTACTACTACTACTACTACTACTACTACTACTGCTGCTGCTGCTACTACTACTACTACTACTACTACTACTACTACTACTGCTACTGCTACTGCTACTACTACTACTACTGCTGCTGCTGCTTCTGCTGTTGTTACTACTGCTACTAGTACTACTACTATTGCTTCTGGTACTGGTACTGGTACTACTACTACTACTACTACCACCACTGCTACTGCTACTGCTGCTGCGACTACTACTACTACTACTACTACTACTACTACTACTACTACTACTACTACTCTACTACTACTGCTGCTACAGCTACTATTACTATTACTACTATTACTACTACTAATAGTAATAATAATAATAATAATAATAATAATAATAATAATAATAATTACAATAATGGTTATGATTACAATGATAATAAATTTAGAATTAAAATATATACATTTATATTTTTCACTCAAAATGTCGCTCTATATTGCTTCTTTTAGGAACAGAAAAGCTAGCATTACACAATAAATACACTTTTTCCCTTTGTTTTTAATAAAGCAGTACTGGTCCTCTAATAAACTGTTAAATCTGTAATTTATTTGCCATCTAAGAAGATTAATGCAACTGAATAATTTAAAGTTAAAAAGTAATCACTCAAAACATTTTGAATTAAGGTACTCAAAACATTTTGAATTCAGGTACTCAAAGTGTATTTCAAAGCTCACAAATAATACTGAATGTTCGCTTGAAAGCAAGGAACTTGTAACATTCCTATTGTAAGACTGTTATAAATCGTTTGTACACTGTTTGCCGCACCGCTTTGTAAGATTAAAGTCATTTTGAAGGCAAATTGGCTGTCCCATTGTCATCTTGGTGAAACTTCGTCATGGTAGGCACTACAATAAAGTGAATCATAAGGAAGCGGCCTGTTTTGAAGAATAAAAATGCCTCTATAACAAATCTCCTTAGCACGAGAGCGGTGCTTTTAAAATGAAAATAAAAATCTTTATTCAAATGAAAAAAATATTAAAATGTTAATTGAAATTAAATGCGGAAATTTACGAAGGGCGCCATAAAAGGGCACTACGGGTGACATGGCTGGACAGGGCTGTTGTAAAGTATTAAACATGTTCTTCTTGTCGCATTCAGCAGAGCAAAGTGAAGTACATGATGTCTGTTTACCTCTTTATTTATACATTTGTTGAGAGATTATGGATGTCGCTCTCACCAGGTGATGAGGAGTTAATGCTTAACCGATCAATGTACAGACTTCCAGTGCAACTTGCCTTTGGCGAAATAATTCCTCAGTTATGCGAATAATCATTACTGGCATTCCGGTTTTACGGTCCAGGAGGTGCACTGGGGCAAGCAACCTTACACAGCTACCAGCAAATTTATTGCATCACCAGGTTTAATACGCACTCCCGGCATTTCATTTGCTTTATTTGTGTTTGGAAATGGTGTGAATATTAACAGTAGGTGTGTATATATTAGCATTCTAAAATATTAAAATCTATGCGTTGCATGGATCATTGACCATATATGCTTTATTGCACAAACCAGTAGAGAAGATAATATAGATGTAAATATAGATACAAATTACAAAATGTTATGAATGCATTAATACACACATTAACTAATGCGGCCATAATATTTGCGTCTTCTTCATCTCGTGATATAATAGTCAGATTTTCCCACCATTATTTTTATTTATATCCTTGGATTTCAAGCCGGAATCAAACGATGCCATCTCAAATCTCTCCTTTATACATGTATATCTGACACCGTAATTCATTCCTATTTCATTTCATGAATTTAAATAAGTTCTGTAGTTGCATTCTACCCCATTTTTCTGCTGGCTTCTATCAATCAGTGCTGGTTAATTGTTGCTCAAAATCATCGTTCTATTTTTCTGGTTACCACGTCGAATGTTGTTCATTTTCTTTGGTTCCTTTCAATTTTTGATTTCCAGAGCTCTGAACATTGATGCGGGATTTCATTAGACTTTTTAAATGAGAAAGAATTTCACTCTTAATCGAAGATTTAGCTAAGAATAGTTCAGGTACTCGTCTAGGATTTCAAAATCGTCCACAGAGGATTATATTGGTAGGCTTCTTGATTTAGCTTTCTTTTCCAATAGAGTGTTTTAAGGGCAGAAAATATTTCAAACAGTAACTAGGAGTTTATGTGTGGATCAGAATGAAGTTCCGAAAACAGTCGCATAGAGGTTGCTTTGTGAGATAGGACTGCTTTCATTTATGGAAATAAATGAACGTCTACATTCAGCACTTGATACAAATTATTGTTATATTTTCAATTCTAAAATTTTACACGCAGACTTAATATTTTGTTGCATCTTCTATATCTAAAACATTTACCTGGGTTTAGCACTGATAAGTTATAAATCATTCTATAATTGTCATTTATCCCAGAATTCCTTAAACCTCATTGAGAAGATTGGGCGACAGGTGATCTACGTTCTAAATTTTCTGGGAATTTTCTGAAAAAAAAAATCATATTTAATTCTGGATGTTCATAAGAGGGATAGGTTTGAATAATTTTTATTTTATTGAATTTTTGGCACACTTTATGTTTGTAACTGGACTATGTGACTTAAATATTTCTATAATTCTAGCAATCATTTTGCTCCTCTTGGAAGCGTCATCTTCCTTTTGTGAAGCTTCAGTGACAGGAGCCTAACTTTATCAATGCAACTAATATTATTCCAATGTTTTCCATATACTAAATAGAATCCAACCCTAAAGCGTTAACCATTTTGAACGACGTACACAATCTACATCGTTTAAGAAACTGCCAACACATTCGCCAATTTTATTGCTCAAATGGATGTAATTAGGTGAAGTGCTATGGAAGCGTGAGTCTACGGCGCTAGATACTTGCGATGATGTAGAGGGTTTGCTCCGATAAGCGCCCGATTTGTTAATGAACGGTTTTAAATGTGCATCCTTGTTCCAAGGAGGGTTGGCTAAATTGTGAACGTCAAAACATGGACACTGAGGATTAATTAGTGTGAGAACCTTGCTATTATATACATTTGTTGTAGATTAGTGGGTTTCAAGTAGCCATAATTTTCAAATAAATTTCTACCCATTCTTTTAAGTTATTATTATTATTATTATTATTATTATTATTATTATTATTATTATTATTATTATTATTATTATTATTATTATTATTATTATTATTATTATTTTAAAGCTGTATCAAACTGCGACAGGTCCTCACACCCACCTTTAGATAACATAAATACTAATAATTGTTAAATATATAGCTTGTAGTAACAAACAGGGACATTCATGTATTACGAAAATACATGACAATAGGGAAAATATTGCCTTTTGTCATCTATTGTGCTTCTTCTGCTGGAGCTACGGGTCTCTCTATTATAAGTGCACGCAGGTGGCCGAACAACAGACCTGTTGTATCTTAGTTTTGAAGATGCTTCAAAATTCGTTAAAAGTAGAAGGATAACAGGTGTCGGCGATGATGTCGTTACATCGTATTATCAGGAGCTCTTCAATAATAAGTCAAAGAGTTAATGAATTTAAAGTAAGCGAGTTTCAGAGCTCAAGAGCTCACGAATAGTTTTGAAATATTTTAAAGACTAAGGAAGCCGTGGGCGCTATGCTGCGAACCCTGTGAACTTTAGTAACCAATTGGCGACGTTTTGGATATCATATATATGGAGAAACAAGCTAGAAAAAACACGTTTTTTGTCGTTCATACGTTTCGTGCGTTCGTTCTCTTTACCAGAGGCACTAGACGAGAGGCACACAGATGCAGTATATGTAGCACGTGTCTTCAAAGTCATAGAGGTAATGAGCCAGGAGGCCGAAAACTAATGGTAATGTTATTAAAATATTGCAATGCGTCCAATGAAGCAAGGTTGTGTGATCTCTACCACCTCTTTTCATCTCCCTCCTCTCTTGACCAATAAGACACGAAAGGCGACTTCGGGCCCCTGAACGACCCGGGGTATGAAGTGGGACCCTAGGTCCAACATAAATCTGCACATAAAAACCGCTTCAAAACTTAAGGTAGAGTTACATCAACCTTAGGTATAAGTAGTAGAAGAAAACATAAACATCAAATGCTTTTTTTTTTTCAGAAATTGCAAAAAGTTGAGGTAAATCATTTATAGCTGCTGGCCCCTAGTATCTAGACGTAGCATTAAGGCTTATTTGTAAACATTTTGAAACCTATTTTGTGTATGTAACACGCTTATAATAATAATAATAATAATAATAATAATAATAATAATAATAATAATAATAATAATAATATATGCGATAACTATGTTGCAATATAGTCCCTAGATATCAGGATGTCAGCACAACAGAATGAAAATAAAAATTCTATTATTTGTGTCTCAATCTATTTCTATTGTAGCTTCATATTCACTATAAAATGCATATTTGTTCGACTTTCTTAAAATCTCTCAATCCAAATATATTATTTGTGAATTTTATACGATCACCTATGTGGTCTTGTAGGCAGCGTGTCTGCCTGAAAATCAGGAGGTCCCTGACTCAAATCCCGTATTATGATTAAGTTTATTTTATTTATTTCATTTTTAAAACTAGAACGCCCAATGGCGGTCAATTGACCACTTTTGATTTTTGAACGCTCATATTTTCACTGTTTTTTTAAGTATTTTTCTATGGTTTTTTTCTTTTTAATCGTTTCAATGACGTTTAGCTTACCATTTTTATTTTTGCATTTCAGGCATAACTTTTTAAAATAATAGCAAATTTACCATCGATTCCCAGGAGCGGCTAATTCACCGCTTCCTTACTCACGTTTCTTACGACGTGAATTGTGCAGTTGTAACCGGCAATAATCATCACTGACAACAAACATGTTTCAAACTCATTGTAACGTACAGCGTGAATCATTGTTTATCAGCTCTTGTATCCGTGTCTAAAATTTTGCTGAGCTTTTCATTGTCACATAGCTTTCAAGTTGTACTTGACATTCGTAGTGGGGCAGGCTATTTACTAAGTGCACACAATGCATAACTTTGGCAATCGTGGCCTTTCTGAAACTGAAATTCTGGAAGCTCTTCGGAATATGTCTCCAACACAAGTGGATGAATTTGATTGAGAGTGCGTTTACGAAAGCGAGAGTAATGAGTGGTCTACCTTCTTAAAACAGTGTTAGCGATAATGACTCACCAGAGGTATCCCTGGATAATACAGCCGATGAAGCTGGTAAGTGAAACACTGAAATAATTATATAATAGCACATACATAAAACAAGACATTGTAAGCTCTTGTTTGCTTCATGCCTATACTGGAAAAATACTTCTCATGTACACAGGTGAAGCAACTACACCGAGTGTTAGAGGTGGTTTTGATATCTGTGCACGAGTTACTATCCATGGATGAGAGAGGGGAAAAGGAAGGGGTAAGAAAATATTACAATCACTGCGATTGAGATCGGTGGCCAAGAATATGGCGCTGATGGCACACAATGGACACGCATCGCACCTACAAACTCTGCAGGTCCTACAGGGCATGCAAAGAGATGTGTTCTGGAAGAATCCCCAGCTAGGGCACTTCGGTTATTCATTAGTAATCTAATGAAAAAAATGCACTGAAACGGAAGCACACATTGTGCTCAATGTTAATTCCTGGACTTTGGACTTAGAAGAGTTAAAAGCATTCATAGCTGTATTGTACGCTCGAGGAGCATATGTGAAAGGTCTCCGTCATCGAGAGATTTGTGTAATCGTGAACAGACAACTCCATTTTTCAGTCAAACAATGGCAAAAAAGAGATTTACAGAAACCATGCGGTTTCTTCGGTTTGATTCCAGTGCTACGCGTCAGCAACGCAAAGAAATAGACAAGTTTTGTTTGGCCGCTGATATCTGAACCAAATTCACTGACAATTGCATGGCACGCTACAGGCCATCTGAATTCATGACTGTGGAAGAACAGCTGTTTCCGTTGAAATGTCGATGTCCTTGCAGTCAGTACGGCTTGAAATACTGGTTGCTTACCGATGTTAAGCGAGGTACGTTCTAAATGGATTTCCGTACCTAGGTAAAGATGAAACTAGACCTGTAAATAGCAGTCTGGGAAAGCACGTTTCTCTACGTCTCATGGAACCCTTTTTAGGAAAGGGAAGATATGTCACAACTGGTAGTTTCTTCACATCTATGAAACTGGCAAGAGAACTCCAAAAGAGAAGTACAAGCGTTGTTGGTAACTTGAATAGGGCTAGACGGGAAGTGCCACCTTCTGTGGAAAAGAGTCAAGATGTACTTCATTCAAGCGTTATTTACAAAGCTGATGATTATTCTCACATCTTATCAAGAGAAGGTCAAGAAGAACGTATTTCTTCTTACCACTATGCATTCCAGTGTGGCTATAGATGAATCTTCTAATAAGAAATCCCATGAAACGGTAAGCTTTTACAATAACACCAAATGCGGTATAGATGTTATAGATCAGATGCCTCTCAAATACGGTGTTAGACCGATAACGAGACGCTGGCCCATTCATATATTCTATAACATTCTAGACCTAGCAATGATCATACCTTGTATAAGCTGATAACTGACTCTACAATGTCTAGATGGTCTTTAATAATGAAAGTCGTGTAAGAACGCTAGGAATTCACGCCCACATCGACTCTATCTCCATCAATCATGGCCGGTGATAGGAATAAAGTAACATTAAAGGCAAGACATGTTTAATAGTGTTATGCAAGAAAAGCAAAACTAAAAACAGTTGTTCTGCATGTACAAAATTTGTATATGGTTCTTATATATGCAAAAGACTCTGTAAAAAGTGTCTTTCCAATATCTCTGAAAATGTTTCACTGTAGCAAATTTCTGTGTGTGTGTGTGTGTGTGTGTGTGTACACACACACACACACACACACACACACACACATATATATATATATATATATATATATATATATATAAATATATAGCCCGTGTTTGTATACCTTACAACTTTTTGTACACATAATTTGTTACTACATATCATAGAATAAAATCAATTCGTGATATAAAATATTTCTAATTTTCTAAGAAAAGTGCGTGTATACTTGAAATAAAAAAAAAATAAAAAAAATCTTTTAGTTAAAACCATTTAGCCTGAGATTCCTTATAAAATATGAATAAAAGAATTAATAAGAAATGTATTTATGCATCACTGAATTACTAACAATTTAAACGAGTAGGCAAAGGAGTTTGGAGAACATAAGTAATACGTGAGCAAAAATCATGAACAAAAGATCTGAAACCAGAAGCTCGAATCGGCTAGATTCGAACTTGACTCGCAGCTCAGAAGCCATGTTGTTCCCTCGACATGACTACAGCTTTATGATAAGTTGTAAGAACTTTCATAGACCTGAGTTAGAATTGCATTTAATGTTGTGATACTGAGCAGACACCAAGTGTATACAAACTGACTCCGGAAGTTAATGCAAACTGGATACGAACCTGGCTTTACTTTAGAAAGCAAAATCGTTTCCTGTATACCATCACAGTAGGCTATAAGGTGATAAGCAAGTGATTCCATAGTTTTCTGTGAGAAAAATAATTAAAATTGCATAAGATGGTAGTAGTGGTCAATTGACCGCTAACGGGGGTTTTAAGGGGTACTTGAAGCACGGAAGTTCTAGTGTTAAAATATTTTGTTACTCTTAAAAAATGAATGATAGGTAAACTTAAGCGTTGTGGGCTCAGAGTTCATTTACGCACTCATTTCATCAAATATTTATTCATCATATCTTTGGATCTTTGCTGTTATGAGAAAAATTTAAAAATCGTAACAATTTAACAATTGATTTTATGCCTTCTTGTATGTTCGTATGTAGGGTTTAAGAGCTAAGGCAAATGATTACATTGCCCTTGTCTTGTTAAGATGGCCCAGGTTACTGTTCCAGTAATATATGTGCAAAGATTTAAAAAAAAAAAAAAAAAAAAAAAAAAGTAGCTCTATTTAACCACAAATCTCAATATTGCTTCGTTTGTATTTTTTGTAATATTTGAATAGCTAATCCAGTAATTATTAGCCAATGGATATTACATTGCAATAATAATATTTGTATAATATAAAATTCTATTATTTTGACGTAAAGATAATAGGAGTAATATGAAAATAAAGCAATTTTGGGGAAGAAAGGATACCAAATATGCACTATAAATTTGAGGACATTTATAGTAAATTTTTAAAGAAACAAATTTTTAAATTTAGCAAATTAAGATGATAAAAGAAAAATATTACGAAATTATAGAAGGCTTTCTGTAGTTATTTTCTACAGTGGCCTTCAGACTTTCTAGGCAGAGCGTCAAGCAATTATGGAATAGACATAATTATATTAGTTGCTTAGCTAAGAAAGTAAGCAAGTAGAATATTCATGTTAAATTATTAAAAAGTAAAAATAAATTACCAAGAGTATATTTAATTATGATTTTCCATAGTTACATTTACAGATATCTCAGTTACGGGACTCTTATGTGAGGAAACACTTCTTTTTCCAAATTGTTTATACTTTAAAAGAGTGGTGTGTGAATTATCTGTGGTGCTCCTACTAGAACCTATTGTAAATCATTTTATGCTTAATTAGGAACTTTTCCCTTGCTATCACTTTATTCAAAGCAGACAATGTATAATTATAATTATAGTAATACAATTAACAGGTTTGTAACTCCAATACATTTTATAGCAACGTACCAATGCATAGAAGGAATTTGCCGTTGCCTGCATTCAACAGGTATGTCCGTTCAACGCCCCTCGGTGATAACTGTATGCTATTAATAAAATTTTTCAAATAAAATTCTAATAGCACCTACATGTTATATGTTTTAAAATTGTGCTATAACTGTTCTTGGAATCTTTATCTGCATTTTATATGACAAAGAGGTAAATATGCCATCCACCTAAAAAAATCAAAACAAAAGAACTGCAACCTTTATAACAAAATAAATGAAAACTTAAGATGAAGGCAATATACAGTGAAACATCCCATATAGCCCATTTGCAAGACAAGTTTTGAATTTCACTTTGCAAGACTGTAATTTAATTTAAAAAGTACATTGCTGGAAAAATAAAATGCAATATTTGGAAAGAAGAAAACAGTAAATGTAAAATATCACTGTCTTTCGTCAAAGAGTAAGCGAAATTACTTTAAATGAATATCATAATAGTTATTTCCTGAAAAAAATTAGGAAATGAAAGAAGCTGATAAATGCAAATATAGGTAAAGGGAGTGTTTTAATACTGTAACTTGAACAATTTATGAGAGAAGAATATGCAAACAAATTTACCCGCGATCAAGGTGGAACGTTCACATAAAATTATAATTACAAGACAAACATTACTACTTTTTTGGCCAAATGTCCTGTCAAAGTCTAAATGCTTTTTTCGCTTTTGCTGCATTTATTACACTGAAATAGCTCGGAACGTTTCGGCATTAAATTTCCTTTCCATCTTGTATGCACCTCAGGAATAAGATGGACATTAAAGTGAATTAAGAAAAAAGGCCAAATGCTGAACTGGGTCTCGATTCAAAATCCGACAACTACACCACACGTTTATGGCATTAGTTCTGCATAATTTGAACTAGATCCTGAAATTGCCTGCCCCCATTAGTTAGGGCACTTAGCTGACATATCTGACATTTCTTTGTTTAGTTTGCATAAGTAAATAACATACTAAAGTCGCTATGTGATAACGTTTAATAATTGATTACCTGTAGAGTACTTTACTGTGATTATGTCAGTCCTGGTGGTGTAGTGGTAACTATAGTTGCCTCCTAAACCCAAGATCGCGGGTTCAATCCCGGCCAGGATCGTTGGATTTTTTCGGGCGTAAAATCCTAAGTAAGGCTTCCTTCGAAAGGAAAGTAAAGCTGTGAGTCCCGTGTCGTACATTTACGGCACGATAAAGAACCTCAAGTCTGAAAGAAGAGGCCCCTGAGCAAAATTTGTCGGACGTTTCACGCCCTGAATTGAATGGGACGCTGATGACCTGAGATGTTAATGATTGTCCGTAAATAAAACAAATCAAATTAATCTACAGTTTTAGTTACCAATACAGATTTAGCATTAAACCTTAACGAAATATGCACTTTTTTATATACAAGCATTAATGTTTTATTTCCGAGTAGCTGTAAGACATCTTAAGAGAATATGAAATAAAAGTGTATAGGGTACATTATAAATAAGGGGAGAGAGAGAGTTCCATGTGTAAAAATTTATGGAGCCTGTTGAAGGTGCAAGATCTAAAAGGACAGGACGAAAGAACTGAAAGATAACAGGTTTTCTGGCGATGTTGAAAGAAACCACATGTAGCTTGCCTGTTATGATTATTCCCTTCGACTAACAACTTTTTTCTTCGCTTACAAATTCTTTATAAAGAATGAAACCTACGATTACATTGTGGCAGAAAATAAAATAAACCAAGATTGGACAATTTCTAAACCCTCTGTATTAGTAACTTGCTTGCTGCACCAAAGTATGATTTCAAATAAGTAAATAAACATTCAGATTTTGGCTGCAGGCAAAGTTGTATTAGAATACTCATTCATGAATAAAAAGGCTAGACAACACACGGATGTGGCTAAAATCTGTTTAAGCCTTGTTGAGACCAGACTATATTGAATTTTCAAAAATGTTCAATCATGAAATATTGTATACACAGCAAAGATTTGTATGTGTTATTTTTAGGAGCTTTCATATATATGTTGCTTTCTGTGGTCAAATCATGTACTAATATTTCTTTGCGATTCTCCAATTTGTTATATTTTTTACATAGTTTATGGTGCATATAAATGCATATTTTGTTAATATTATTAAAGACATCACGTTTCTAATCTATTACTTTATAAGCAATATTTACTTTGTTTTACAGAACTGTCTTTATAAATACGATTGGTATCCAAGAATGGAGTTAAATTACAGCACAAGGAAATTATGTGATTCGTTAGGAGTTTCAATGGCACACATTAAATGCGAGCCACTCTGGATGAAGCAAGAGAGAAATATAAACATCCGCTGTAATATAACCTTTGTTATCAATGAGTTGTGAGTCACTCAGACCAAGTAAAACTGCGAGGAGAAAAAGATAGACATCTCTTGCAATTCCAATCCAAATCTTTCAATCAATTACCTGCTGTGTTTTCAGTGCAGTGGTTTACTCAGATTTGGGAATGTGAAGTTAATTCTATTTAGTAACCGATGTGTACGGGAAAAATTCTAAATAAAAGCAAGTGTGAAATTATGCAGGTTCCAAAAGAAATTTAAAAATTAAACGTTAAACACTGACGGAAAAGGACAATATAGTCAAGCGTGTGAAAAAAAAAAAATGGTACTGAAAAACGCTTTTAAGTGATTCAGCATTTCAACTCCAGTAAGCACAACGAAATCTAAAAGCTGAAATTCGCACAAACTGTTCCCATACAGAAGACTTTGGATGAATATTCAGAGCTTAAATAACTTTAAAAAAATGAGGTTTTTATATGGCTTTCGTTTTAATAATTGCTAATGGATTATGTTCTTCTGGGTTGTTTTGTCTTGCCAATATACCTTATGAATGATTAGGGAGCCGTAGATTGATTATATGCGGTTGATAAGATTAACACCTATATGAGTAGCGATAAAATTTTCCTCCAGTTTTCCACCATTTGTATAGCTTTGCTAGCAGCTGATATTCCCCTGTGGAAATTAACTAACCCAACTCTACGTAAATACTTGGAAAATTATACACAACACAGTGTGTCTGGTGCGCCAAATTTGCGCCTAAATTTTGCGATATAATGTTACAATGAAATCATTGAAAAGTTTTAAAATACGTTAAAGACACTTTTATATTTGTGTCAGTTGATAAAACAACACGATATATTTCAAATTTTACAGACGGCTTGCTTAAAAACGAACCATTCGCTTCTTTTCTGTTCGCTGTAGAAGATATCGAAATCAAAATAGCAAATTTACTAAGTCCAGATAGTATTCAGTGCAAGCGAATATTGCTTTTTGTGTCGATGGTGTGGGGTACATGATCAAGGCTAGTAAACTTAACTAATAATATTCCCAAATATGATTATCTAACTTGTATTACATAGGGTATTGTATCGTGTATCAGAGACAATTAGTTAATTTTTCACTTGTTGATAAATTTATATCTTCTAAAGGTTTCATGAAAACACCTCATAGAAGATATAAATCTTTAAAATAATGACATCAGATATACCTCTCCCCCAAAACTAATTTAACCCGCTGAAGCAAATGGCTGCTTGCTGATATCTACTGCATTGAAAACAACTAGATATGTAGTACATTTTTGTTTTCTCAATAATGCTGCATCAATCGAAGTAGCGCAAGAAGTCCTTTTAAACTAAGAAGTGGATACTAAAATTTGTTTCATAGTCACATATTTTGATCATCTTCCTTCTGCCATTTCATATTGAAAGTGCTAAATGTGTACGAAGATGTGAGAGTTGATACATGAATTATACAAATTAACGTCAGTTCCTGGTAATATTTCAAGAATTTGTTAAAGAAAAGTTCACATTATTTCATAAAATTCAGGACACGAACAAATATGCGAAATACAGAAAATTCGCGCTGTTCATGCTGTTTTCGGTTTTGTATCATCATGCGAGTTTAACGATGTTTTTCGTGCTAAACGAACACCCTAAAATGCAATAAACAAAGACTTGCTGTGCAAAAACAGAAAAATCTGGTAGTGACCAATGGCAACATAAAAGATGAACCCGAACAGACTAAAGTGAGCCTGGAATTAAAAAAAAAAAAAAAAAAAAGGTAGCGCATATAAAGTTTGGTTTTAAGTGCGTATTTTGTTGCACATAGTTGGATTTTTAAATGCATAAATATATGCATATTATAGCGATTTTAGTGCCGGTCATTTATGAAAGTGTTTTCTTATAAATTTATACTGCTCTTTGAAATCAAAATTAGTTACAGTCTAAACATTTGCAGTTTAAATGAATATTTGAGTAAACCTCGTGAAAAATTGCACGATTTGGATATCTTTAAGTGCCGAAAAATGCAATAAAACGAAACCTAAATTCATGTGTGGCTCCATAAAGTATGTGTACGGCAGTTTTAGCAAACAAATAGATCGTCATTAAGCTAAAAAACAATGGCAAGTGTCGTGGAGGTATCAGAACTTAGACTCGGAACATTTTCTTTCCTAAATTCCCATTTCTTCTTGTATATTATGTGTCCATTACCTCAGAAGCAAAAAGGCGTTAAACACTATTAAAAATACAACTTTATGATATAATCAATCGAAGAAAATTCACAGTATGTAAGAAGCTGGAAAGAAAATATCTTTCATATTAAGATGTAAACAGATTGCGAATAGTCCACAAGCGGTACCGCCTTCACTAACTAAACTTGTACACTTTTGCACACAGAGTATCAGCTAATAAAGCGGTTGCCACTATGTTACAGCCGATGCTGTGCCTTCAACATGTGTAAATCTTCTCCATCTTCTTGAAACACAGCTCTGTTCACTAATTTCTTATTTCTGAACTTTGTTTCTCTGAGTCGCCTAGTAGCCTCCTATCCCTCAAACAACATCTTCAACAATAGTTAGAGGAAAAATATCTTACAGCTTCATCAACTGAGTGCTAGGCTATTCGTTTTGAAGAATATCAGTGAACATCTTGTAAGGAGGTAGAGCGGATGACACGCTTATGGGGGTAGGGCATTACGTGCCCCATTATCCCGTGTTTTTGTTTATCACTTCTTCAACATATCGAAGGAGAATAAAATATTTTTGGTGACGGACTGCATTACGTCAATGTCTCCTTAGAACATTATGAGAGGCTATGGCCTATTAAATAATTATGTATGGTAATCTTTAAGAGAAATATAAACATAAACACTTCTTGGAGTGCGATGAACTATCATGATTTCGAGAATCTGTGGCCTGAACAGCGCCAGACACAGATGAAAAGTTCTATCCTCAGAGATTCAATAATTCAAGGTTTGCTAACCGCGCACATGGTACAGATAGGGTGAGGGTATACTGGCTGCTGAGATGTTTAAAGATTAGCTTTTGTTTCTTTTATAAACACAGCTTAGCAGCGCTCGCCTAAACCTCTTTTTTGGGAGGGGGAGGAAGGAGGGTTTTGGACGAAGGGATGGACCAGAAAGTAAACAGTTTTCTCTTCTTCTCGTAAATTATTTTTTTGCTCTGTTTCTTCTTTTTCTTTATTTCTTTTTTCCCATCCTCTGCTTTCTCTACATTTCCAGTGTCGGGGTATTCTTTAAATTGCTGTATGCACGACTTGTCTGCAAGGCATCTGGTGTATTCTTTTTTTTTTTTTTTTTCTGCTCACCATTAAAGGCGTTCAAATGCTTTTCACTAGAAACAACATCTATATAAGAGGAGTTACATTAACACCGAAACGCGTGAGCCACACATCGCACAGCAAAATCTCATCCCTGGCTCATTATTTCCTCTGTCTTATCAAATAGGTGGGGTGAGCGTTATTATTGACGAGAATTGTACTGACTTTACATAAATTGAAATGTAATTTATTTATATGTATACATATTTACATAGTGAATGAAACTACAAAAAAATCATTTCCGACGTTTGAGATCAAACAGCAGCGTTTGGAGATAGCCAACTTTCGCGTTCTGTCTCTCAAATAGAAAAATGTGTTTTTTTAAATGGTGCTTAACGGCCGTTTTTACTCCAGAGGTACCACAGGCGGTCGAGAGAAATGTGCATGAAAACCTCAAGTACGCAGTATAATTTTATATCGCTGGTTATTTTACGAATTACAAGCCAGGAGATAGCTGAGCCGATTGTTCCAGAGTCTTTGTCCAATTCTTCAACATAAAACCACTTGTGGTTCATCTATCATTGAAGTATTTTTAAGGGTTTACAGTTTTTTTAATGATGTTTAATGCCCGTTTTTACCTCTAAGGCACCATGGTAGTGGACACTGATGATACACGAGATGAAACGATATATTTGGAAATGATTTTCTAAAGGAAGGAAACGTTTCAGGCCTAAATTTAGGGTACATCGCCAGCATTTGCCATTTACGAGGACAGGAAGACCTGAACAAAACCCAGTCAGGGAGGACGGTCCTGGTGGGATTCGAACCTCGGATCTCACGCTCACGAGTCCGCGCCTTAACGACCTCGGCCACCGGTGGCGGTTCTCTCACAAAAATGGGCAGGTATTAGATAAGTTCAAACCTATATCACTATATAAATTCCTATAACGCTATAAAGGGTTAGATTGAAAACGCTAAATAATTAATTCAAACATGGGTGCAACAATTTCCCCCCCGCCATTAACAAATTTCCTATCACAGCCAGGAACTTATTATAGAGTTCTAATAACAAATCAGTGCAGCATTTATATGATGTTTTGTGAACCTCGATACGTTAACTTCATGTAACCTGCCTTCCGGAATGAAGAAAGATTTTATAATCCAGCGGTAGCCGCCCAGAGTCAAATCCCAGTTATATTTTGCTTGCAAAGCACAGCAGCGAATGATGCAGTGCTTTATCAGTTGATGGTACTATGTAATGATGCCTTTGGATTGCTGTCCACTACCTAGAAACGAAGAGATGCGGCTTGTAAAAGTGCTCGACTTGGCGTTTGCCATACCTGGTATAGTTCACACTTTGTAGCTATAAATATTTTCATATGTGGGAAAACTTCTGTGCCACATGATCTGTTGCGCTCCCCTATACCAACATCTTATATAACTGTAATAGTTTTTTTTTTTTTCATAATGAATCGAATATACCTATGAATTTAGAAAGTTGATAGCTCCTCAAATCTTTCCCCAAAGATGAGAGCCATTTGATGAGCGAGATCATAATGCTAGCTTAATAGATGAGTGAGAGCATCATCCCCCTCATGCAAGTGGTGTTGATATACCCTCCTATCTTGTAAGGACGCAGTATCCTGAAAACATCTTATCGTGCATGAAATATTCCTCCTGCAATTTTTGGTGTCAAAGTGCCTTCCTTTATTAAGCCCTTATATGAAAACTTAAGAATGTCTGAAACGTTTCAGTATCTCTCATATTCCCCGAGTATTCAGACTCTGAGAGCTAGCTTAACTGGTCTTGAAGATAATCCCAGTACAGATTCAGGTCCAATGAATCAGATCTCAGTTCTTTTTTGGAAGCCTCGTCTGCTCTTTCGTTACCTAGAATTCCTACATGTCCTGGCACCCATTTCAGCCAGTACTATGAGGAACTCACGGCATTCCAAGACCAGCTTGAACTTGATCAAGAAACTTCAAAAGACATTCAGGCCAGCTTGACTAGTGGAGAGTATAAAATATGTCCAGACTTGTAATACCTCCTAATCCACTTCCTAATGCAGCTAAGGTAGTGAATATCACCTGAAAGACAATGCCACAATGATACAGGTTAAATGAAAGCTTGCTGCCATTTTACCAGACCTTGACTTAGTTTTATCCAGACTGGAACATATAAAGGCAATAAATTTGATATAGTAACCTACAGAACATGTTCCAGAATTATTTATTTGATTACTTCTAAATAAACGTCTCCAAACTAAAAAAGTGAATCTAAAAACTGTGCCATTACATTCCTTTAAAAAAATGTAACCATCTTTATCGTTTATGTGAAGCTATTAAATTAGTCACTTCTTCTCTCAAGGTCTCTATCTTTCACATAGTATCATGTCATAACATATAATTCCAACTATCGATCCTATATTTCAGTTTATCTAAGTATCTGTATCTGAGATAAAGATTATGTCAGATAATAACATTCTTATTAAGATAAGGGCAAATTTAGAACATTTTGAGAAATGTTTCCTTTTTTTTTTAATATAAATTTACTTGTAGAAAAAACTATTTTAACAAAAGTTAGAACAATTATTTTTCAATTGAATTAACTGGTCCATTGTATAGGTGAGTGGAAAGAAAAGTTTAATGTTATCTAAAGTTTAAGTTTATTACAATGCAATTACTTTATAGTTAATGGCCCTAACTAAACATCACAATTCCGTTGTAGTAAACACCTCTCTGAAATACTTATACATTAGCTGTCTGTTTAAGTCATGTTGAAACGCTGTTAATATCTGAACATTTTATGAATAATTCTGAATTTTCTACTATTGTTAAATATATTTGGCGCTAGTAGTAGAAAGTAATAGAACAAACTTAATAAGAACTCATTTACCAAAACATTTCACATTCCGTATTTAAAACTGACGAACAAATTTTTAAATCTATATTTGTGCAGCCGTAGGTGGTTAACCTGCTTACAGTGCTGGAAGGAATTTGAAAAGTAAGAACACAACTGTGACCAGTTACGTGTAACAAATAGAAGAGGATTCACAGCTCATTCTTTTGTACATTTTATCATGTAACCAAATGAAATTTCAACATTTTGGTACAAATAAGCTAATATTATTGTCTTACAGCTCAATTTACTGTAGTTATATGAAAATGTATCATTCAAGATTTCTCTTACGATTTCAATTTGCATTTTACTATTACAACAGTGTGCATAAAATTATTTTGATTTGCATATCTTTTGAGGGAAAAAGTAAAATTTATCACTAAACGCATGAAAATAAATATAAATTTAATTTTCTAACTAATGTCAAACCTACAGGAATACTGCGTTATATTCTTGTCGCAAATAGGCAATTCTGCACTTCACCACCGATGCGCTATTGCCAGTCAATTTCTCGATGAAGGTCACGAGTACAGACCGGTTTTAGGGGGAAAGTCATTTTTTTACAATTTTATCAGGAAATATAATCAACAATAACACTGATATGTGTTTTTAATACTTAATATTGGTTGGCTTTAATTTTACATTTCCCCCTTTTTCTATTTGTGTTCCATTTTTAATTCTGCATTACTATTGTCAGCAACATCTCTCCTTTTTATCCCTTTTTGACAATATACGACAAAATCCTACACGATGCATTAACACTTTTTTTAACAAAATCCTCCCGTTGATGTGTGCAAGATTTTCCTTTTGAAAGATGCCGACGGAAAACCCCAAGATATGGACATGAATGGGTGACTTAGTAATATGCGAGAGGAATGATATTTCACGAACTTCAACAATGGGTTTTTAATTTTAATTTGATAAACAAATCCTGTACATAACATTAACAACACATATTAAATTGATAATAATAAGGCATAAAATCATGTTAGTTTTTAACGTACTGTAAATGAAAAGGCACAGCAGCAATAATGCTTTGAGAATTTGCAATTAAATCAAGACTTTCAAAAGCAAACCTTAAATACAAAGGCTCACTTAATACATCCTGATAAAGTTGCTCATTGACTACTGTGCAAACAAATTACAAACACTGGATTTTAATATAATGGTTTTCCTTTTAAGAACATAACAGTTTTACCCTGGATAAAATGTCATATCTTTATAATTTCCCTAAGACTGATTTTTTCTTGACTACACAAGATAAAAAAATGCAACTGAAGCGGCCTTTATCATTAGCATACTCCCAAAGTTAAAATCTATGTTGGAATGAGTGAAAGAGTGTCGAATAGAGATCATTAAATTATTTTACCTATGACGTGGTGCATGGTGTAATTGGAAAGCGAGAGTTTATCCAAGAAAGTGCAATGGGGTGAGATATAAAAAAAGAGAAGGCTTGAGAGATTTTCAATAGAAAAACTTAGTTTAAAGCTTATCGAAAAATCCAAACCTTGAAAAACTTATAAAGTAGTAATTTGGAGTTCAACCCGATTATTCTCCACCAGTTTTCGCTGATATTCAGCAATCACAATTTTTTTGCACAAAGTTATAGTCATTCAAAGAGAACACAAACTGTCCTTTAAATTGTTGAAATGTTGTATGTATTTTTCGTTATATAACTTTAAGTTACTTTTTTAGAAACTGTTTTCTGTTTACTTAATACATTTATATTTAAATTTCGATCTCTAGTAGTGTTGTTTTCAGTTTGATTGCACATAGTTGCAGTTGTAACCTTTGCGTATTTCTGTAATAGCCTACTAAACGGAAATAGATTTACTTTAATAAACCGCTAATGTCCAAAAACAAATTCTCTATTTCTAAAGAGGAACGCCATATAATGTTTAATGGCGTAGTTCTTACATAGATGCTACAACATTTGGAATAAGAGGACAAAAATGTGCAACACTTCTCTTCTTAATATGTGCCAGTAAGTAACATTTTAATCACTGATGTTTAATAAAATGTTACATTTATTATGCATACCATTAATTCTCTGTGTTTGTTCTGGCATGATAGTTAACTCTTTTGCGGTGAGAACATAATTGGATCTCCCATTGAGGTGCATTCTAAAATGGGAAACAGTAGAGATCATGAGAAGGACAGCCAACACAATTTACTGTAATACAGGCGTTATTACTGCTATAACAAATGTGTTCAAGTGTCCTCCGCTAACATTTAACTGTTTTCAGAGAAATTGGTATACGTTCTATTTCCTCAAAAAACACCTGAAATCCAAATAATAAAATATCCTTATATGTCTAACAACGTAAAGTGAACTGCAATAAAATAGAAATAAAATAAACGAAGACGCAGAATCACTTTATACTTTTTCGGAATTGAAAACTCCCACTAGGCCATAAGGGCTAGGTAAAGAAGCAGCTGTGTTTAACAACCGTCAATACTTGCTACAGAAACTTCGTACATAAAATATGTTTCCATTTGTTTCAATATAATTGTCTAAATACTTTACCTAAGTGAACCAGAAACACATCAGAGTCACTAATAGCAAAAAAAAAAAATATATTTAGTGTAGGTACACGAGCGAAGGAGGAAGTGACCATGCATTAATAACTGCTCATCGATCGAATATTTAGTCTTGTAACTTATGACAGAGAAAATTAAAGGAAAGAAACATACCTAACGTATAATTTTGCCCAACACTAAAACCCCGCAGGAATGCAGCCAATAAGACATGAGTGCCATGAAATTATGTAAGGATATATGAGAGTAGGTCCATAAGTTTCCGACCTAACCATTTTCTAGATATGATAAAGACAAAAACTATATTTCACTTTTCAATATAGTTACCCTTTATTGAAATACACTTCTCACATCTTTGAATTAACATTTCAATCCCCCACCCCCAAATAGTCAAAAGTCTGGTCTGCAAAATGGGCATAAACAACACCCATCACTTCCTCGTCACATTTTAATTTCCTTCCTTGAAGGTACTTCTTGAGTTTTGAGAAGAGGGAATAGTTACTGGGAGCTATATCTGGGCTGTAGGGTGGATGGTCGATAACCTTGAAACCACATTTCTCACAGCTTCCTTTGCAACAAGAGCTGTGAGCACAAGCGCATTGTCCTGAAGAAGGTGCACACCATCACCCAGCTTTGCTCGCCTTTTCTCTTTGATGGAAGCACGTAACCTGTGCGGTAGGCCAGCATAGTACTCCCCATTTACTGTGGCCTTCCTCTCCTTGAAGTCAATGAAGAGTATTCCTTCACAGTTCCAAAAGTTTGTGATCATTACCTTCTTGGTTAACTGAGTGAACTTGGCTTTTAGAGGCAGTGCTTCGCCAGGTTTACGCCATTCCATTGATTCTCTTTTGGACCAGGGATCATAGTAGACGACCACAAATTCATCTCCTGTAACAATGCTTTTCATAACTTCTCTCTCGTTGCCACGGCACTGCTGAGCTCCAAAAATGCCTGATAACAAATGACTCGTTTTGCATTTGGACTGAGCAAAGAAGTCTAAGCACCCATCTTGCACTAACCTTATTCATGTTTAAATGTTCACGAATAATTCCAAGGAGTGTTTTTTAGAAAGGCCCAACCTTGCTGCCATTCCTGTAACTTTGAGCCTACCGACACAAGTGGCCGAGGTCGTTAAGGCGCGGACTCGTGAGCGGTAGGTCTCGGGTTCGAATCCCGCCAGGACCGTCCTCACTGACTGAGGGTTTTCCAGGTTTTCCTCAGTCCCAATTTATCATTTCATTCCCAAATTATCATTTCATTTCATGTATCACCAGTGTTCATGTCCTGTGATGCCACAGTAGTAAAAACGGGCGTTAAACACCATTCAAAAAATCCTTGAGCCGCCGGTCTTTCATAATTTCTCCTTCCACAGGAGCGATGTTTTCAGGAGTGAGCATCTCCAAGGGCCGATCTGCACGCTCTTCATCTTTAATACTTTTTAGACCCATCCGAAAAAGTTTGACCCATTCTTTTACGGTAGAATATGAGGGGGATGCTTCCCCATATACACCGTCCATTCGCTGTTTAATTTCATTTGGAGTAATTGCTCCTTTTGTAAAGAGCTTAATAACAGCTCGAAACTCCATTTTGAACTTGTCACAATCTTCTAACAATAGCCTTCTTTAAGCAACTATATCTGAACAACTGAACACAGCGGAGCGAAGTTATTATTTGCTTAACAGATCAGGTATGACACCAGATAAGGGTTTTGTGAAGGCGATAATCCTTATCGGCGAGGCCAAAAACTAATGAGCATACCCTTGTAATTTGAAGAAATGCACGGAGATTCCGGGACACCATGCATAAATGTTTAATGCTTATGAGGAAACATTTTCCAGTACAATCATTTTTAACATTATTATGCATATTAAGTTCAAATATATAACACGGTGGATGAAATTCAATCTGCAAGAAAAAATTATCATTTATTTTCAAAGGATATAGGCAGAAGTACTTTCAAAATATAAACCCATCAATGCAAAATGTGTGACCAGGTGGAGGTTTTAAATGCGACTATTTGCAGTATAGATCTGCATAAAACCAAGTTTGACAAATGGCGGATTAAGAATATGCCGGTATGTGCATGAAACATTCATGTAAACTAAAAGGCAAATCAATGTTCAAATACTGCTAGTTTGCCCCTGCTATTCCACAAAGAATAAGCAAAACACCATATTTCTCTTATATGCTTGACGTTGTAACACAGAGAAAACGCATAACAGTTACGAGGTGTTTCAATAAAAGTAAATCTTGTATATGGAAAATATGCCAATATGCTTTCAGAAGAATTCGATAAAGAATAAAACTGAATTGTTATAGATGTTATAATGCTACTGTGTTTAGTATGGAGGGATTTTTGGTGCAATCGTCTTACTTCAAATTATGGCATCAGTTATCACTTGCCGAAATATTTAATAAAATACTTTAGTATTTGGAGCAAGATTTTAATCTTTTAAAATAATGATTTAAATAAAGACTTAGTTTGGAATAAACATTTTTAACATCTCAACAACTTTTCTGTGCTTTTAATTTCGAATCTTATAATTTATTTATAGCATTTTCTCTGCCCGTCGATTTTTAAAATATAGTTAAATTCTGTGGTAATTCTAAAAATTAATAAAAATCCTCTCTTAATATTCCATTTTATTTTATTATTGTGTACTTTCATTTTTATTACTTCAATTGATTTTTTTTTATTTTATCTGGTTAATTATGCATACATCATTTTGCCGTTTTGAAATTGTCTTCACCTTTTGGTCGTTATGATCTGATGAGCAGAATAAATGCGCATACCAAGCGGGTTGACTCAGAACTCTTATTGTAGAAGATCGTAGGTTCAATCCTATGGCCAAAACACTTAACTGAGATTTTCCGTAGTTTTCCTCAGTTTTTTCAGAAAGGGTAAATGCCGGGTTAGTACATCTCTGCTATGGATTCACTTCCCATTTCATTATTCAGGGAGTATTATGCACATATATTATAAATCAGTAACCAGTATAATTTCCTTACTCCTGTGATTGAATGCCTAATTTCCTCCAGTAGCTCCATATAGCCAGAATTATTTTACCCTGAGCGCAGAGTGCGCTGGGCCAAGGTCATGCCAATCACATCACATTAACAGATAATTCCTGCACTTATGGCTGCACATGGGCAGTCTGTCGCAGTTTGCTGTTACAATGCCAAGCAATATTTATATTTTTATGTTATTATAACACAGTTTACGGTGAAGCAAATTTATTGTAATGAATAATATTGAAATGATATCACTAAACTATAAAAAATAAAATAAAATTTAAAGGAATAATTCCGATTGGAGAAACTTAAATGTGTGAACCTGACAGACTTCACTTCGAACATCTCTTATAACAAAGGATAATATTCATTATATATAAACTAACGTTGTGTGTATGCTATTATTGATCAAAGTTGTGAGAGGGAAAATGCGAGGGAACTTATCCATCGACTGCACCGGTGACTGGTTCTGTGTAGCTTGCATAGCTCATAAATAAATATCTGTATTATAAAGGACGTGGCATGCTGTTATTTGTGCAGTTTGCTGCCTTCTTGAGCTTATGTATAGCTTAACATGGAACCAATATCCGAGATTATACCTAACAGCATATTTTTTTCATCTGTTATAGTTTGGAATATTACAATAATTTTATAAATGAAAGCACGACATTCGTATTTATCGAAAGAATACTAAAGACCAGATGCTTCATGTTGTGTTTCATTGCATTCAGAGTCATAGCACTTAGCTCTCCAATATGTGACGACTGTGACAGACTGACTTCCCCTTCCTAATTGGCGCTACCACACACCCACTTCCAGGGGGATACCAGTGAAAAAGCCGCAGCCATCAGTTAGCAATTCTAGTCCATGCATCATCATTAGCTGTAACATTCCCGCTGACTACCACTCCGACCCAGACGCGATATTTTTAAGAAATGCTAAAAGAAACTCTACTCTGCTCAGTGCACATGAATTTAGCGGCGACAGTTTCCCCCACAACTACAACAGTCTGAGTAAAAGCGTGCAGGAGAACAAAGCACTGCCTATAACCGAACGCTAGTCCGACTTTTAACAGGCAGTTAGAATAAAGTGTCACGGTGCTGGGGGAGCCACCCGCCATATTCAACAAGATGCTCACATTTGCAGCAAAAATGACCTAAGCGTCACGTGGTGGTTGGTCTTATAACCGTGCTGTAAAATTAGGCAATTCACCTACGTAAAGATACATTTTAAAAATATGGACTTTAAACTATAAATTATTAACTAAGTTTAAATATTGCTAACATAATAAAATATATATTGTAACATATTTCAGTCTTTAAAAAGTTAAGGCAATTTGAAAGCCGCTTATGTGATGTTAAAGTCAAATATATGTATATATAATATATGTAATACAAATAAAAAATAAAAATAAAGTAACACTATTAACAATGTAACAAATTAACATTAATAATAAAAGTAGATAAGGATTAACACTTAGATACAGTCACACTTGAAATATAGCAATTGTTACGTGTATATAATAATAATAATAATAATAATAATAATAATAATAATAATAAATATCTTTTGTAATATATTTCAGTCTTTAAAAAAGTTAAGACAATTTCAAAGTCTCTTATGTGATGTGAAAGTCAACTACGATCACTAATATGTAACTAAACATTGTTGGTTCGTGCCTCATCTCAGGCATTTATTCTTAAAGCCATGTTAAATAAATATTACAGTTCAGTTATATGTAAAAGTATAAAATGAATGGCTGCATTTTTATTAATTTAAGAGAGGCATACAAAATTGCAGAGCTAATGAACGAACGAGTCTGATATCCTTGTCAAAGTTAAGAGGATTGTAAAATAATTCCCAGATTGATTT